>CM039139.1:11473685-11517178 GCA_022036555.1 Microstegium vimineum | reverse complement strand
TGTACTGTTAACGACTGTGAGCGCGGGGGAACCGAGGAAATATGGGGAATCAAAACGAGGAGCCAACACCCAACAGCAACGATTACGCGGAGACGAATCTGCACATACTCCAGCTGCGCGGCCTGCTCGATGAGGATTTTGCAGTAGAGCTCGATGACATACAGCGCCTCCAGCATGTTGTCCTCCTCGATCGCCTGCTCCGCCTGCTCGACCGACGATCGACAACACACACCACTCCCTATCAGTATCGGCTATCGCTCCTGCAAACTGGCAAGAACTGGCACACGTGACGCGAGCAGAGGCAGGCGTGCACTTATTACGCGGTCGAGGTGGCCGATAGAGAGGAGCTGTCCAACATCTCTGCGGGCGATGGACCGGCGGCCGAGGCGCGCCACGGCGAGCTTGATCAGGGACTTGAGCTTGGCGGTCTGCTTGGAGGAGCTCTTGCCGAAGAGGCCCATGGCCCTGGCTGCGGCTACCAACGGGCAACGGCGGTGTCGGGTTTGGTGCTGTGCTGTAGCGGTAAACTTCTGATGGCCTACGCTTCTTTTTTCGGGAATTGGGTAATCTCCAAGTTTTCTACATATAGCATGTTGATTTCTGTCCAGCTCAGCCCAAAGTTTACCAGCGGGCTTTGGAGTTTGGAATGATGTGCATTTTGTGTGCGTCCCTTGCCAAAATGAAAAACGCCAAATTGGAGACTTCATCTCAGGAAAGAAAAACATTTCCAAAATTTAACACAAGGGTGCCAAATTTTGGCACATAAATTATCATTTTTCGATACCTAGACACTAAAACCGAAGTTAGGGCATGTTTAGATTCAAAATTTGTGTGGGTGTACTGTAGCGTTTCGTTTGTATTTGGTAATTATTCTTCAACTATGGAGTAACTAGGTTCGAAAGATTCATCTCGAAAATTACAGATAAACTATGTAATTAGTTATATTTTTACCTATATTTAATACTTCATACATGCGTTCAAAGATTCGATGTGACGGAGAATCTTATAAAGTTTTAGAATTTGAAATGAATCTAAATAAGAGGTTAGTAATTTTGGTAGATCATGGTACCTTTTGGTCTACCATAAAAGTGCTAAAAAAAGTACATAGAAGTATCTATGATTCATTTCATGAATCTGTCGTGCAGGCATAGAAGGATAATTTATTATACTAGTGAACGTGCACGGGCGACACGCACGTGTCTTGAAATTTTTTATACATGTGGGAAATAATACATAGTTTTAGTGGTTATAAACTTTTATTTACAGTTTGGCACATCTGATACAGATAAATTAACACGTCCATTTTGACAACAAAATGCAGGACCTTCACCTTCAAATCTCTTTGCACGACAATAAAATTAGTTTTGCACTTTCTTAAAGACATGATGGGTTAGGAAGATTTGCAAACACAAAGTCATAAGGATCTGGGCAATTTTGTTTAGACATAGATTCTCGATAATATTCATAATTGAAATCTGCATATATGATGAATCCTTATACATTTGTTATGGAAATTCATCTTTTATGAAAAAATAAGTGTAAGAGATTACTTTTGTCATTAAATACCCTTGCTTCATCATCCTCATAAATATTTGGTAGATCTTCTTCATGGTTTTGTTGATCTAAATCATTTTTTGTTGCAAGAAGTTAATTACCAACAACATACAAAAATAACATATCTATAGAAAATTAGCAATAGTTATCTAGTGGTGAAATGCAAAACCTATATCTAGCCGACCATTGTAATTTTTTTATGAAGAGACCAATTTTTTACCTTGTATTCCATGCATTGGATCTTCTGGTTCCCAAATACCAGAATCAAAATCTTCGCCGATATTGCCAATTTGTATTTTTTTAAAAAAAAATAAACAATCATTAATGGTGATTGAGCCAGCACATTAGATAGCTTATTAACTTGAGTGAAGGAAAAATGTCGCTGTTATTGCCAAAAATAATTAATGTTAACTGAGCCAGCTGCACATTAGATAGGTTATTATAACTTGAGTAAAGGAAACATACCAACATTTGAAGCCTTTTTCCGTGCTCGATAATCACGTTGATACACACGTTTTTTAAGCTAGATTCTTTTCTCTCTCTTTTCCCAACAATGGCAGCATATCTTATCTTTTTTTGTTGACTTCTGTATTTAGTTTTATCAAAAGTATTGAACTTTTCAACGCATAAAATAGTTAGGATTAAGTAGTGAACATTTGACAATACATAAAATAAAATAGATAAATAATGAATTCAATTCACATAGTCATCTTTCGGTGACATCTTTCAGTGACAGTATTCTTCATATTAAATTATTAAAAAATAATTTAAAGTACTATCTTTGATAAAATACACAATGCCAACAATTTGAAGTGAAGAGCATAAACCAAAGAAAAATACCTATTTTATCAACTTGTGAAGCCGTGTCTCGTTTCCTCTTACAAGAATTGCCTTTATTATCCATTGTAGTATAACTGGGATAGCTGTGATTTTTTATGATGTCAACAATTTGGATGCATCCATGGTTTTAGATGATAGAAACAATTTGGATGCATCAGCCTCAAGCTTCAAACGAGCCCAACGATTACGTTGATACTCACGATTTTTTGCACGATCGAGCTCCCTCATTCTCATTGTTAGGCATCGCAACATTTCTCTCTTTGCGTTGATGACTACTTTGCTCAGAATTTAGCTTGCCAATATTTATTTGTGATGACTCCATCGCTTTTTAGCCACTTTTGTTCATGTATTGTATCAACGGGAATATAAGAATTATATACTATATTTGAGAGCATATTTAGCATACGTAGGTGATCTCAATAGGGTGGCAACAGTTAGCGCAAAACAAAACAATTAATAAGTAATTTGTTGCATGTGCTCGACACAGAGAAGAGGTAGCAAACAACACAAGCGAGTTTGTATTTGTTGCTCATCTAACAACGACGATGACGACGGTGACAGCGCTGGACTGCGCGATGACGTGAGTTTGTATTTGTTGCTCACCTGACGACGACGATGACGACGGCGGCGCTGGACGGCGTGAGGACGTGTGTTATGGCGCGGCGCGGCGGAGTACCACCTGTGCCACACGGCCTCGTGGAGCTCCCGGCCGCATGCACGTCGTCGTACGCCCTTGTGCAATCCGTAGATAGCTAGCCTGCGCGCGACGGCACGGGCCCTAGCGACGACGGTGACAGCTGCTCAGCGATCACGCACGTGTTCTCTCACGGCCACGGCCGATGATGCTTCTGTAGCTAGCATTGTACGTAGATTGCATCTATTATTTGCCGTGTAAAATAAAAGAACAATTTTTTGCGGTGGATGTTGCTGTCGAACGAAGTCCAAGGCAGCGGCCCAGCACCCAATGCCGAGACACTTCCCCAACAGTCAGCGGGCCGGCAGAGCGCCGATTAGCCGACGGCACGTCATGTGGACGGAATCAGCCATGAAGGGGATCTATTCAGAAATCATGTGCCAGAGACTCTGTAGATGGATCAAGACGGGAGGGTGCGAAGTTCGGACTCTAGGACTAAAGGAACAAATTTTTGATGTGGGTAAAGGAGGTGGGTATATTTTTTTAGGTGAAAAAAAGATACATGTAAGCTCATGAAGAAGGAAGTACGTGTAAGTATGCGATGTTTAGAATGGACTCATCTGTCAAATTAATATCAAGCGTTAGATTTAAAATCAAAAGACGTCCAAGGGATAAAATTTTAGATGAGTATAAAATTTTAGGTAACATTTATTTTTCAATTACTCGCTCTTTTATAGTATAGATTTTACATCAATTTGTTTTCTGAAAAAAAAGAAACTAAAGAAACAAAGACAAACAAGACTCATATATAGATCTAGGGACAAGCTATTACAAAACCTGTAAGATGACCTCTTAGCGCCGAAGAGCGGCACCATATAACAACATTTTTTTAATGAAAACTCCCAACCTTCACTCATCAAATTCTCAATGCAAGAGCATACAAAATTTACATCTTAGAGCATCTCTAAGAGTTTACTAAATTAACTTGGTATGTAAAACATAAAAAAACATCATCCAATAGTTTAATATCTTAACTTGGTAAAAATATAAATTTAGCAAATCTTTCCTTCTGACGCGCATATATGCGCGAGCGTACGACTTCACATCCGTGTGGAGATTGAAGTGGAATGACCATCTAATAAACAGAAACTCTTTATTGTGTTCACTTTATAAATGTGTAAGAGTGAAGAGTTTACATATCTAGACTTATTTGATTTCTGAGAAGTTCAGGTTTCTGATGCAAAACCATTTTTCTTTTATCTTGTTTGTTTATAATACATTTAAATGGTTGAAAATTTGAGTAATTCATAGAAAAATCGTAAAATAGCAAATGAAGACTTTTTGAAGTCCTCATAAGTAGATCTATAGATTAGAATAATAATATAGAAGTTTTTTTTAGAATGGTTTTACTGTTGTATTTATCTATGATATTTAAGGATAAATTTGTTAGATTTTTTTAATTTGTCAAGTCCAAAATAACAAGCTTTCGAAGAGAACCTCTTTTTTTACTTATTGTTTTTTCTTGATCAAATAAAAGATTTGCGCATTTTTATATTAAGATAGAGAAAAAGTTTGATACAACACGCTTTAGCGGTGTCCTAGGAGGTTAGAAAAATTGTACATAGACGCTCGAAACCACCCTAGTCTACTCTTATGTACAGTGTTACATCGAAAACTAAATAGAATTTGACAAACTCTTAGAGATACTCATGAACACGAACACCTACCATGTAGCAAAACTCCTCAGTTTCTACAGGAAAGAAAACACAACTCGCAGCTAATTACAACTCAGTACTCAATCCTTCCTCTGTACAAAAAAGGCCACCTAATCACCAGTATGCATGTATCCATATTCAGCTTCATGGAAATTCCAGAATTTCTAGCAAAATCTACTTCTATTTGACTCTACTCTACCCATGTGTATTTCATTTCCAGAGGCAGGAAATCTCCATGGATCCCGCACCAAACCGACGGCCCCGATCTCCTGCGCTGGAAAATCCAGCTACAATTCGAACTATGAACACTGAACTGACGAATGACGAGTGGCTAGGCCATCTGGCCATGAACCGCAATGCTGCAATGCTCATCTCCGCGTGCGCACCGAGATGGCCCTCCTCTCCGGGTTCAGCGGGCCGCGCCCCTGCCTCTGCCCCTGCCTTGGCGCCGCGCCGTACACCCGCTCCTGGAGCGCCCGCGCGTCTGTGCCCATCCTGCGCACCTCCTCGTGCCGTGCGATGTGCTCGTTGCTGCGCTCCAGCGCCGACAACATCTTCGAGTACGGTCGGTGCGCGTCCGACGAGCTCTCGTACGAGCCGCCGTTGTCCTGCGCGGTGCCGCTGTCTCTGCCCGTACTGGCCGCCAGCCACGGCGTCGTGAAGGGCGTGCGCATGAGCGTTGCCGGCGGTGAACTCCGTGGCGTGACGCCTGTGCTGCTGGCGCGCGGTGTGGCGGGGTGTTGTTCCCGGGCGTGCCTGTGCTGCCGGCGTCCCCGTGCCACGGGCGGACGCCTGAGCCCACCGTGGAGGCCGTCCTCCGGTAGGACGGCCGGCGCTGCGACCGAGGCCAGACGACGTCCTCCGCCACTTCGTCCTCCAGTTCCCCGTCGCTCTGGTCGAAAGCGACCTCCTTCCCCTTGCCCGCAGCGTCCGGCCCGACCGCGGTCGCCGTGCTCCTGTCGCTCGACGTGGGCGACGGGGACTTGTGCAGCCTCCGCGATGTCTCAGTCTGCATGGAGGGCACCTTGTTGAAGCCACCGCCCCTCGATCCCTTCCCATGGGACTCCGCGAAGGCTGCCTCCGCCGCCATCCTTGCGTCGGGGGACTTCTTGGATTCCCTCAGCACCTTCTCATCCACGCTCAGCTGAGCAAGGCTCGGGTTCACCTTGCCATCAACAGAACTCCGCTCCCCCTGAATATGTTACGCATCGATTCTATAAGTCAAACACAGCAAGAATAGTGGATTTCTGATGATCCTGTAGCTAATGGGATCACGTCACGACACAAACCTCACGACGATCCATCTTGACCGAAGTCTCCTCGACAAATATTCTGGCCGGTGCTTTCTTCGTTTTTTCTCTTGGTCTCTGACTGTTGATCTCCGAGGTCGTGCGACCATCTCGGTGAATCTCTACTGGGCTCGCAGGGAACTCAAGCATGTTAGTTCCGGCCGGCGTTCTTTGACGTCCGGGTCAATCACAAACACAGAACACACACAAACTCAACGCTATCACTTGAAAGAGGTTTTGGTGCTGCGAATAACTGAGCAGCTTTTCTGGTTTTCTTCTTCCCTTTTATTGTGTGAATTACAAAGACCAGAAGCTCTCGGATGGACAGCTGCACACCGCGCTGGAACGTATCCATCCCCACGTTCACGATGCCGTATCCAACCAAACAGCTCCAGGGTCATGCGCGAGCTATTCTCGCCATGCCCTCCTAAGCGCACGGCCTGCCACAAACTGGAGCTCGTGCACATGCAAAGCTGAACAGAAAACATGCAGATGCTAACTAACTATGCGCGAGGTTTACTCTAACAAATCTCCTCCTAATCCTTGCGCACAGACTACATCAATGACCCCAAGTCTAGAACGAAGTTCACAGAACTGCTCACGTCCTAGGGCCTTTGTCAAAATGTTAGTCCCAATAGACTCAATTGTAACCCTGTTCTCCTCGATGCATTCACGGATAAAGTGGTATCTAACATTAATTTGTTTGCTACGATCATGGAAGATAGGGTTCTTACTCAGTTGTATAGCTGACTGACTATCAATCTTCAAGTTGATGGCGCCAGCCCTCCTGCCTTTGAGCTCTACAAGAAGTCGCGTCAACCAAATCCCCTGGCAGGCTGCTGTTGTTGCTGCAATATACTCAGCCTCACATGAGGATAATGCCACCACCTTCTGTTTTTGAGACTGCCAGGTGATTACATTGTTGTCGAGGAAGAACAAGATGCCAGAGGTGCTCTTCCTTGTATCAATGTCACCAGTAAGATCACTGTCACTATAACCTTGCAGCCGTGCCTCCTTCCTCCTCTGATAGTAGCAGCCATAGTGAAGAGTACCTGCAATGTACCTCAGTATTCTCTTCACTGCCACCATATGTTCAGTGGTAGGATTCTCCATGAATCTGCTTATATATCCCATTGAATATGCCAAATCTGGCCTTGAGTTCACCAAATACCGTAGAGAACCAACAATGGATCTGTACTGAGTTGCATCGACAACAGGGGCAATACTTGACTTACTCAGTTTCAGCCTTGAATCCATTGGGGTGTTGCTTGGATTGCAGCTTGACACGCCAGCACCTTCAAGTATCTTTGCTGCATATGCTCTCTGGTTGACAGTGATCCCCATCTCAGACTGTACCACCTCCAAACCAAGGTAGTACTTCAGCAGCCCCAGATCACTCATCTGGAACGTGCTCTTCATCTCCAGCTTGAACTTGTCAATGTCGGAGTGGTTCCCACCAGTAATCACAAGATCGTCAACGTAGACTCCAACAACAAGACGGTGTGCACCCTGGCCTCGCAGGTACACAACATGCTCGGAGGTGCTTCTGGAGAACCCAAGCTTCAGCAGTGAGGCATCCAGCTTGGAATACCAGGCATGTGGCGCTTGGCGAAGACCGTAGAGTGCATTGATCAAGTGCAGCACCTTGTGTTCATGCCCCTTCAGCACGAAACCGGGGGGTTGCTCGACGTATACATCCTTCAACAGCTCACCATTGAGGAATGCCGACTTGACGTCCATGTGGTGCACAGACCAGCCCTCGCTCGCTGCGTAGGCCAACAGCAGCCGCACAGACTCCAGCCGCGCCACTGGTGCGAAGACCTCGTCGAAGTCGATTCCTTGACGCTGCACATACCCTTTGGCGACGAGCCTGGCCTTGTACTTGGAGATTAGCCCGGCTTCATCTCGCTTGGTCTTGTAAACCCATTTGAGTCCGATCGGTCGCACCCCTGATGGTGGATCGATGAGCACCCAAGTGTTGTTCGCCTCGATGGAGGTGAACTCATCAAGCATGGCGTGACGCCAGTTCTCATGCTCAAGGGCCTCCTTGAACGACGTCGGCTCGGCTTCGCTTGCCAACAGCAGCTGCTCCTCCAGCTCGCGCGCGGCGAGACCCGGCGGCGTGGCGGGACCGAGTATGGTGTCGATGTCGCGGTACCGCAGCGGCGCGTCGTCGTCATGATCCGCGTCCAGCTGCTCCGACGCCCCAGCGCCTGGAGGTGACACGAACTCTGCTAGGTGCGCCGGAGGTGGAGGTGGAGTTCCCGGCGTCGCGCTCCCGGCGCGAGTCGGCGAGGCACCAGACGGGGAACTCCCTGCGCCGAAAGTCGGTGAAACCTGGGATGGTGATGTCGGCGATGACGGGGCTGTTGCGGCTGCTGACGAAGACGTGGTTGTCGTTATCGTCGTGGTGGCCGGCCCGGGCAGTGGCAGGTGTTCGACCGTGAAGTCGTTCAGCCCGCTGCTCTACCCCTGGGTCCAGGACCACTGCGCCCCCTCGTCGAACAACAGGTCCCGACTCACGTGTACGCGCCGCGCCACCGGATCGTAGACCCGATATGCCTTGCTGCCGGGCTCGTAGCCGACAAGGATGGTCCGCCGACTCCTGTCATCGAGTTTCCTCAAATTGTGCGTGGTTACCTTCATGTGCGCGACGCAGCCGAATGTTCGCAGGTGCTGGACGTCGGAAACGCTGCCTGTCCAAAGCTCGTAGGGGGTCTTCTCGTCTATGCTCTTGGACGACTAGTGGTTCAACAGGTAGACGGCCGTGGTGACCGCCTCACCCTAGAATTCTCCAGGAGGCCCTTCGCCTTGAGCATGCTGCGCGCGGTCCCGACCACGGACTGGTTTCTTCGCTCCACCACCCTGTTTTGTTGAGGCGAGTGCGGGGCAGTGAGCTGGCGATGAACACCGAGCTCGGCGCAGTAGTCGACGAAGTCTGCTGCGGCGAACTCACCCCCGCGATCGGTATGCAGGGTGAGCAGCTTCTTCCCGCTCTTGCGCTCGGCCGCTGCTTGAATGCGCCGAATTGCTGTCGCGGCGGCGTCCTTGGTGGGCAGCAGAGCAAGCCACATGTAGCGAGAGTAGTCATCTACCAACAGAAGAAAATACCGATTTCCACTTGGAGTTGCCGGCGTGATGGGGCCGCAGAGGTCGCCGTGGAGGAGTTGGAGCGCCTCCGATGAACGCCCGAGGGCCTGCTGCGGGAACGGCGTGCGCCGGTGCTTGTCGGCGAGGCAGGCTTCGCAGACCTGCTCCACCTGGTCCAGCAGCGGCATGCCCCGGACGAGCCCCTCTCGCCCCATCTTCCTCAGAGCCGCAAAGTGCAAGTGCCCGAATCGAGCATGCCACACCCACGCCTCTTCTTCACCACGGGCGGCGAGGTAGACCGACTGAGCGATGTCGACGTCGAGGATGTAGAGGCGCCCCGGGCTACGGTGGATCTTGGCAAGCAGACGTCGCTCCTCGTCACAGACCCGCATCACGCCGTGCTCCACCAGGACTTGGTACCCGATCTCGTCGAGCTGCCCGACGGAGATGATGTTGGCGGTGAGGCGAGGTAGGTAGTAGACGTTGACGATGGCCCGGTGTTCGCCATTCTTGCAGGACAGCAGAACAGTGTCAATCCCCTTGATGCGGGCGACGGAGCCATCTCCGAAACGGACGGAGCCGGTGACGCCGGCGTCGAGGCTGGAGAACGCCACCCGCGCCCCGGACATGTGGTTTGACGCCCTCGTGTCCAGGACCCATCGCTTTGGATCCCGGTCGCCGTATTCGTCGAAGGTGATGAACAACTTGTTCTTGACAAGATGGAGGTCGCCGACGACCTGGCTCAGCGGCGTAGTCGCCCGTGCTGAATCCGGAGGTGTTGCGGCGTGAAATGTTGGCGACGGCGACGCGTGCTATGGAGCCGGCAGCGGGGACGCGGGATGGGGAGCCGATGGTGGCGCTGCAAGTTGGAGACAGCTCCCCTCCTCCTGCGCGATGGCGAGAAGGAGAGTGGGCTCGTCATCCTGGGCCACATGGGCATGTTCCAATTACTTCTTTCTTCTGCAATCTTTGGCCCAATGGCCTTTCTTCCCGCAGGTCTTGCACGCGTCATCGGATATGATCTGGGCCGAGTTCGTCCCGGCCCGCTGATCTTGGCCGCCGCCTCCACCGCGTCCGCGGCCTCTGCCGCGTCCGCCGGAGCCCCGGCTTGACTCGCCGTCCCTTCTTTTGTACCGTTCCAGCCATTGTTCCTCCGTCAGCAGAAGCTTGCCGGAGACGTCCTTCACCAGCGACGGCTCGTCGTCGGTCGCCGCCTTGAGACGCCCAGTGACTTCCTCGATTGAGAGCGTGTCGATGTCGAGGAGTGTCTCCATAGAGACAACGATCTGCTTGTACCTTGGTCGAGCGACACGAAGGTACTTGGCAACCACCTTTGGCTCCGGCTCTGGGTCGCCGAGGATGGCGAGGCGCTGCACGATGTTCGATAGGCGAAGAGCAAAGTCCTCGACGGACTCACCTTCCCGGAACGCAATGTTCTCATACTCGATGCGGAGGCCCTGCGCCGTCGACTTTCGTACCCGATCATCTCCGATGCGCATCGATCGGATCGACTCCCATGCATCCTTGGCCGACGGCTTGGTCGCCAAGGTGGGCACCATCTCCTGGGGAACGCCGGAGCAGATCGCCTCCAGTGCACTGCGGTCGTCGTGGAAGTCGACGTCGTCGTCCTCGATCGCGTCCTAGAGATACCGGGCTTGCATCTTGAGCTTCATCAGCAGCGACCACGAGTCGTAGTTCGTCTTGGTGAGTTACGGCCAGTTTCCGGAGCCGCTCGTCTCCCGGATCACCCGCTCGACGACGTCGTCCCGGAGATGCCGTGCCCGCGACCGACGTCCACCGCGAGTGCGAGAACGGCGCGACGAACGACTTGGTGACGGCTTGCGTGGCGGAGTCTTGCTGGCGGAGCCGCTGCCCTTCTCCTTCTTGCTCTCCGGCGGCGGCGTACGGCCACGACCCTTCAGCGACGTCATGGCGCCGCGCTAGGCCCTTTCTCACTACTACAGGATTCATTTACCGCAGCGCTGGCATTTGGAGCCCGGAAGCGGACATCTTAAGCGTCCGCTGCGGTAAACCGGTGGCCAGCTTGGGCAGTTGGCCACTGCGTTGCCCGCTGCGGTTATTCCATTTACCGCAGCGGGCATCTTACCCTATTTACCGCAGCGGACACCTTAAGATGCCCGCTTCGGTAAATCGATTTACCGAAGCGGGCATTTTAAGTTGTCCGCCACAGAAAATGCCGCAACCCAAATAGAGGCGAGGCCCAATCCGGCCCAATCCGCTGATGGAAGTATAAAACAACGCTTAGGGTTTCCAGCTCCTCCCCTGCCATTCGTTCAACTCACGCAGACGCGGCGGCGGCGGCATCGCGCTTCCCCTTCCATTCGTTCAACTCCAGCAAACAACTCTTAAAAAAAAAAAGCTCCAACAAACAAATCTCCTCCCGTTGGTCGCAACACGTCAACCTCGCTGCTCCGATCCGATCACACGCGCAAGCATCAAGCACCGACCACAGCAAGCAGCTAGCATAGAGGTCTCGTCAGCAAGCAGCTAGCATGGAGGTCTCATCGTCCTCGGCGGCGGAGGTCCCCCACTACTTCCTCTGCCCGATCTCGCTGGAGGTTCCCATGGACACGCTGCTGCTGGGGCACGTGTACTGCCTCATCACGTCGCAAGGTGCGTGTAGCTACCTGCCTACCGGTTCTTTTCGAGTGGAGACGCTCTGTTGTTCCTCTCTGATCCGTTCACCGCTGGTTGTTCGATATAGGCGAGGAGGGAGGCCGCGCACCAAGTCGAGCGCTTCCCCACGCCGCGCTCGCCACTCGAATCCGGCCGCGTTGCCACGCTCCTCGACGAGGGCCGCCACGGCGGGGACCGCCAGGCGCAAGCCGCGCTCAGGGAGATCAAGACGCCGACGACGACTTCGTGCTGGATTCTCCGACCTCCACGAGCTCGCCGGCGCAGGAACATGGAGCGGCGGGCCCAGATCCAGCCCGTGTGGATTTTTTTCTTTTTTTTTTGTTTTCGGAAATTCTTTACCGCAGCGGGCAACATAAGCCGCCCGCTGCAGTTAATACTCATTTACAACAGCGGGCGTCTTATGTTGCCCGCTGCGGTAAATGGATAAATGGATATACCGCAGCGGCCCCTTTCGCCCGCTGCGGTAAAGCCTTGATTTACCGTGGCGTGGCAACGCAAGCGGACGCTGTTGTCCGCTGCGGTAAATCGTTTTCGCCCGTTGCGGTTAAGGTTTCTGTAGTAGTGTCTCTTACAGCTCTGATACCAATTGTTAGTTCCGACCGGCGTTCTTGACGTCCGGGGAACCTGTGATTTCAATCACAAACACAGAACACACACAAACTCAACGCTATCACTTGGACACGAGAGGTTTTGGTGCTGCGAACAACTGAGCAGCTTTACTGGTTTTTCTTCTTCCTTTTTATTGTGTGGATTACAAAGAGCATAAGCTCTCGGATGGACAGCCGCACACCGCGCTGGAACGTGTCCATCCCCACGTTCACGATGTCGTATCCAACCAAACAGCTCTAGGGTCATGCGCGAGCTATTCTCGCCATGCCCTCCTAAGTGCAAGGCCTGCCACAAACTGGAGCTCGTGCATATACAAAGCTGAACAGAAAACATGCAGATGCTAACTAACTATGTGCGAGGTTTACTCTAAAGCAAGATGTCGTAGTCGGCGGCGATCTGCTTGGCCAACCTCATCTTCTGCTCCAAGCTCGCCCTCTCGCGGGACAACTTCCGCACCAACTGCAACAACAGTGCAACAGCCAGTTTCAGTTCAAACTGACAAATTCCTATCAAGCAGACATGCAATGCAGCTGGGGAAACAACCTGTAAACTAAGCGAGTATATAGTAGTTGAAAGTAGTAAAAGCTACCGTGGGGTCGACGACGCCGTGGGCGCCCTCCTTGGCCGCCATGGTGAAGTCCCGGCCGAACTTGTCTGCAAGGATGGCGCGCGCGTCCAGCAGCTCCGGCAGCTCGCCGCACCACGCGGACGCGAAGATCAGCCCCGCCGCCGCCTCCTTGATCGTCTCGCTGCATTCTCTGGGAACCGAGGAAATATGGGGAATCAAAACGAGGAGCCAACAGCAACAATCACGCGGAGACTCTGCACGTACGTACTTGGCTTTCTCCATCTCCGCGGCCTGCCCGATGAGGATTGTGCAGTATCGCTCTATGACGTCCATCGCCTTCACCATGTTGTCCTCCTCGATCACCTGCTCCACCTGCTCGACCGACGACAAGTCGACAACACACACCACTCCCTATCAGTATCACTCCTGCAAACTGGCAAAAGGAGGGAACTAGTGGCAGACGCTACACGAGCAGAGGCAGACTTACGCGGACGAGCGCGTGGTCGAGGTGGCCGATAGAGAGGAGCTGTCCGACATCTCTGCGGGCGATGGACCGGCGGACGGTGCGCCGCTTGCGAGTGACGTCGAGGCGCGCCACGGTGTGCTTGATCAGGGACTTGAGCTTGGCGGTCTGCTTGGAGGTGCTCTTGCCGAAGAGGCACATGGCTCTGGCTGCGGCTACCAACGGTGGTGTCGGGGTTGGTGATGTGGTGTGGGGTGGCCGTGTGGCGGTGAACTGCTGATGGTCTGCTTCTTTCCCCCGCTCTTTATACCGCTCTTTTGGCGGTGCTCTGTGGCGAAGAAACCTCACTTGCTTGTGGGCTACGGAGTTTGTTCTGGATGAGCAAACCTGCGCTGCATTGCTGTGCCGCCGTTGCCAATACTTTCGGGAATTGGGTAGCCTCCAAGTTACTAGCAGGCTTTGGAGCTTGGAATGTTGTGCATTTTGTGTGCGTCACTTGCCAAAATGGAGAATTCATGACAGGAAAAAATAATTTAATCACTGATTAAAATTTGGTACATAAATTACCATTTTTCGATACCTACTAGTAGACACCAAAATCCAAGTTAGTAATTTTGGTACATCAGGTACCTTTTGGTCGACCATAAAAGTGCTAAAAAAGTACACAGAAGTGTCTCTGATACCTTTTCATAAAATTCATTTACAGGTAGCATCAATTCGTTTTCTGAAAAAACATAACGAAAGCTGTTACAAGTTACCACTGTCAAAGGTTATTCAAAACAAGGTAAATACCAGAGTAACTTTCCACGAGAGTAACACTACTGTGGCGTTTGAATCCTTCGGCTTCGGCTAAAGTTTAATCAAGGTCAAATTGGATGTTTGAATGTCGACTAGGAGATAAAATATGAGCTAACTATTAAACTAATTGCATAAGTCATGACTAATTCGCAAGACAAATCTATTAAGCCTAATTAATCCATGACTAGCATATTTTTACTGTAGCGCTATATGAGCAAATTATGAGCGAATTAGACTTACTATATTCGTCTCGTAGATTGATCTTTGGTTGTGTAACTAGCTTTGTAATTAGTCTATATTTAACACTCTAAATTATCAAACATCCAATATGCCACGTACTAAATCTTAGTCTTAGGATCCGAACACGGAAACACATCTATTGTGCGTGAGAGTTTCATCTCATTCAGTGCAGAGTAAGTGGTTGATGATATGACCATCATAAGGTCTGCATACAAGGCTTAAAAATATTTGAAAAGCATAAACCTGTAGAAATATTTGAGATGCCATAAACTTCTCATTGATAAGTATAATAAACCACATAGTTACATAAGTAAAGTACAATGGGACACAGGAAAGGAGCAAACCACATATTACACAAGTACTCCGTACATCATACCATTAGAAATAAGCAAATAAAGAGAAACACAACTCATATATAGATCTAGAGACAGGCTATGACATAACCCATAAGATGACCACTAAGCGCCAAAGAGTGGCACCATATAACGACATACTTGCTGGCATACCATGACCATTGTGCATCTACACTAGCAGTAATCCTCATAACTACATGCCTCCTCCATCTAAGGGACTACCTAACGTAGGACTAAAAGTGGTGGGAAGTATTGGCAGATCCAGGATGCGATTAGGGGGGGCTAAGTAATAAAATTGATGATTGACAATGATGATTTAGGACTAATACTTACTATCTAAGTTCATATCAAGATTAATAATGAAGATTTTAGTGAATTTTATAGAAATTTAATGGAGAAATGAGTAAATTTTATAGAGATTTAATGAAGAAATGAGTGAATTTTATAAAAAATTAATGAAGAAATGAGTGAAATTTATAGGTATTTAATGGAGTAATGAGGCCACAGGGGGAGGGGCTGCAACACCCCCAGCACTCTGGATCCACCCATGGTGGGAAGCGCGCAAATCAAGGCACGTCAAGCATGGCAATCTCCTTTCAAACTAAAGTAACATCTTTCTTAGCACATTTGAGCTCTATATATCGCCAACCAACGCCGGACAAGGGGAGGAAGCATTAAGGGAATAGTGGAAGAGTTGGATAGCGCCACTTAGCATTTGATTTGACAATACCACCAAGAAGAAGAGTGCGAACGACACAGAGGCATCAAAGAGAAACATTAGCCAGGACAAGATGATGTCGAAAGAACCGAGCAGTGCTAAGCATGTCCAAGAGGACTTTGAGCATAGAAGATAGTGCTTGAGGATGAAAGGCTTCTACCTTCTAGGCGGACCGTGCATATGAGCACCTCCAACGGTTTTATATTTTTTATTTGACAAAATTAGGAATTTGTCAAGTCCCAAATGAATATGGCAAAGGTAAAAAGAATCAATCTCCAATGGTTTCCCATTATTCACTTGGCAAAACTAAGAATTGTGCGTGCGAGGGGGAAATATCTCGCGGGAGTAGTGCGCGGAGCGATTGCCAAGCGAACCGCAGTTTAGCATATATGCCAAATATCACCCGGTGTTTGCCAAGTTAACAAAAATGCTAAGCCCATTTGTCAAACCGTTGAATAAGAGATTTTTAGATTTTTTTTTAAAAAAACAAGAATGTCAAACTCATTTGTAAAACCTTTAGAGTTGCTCAGTAAGTTTGTGATCAACATTGAAGAGGATGTCCAGATAAAAAAAAAAAACATTGAAGAGGATGGATAGCACGGTGGGCTATGCCAAGGTGAGACATCTTTCACACACTGAGCGTATCATTTTTTTTTTGCACAGAACCATAATCATATCAAGAAAACTCTTTGGAGAGCACGAGACAGTAGGAGCGCACGGCTAGGGGCAGGCCAGCACTGCTCCTCAAATCTTCCGACATGCGGTGAGATTCGTAATAAAAAGGAGAAGAATTAATAGAAATTTGCTTAGATAAAATAGATCAGGGATATTAAGGCTGATCTAATACTGAACCCAATTCAATTTAATGTCGTTGAATATCAACAAACCCTTGAGTATTCCGTTGATAGACACTTTGAAGTACATGCGTTGATGCTTTGCTTGGTTCCCTAAGCGGTTAGCCATAATCTTCGTTTATTTAGAGCGGTTGGGGATGCGGCAGCTCTGCCCGTGACGGGCAATCTAACATATAACAGTTGTAAAGCGGGATCCCGAACGTCATGTCGCCGTGACAAGACACGACGCCGAGCGGAATCGGATCGATTCGTGGCTTGCCGGCTCAGGCCAGGGCCGAAATCATGCTTGATTTGTAGATTTTCCGTGGCACGAATAAAGTGTCGTCGTTTGCCTGAGCCAGGGGAATTGCATTTTGCTGCAGAGCCACCGCAGCCTATGGGGGTTGGCTACTGGCCTGGGGTGCTCGTCCAGGCAACCTGATCCGGCCGTCAGGCATAGGAAATCAAGAACCAAACACGCCCGTCGTCTGCCTACCGCTCTCGCTTGTCTCCCGAGTCCCGAGTCCATTTCGTTGCAAATGACGCGCTTGCTTGTGACTTTGTGATGGGCTCTAGCCGCGCGCACTAGCGTCGTCTCGTCGTTTGTTGGAATCGGCAGAGCGGTCGTTTTCTTCCATGCCGTCGTATCATAACTCAAGTTCAGCACACTGTTACAAGTGCCAAGCGTGTATACAGGTTGCATATGCACAGTGGCATGCGTATGATGCGCAGACTACGCAGGCGATGAACTGTGTAAGCGCTGAAAGCTACTGTTCGCAAAATGTTTTTAATTGAATATATTCATTGACGAATGTCTGTCTTGTGTCTTGTCGTCGTCGTCGTCGTCGTCGTCGTCGTCTTCTTTTCTTAACAAGAACATTCGATTTGTTCCCTTTCGTACGTACACGGATCAATTTCAGGCATGCGTTCATCCGACGCAGCTCCTTACGAGTCTATATGTGAATATTTTACAAACTAGTGTTGTACACCTTTAGATATGCGTCTCCGTCTCGGAAATAAGAAGAGGATTTCAGATGAGCACTCGAGCCTCTTTACAGCTTATTAAAACCTCCAAGTGGTGACGGGTGACAAGGCACAGTGTGTATGCAACTCCGCACTGCATGAATTCCGGAGCAGCTTTGATTGATGGTCCGAGGAATTTGTCATGAATTGGGCTGGGCGTCTCCCATCGGGCCCGCGCAAAAAGCATCGCCGACCCTGCATGCCGCCGCCGCCGCCGCCGCTCGCGCATCATAGGATGGGCGGATGGCCCGTGGGGGGTCTGCAGTCATTTTAGTACTAAGTACTCCAGTCCGCTTTTGATTACCATTGATGTCCCTTTCAGCGTGACGTTCCCCTGCAGAGAAAATTGCAATTATATGACTTCAATCGGTTGGTTTCGCTATTCTATGACTCATAATGTTGGATTCGCTAAAGTATGACTTCAATCATGTAGACTTCGTAATACATATGATTTTGATTCATTTAATCTCTTTTCTCATCTAAATACTGGTATTTGTTCCTAAAATGATCATTTTAACCTTCATTCTTTACACCGTGATTGATACCTTGTTTACTGGGTAAAAAAAATTCGCTGCTGGCTGGATGTACGTGGACGTAACTCCTTGGCTGTCTGTGGCCTTGGCTTGGCCATGCCTGGGGAGCTGGTCCATGGCCTTGGCTTGGCTGTAGGCCTTCAGTCCTCTCGTCCATGGCGATGGGCCATGCGTGACCTCCTCTGGCCGGCGGCTCTTCCCCATCCACATGACGGGTGGCGGCGTGGAGTGGGCAGGCGGCCGGCGGCTCGATCGCTACTACTTGTGAATCGGTCAGAGGGCAACACTTTGCATAGAGAGTACACGGTGCTTTCTTGACTCCCCGCATTTGCCCAATCCTCCCAAATTTCAATCTGATTTGATGCGACCTGCCTAAGAGAAGGAGGAAGATGAACAGGCGAATTTGTCGCGGGCAGGCGGCGGCTCGTCGTACCAGAGAAGATGAAGAGGCTGATACTTTACGTACTTAGATGGGGATCGATAGTGACTTAGATGGGGATCGATAGTGTACATAGATGGATCGATGACTAATAGAAGGGTAGGATGGTCAATATAGAAAAATACATGTATTTAGGACACTAAATATGATTAAAAGAAATAAAATCATATGTATTACAAAATCCACATGATTGGAGTCATATTTTAACGAAACCAACGTTAGAAGTCATATAATAGCGTAACCACACGATTCGAGTCATATAATTGCAATTTTCTCTCCCCTGCAACGTGCTGGTGCCGTAGTAAACAGCTGTCGGCTTTAGCTTTACTGGCTGATGCGGTAACAGAAGCGCAGTTATTTCGCAGTTCTTCTCGGTTCACATGTCGACTCTATTCGTCCAATATACAGTAATGGCTTGTTCTGAATCTCGTTCGGATCGGTACATGAATCCATGGACCAGGAGAAACACAGAGACCAGCTTTCAAGTGTCAAACAAACCGGCCGCTGCTAATGAAATGATTGAATTTTATACAAAGGCGGACAGTACGTGCGACACAGACAAGATCACTGGAAAAGGCGTTATGACCGCGCTATCATGCTCATGAATGCGTCGCGCGAGGTCGCTCTTGCCAGTTGCCTGTTGCCACACAACAGACCGCGCGCGGCGTGATCTTTCAGTTATTAGCGGGTTATAAAAGGATCATGGGGGCAGGATTAGAAAGGCCGTATGAATAGGATGATGATGCCGCGATGCGATGGATCCAAAGGCAATTCGGCAAATCGGGGAGAAGCACGAACAATGCAATACCTGTCACTGTCACTTGAGCGACATGCCTGCATATAAACTAGGGGCTGAAAGGGCGAAAGGCTCCGTCGTGCGCCTGCTTCTTTATTCGGGTAATAGATGGTTCTTGTGTAAAGCGACGCGCCGAGCCCATCGTCTGCACTGACGCGGACACCTGTCGTCATTGCCATCCTCATCCGTGGCTGCCTGCACCTGAAGGCGATTGGTAGCACACAGTACAGGTTTTAATCTTGTCGGGCTAATTCCCATGTGTCTGTCTGTGTCACCGCTGGACTTCGCGGGTTCCAATTCCAACTAACAAGTCGTACAACAGTACAGTTTGAAGGCTGCTATTCATTCACCGCTCGATTCGTTTTTTACCCCCTTTGTTTGCGAGGAATTTATGAGCCTGAATTATTCCCAAACTGCACGGCATCAGATCAGAGACAGAACAGAGCGGTAGCTAGCTAACGCTACCTTTACCTACCTAGTTGGCTAGATGCACCGCTACCTACAGATATAGGATAATACGTGCCTGTCCGTGAGCAGCAGCACGATACAAATTCGCCAAGATATCTGATGCACGCGATGATGCGCATGCCTTGCGTTGCCCCTGTTCAAGCAGTGGATGGGTAGCCTTGCCGCCACCAAATTCACCACCAACATCTCTAGCTCTTTCCTCCAACGTGTATCCAATCCAATCCTTCTTTTCTTCCACCTAGCTGGATCCATAGCCCTTTCCAGAAACACACACACCCGGACGAAGTTACCTCGAGAGTCAAATAACCATGCAGCAAGAAACACTTAATTTGTTCACCTAAATTCCCGATGAGTGCACCACACCACAAGCGTGCCTACGCGTTCCTCTAAGATGCTATTTGCCAGGTCGGTGGTGCCGAAAAAAGCGTCGAGCTCGGCAGCAGTATTCGCTCGTCAGTTTTGCCGTACCTGCCAGGACTAGTTGTCTAGTTCGTGACCCGGTCGTTGCTGGCCGGTGTTGGTGGAGTTGTCGCCCTCATCGCCCCAACTGTGGGAATCCATCCAAGAATCTCGTGTGATTGAGTGGAGCTATGAGCAATCCAGAAATTTGAGACCACCGTTGGTCCCATCATGACAACGATGCGTGTTCACTGTTCACTGTTCAGGCCTTCATTCATCCCATCACCACATGACTAATCCAACAGTTCTATTTAAGCAACAAAAAAATAAAATCGATGTTAAAGCCCAAATCGGACGTCCGACGTACTATTAGCCTTGCCTGGCCCAAAAGTTCTGGACATGTCGATCCAACCGAAGTGGCCCATACAATGCGTGGGCCGCTGATCGACCCAACTTTCAGCAAACTCCTCCCACCACGTGCGAGCGCTTCCCCCCGTTCACTCGGAGCAGGAGGAGAGAGAAAACCTCGCCGTCAATGTCCGCGTTCGCTTCCAAGGGCGCTAGGGTTTAACCCCAACTGTTCGATCTCTCTCCCAGTCCAGTTCAGCAGCATCTGGTCCGCGAGCCGGCGGCATGGGTTACCTCGAGGAGGCCCGGGAGAATCACGTCAAGAAGAAGGTCGAGGAAGGTGACTCCCGCATCATGCCATCCGTGTCTCACAGCATTTTCATGCGTTGATTTCGGCGTCCTGGAGTGTGCGGAGCTCCTATTCATTCTTTATGTTCGATGGATAATTTGCTACAAGATTGAATCCGCTGGTTCTTCGTCTTATGTTGGCTGCTTCGCTTCACCTGACTATGTGGTAGTTGGTATTTGCAGCTATTAACAGTTAGTACAACAGATTCGAGCTTTGTAGTAGACTAGCTATATGCACATGCCACTAGAAATTTAGAATCTTTATCTATCAGCTTGTTACACCTGAATATTGGTGCATTGTTTTTTACTGTAATGGATGAATATCAGAATGTTTTCTCACAGAAGTGGACAGAATATATCCCATGCCCGGTGGAGTGAACTAACTATTCTTAATTATTGAGGAAATTCCTCTACTGATTTTCTCCCAGCAAGCCATTCATTAATGTTGAATCTCATAAAAAGATGTAAATGGTTGGATTACCATAGTATGTGTCCATTCATCTGTGGTGTATAGAAAATGTTTTAAATTTACTCCCTACGTCTCAAAATAAATGTAATTCTAGATTTGAACCAAGTCATTTTTCTTAACTTTGACTAAATTTATAGAAAATGGTATCAACATTTGTGTCTCCAAATAGGTTTAATATGAAAATATATTCCATGGTTAATCCAATGATGCTTATCTGGTATCATAATTGTTTGTATTTTTTCTGTAGATCTGGTCAAATTTAAAACTGTGTAACTCAAAAAGCGAGAATTGCACTCTTTTTGGGACGGATAGACTATATGCACTATTAGGCTAGCTACTGGAGTGTTTAATAGCTAACATGCATCTCTCTGCTATGTAGTAGCAATTTTCCTCTATCTACTGTAAGCAAACTGATGACATGGCAAGGCTTGTAGTCTACTGGCATGTCCCTGTTGGAGATGCTCTTTAGCATTCATTGAGAATGAGTTTTAGATTGTGCCCAGGAAAGAGGAAACCCATTTAAGATTTTTTGTATTTGTGTCTATTTCTAAGAGTTAATTCCGCTCATTATTTTGTTTCTCTTTTCAGCTTTGCGGAGCAAAATGAAACAAAAGGCCCTGAAGGAATGTGATTTCTATTGTTCAAAATATGCTGAATGTGCTCGAGGAAGAACATTTTCCGTGGTATGGCAATGCCGCAAACAAGCAAAAGAGTTGAATGAGTGCCTTCATCAATAGTAAGTGCTCATTACATTCCAGTATTGTAAGTTCACTATGTTAGAATAAGCATCCAGGTGGCATCTCTGTTATTTTTTTTTATTTTTGTTGTGTATGATAAAATTGCACTCACATTTAATTTCTACAGTATGTTTGCATGTAGCAGCACTATTCACCTTTTCATATATATTTTATTTGTAGAATACGTAGGAGAGGTGTGTGTCATTGCATTAAAGAAATAAATAAATAAAATTACAACACACCCACCATTCTCACCTCTAGCTTAAACACTTACTCTTGCAAACTCATACCAGAAACAAACTGTGCCTTTGACACCAAAACATGGCCTGACCTGAAAAGGGAAATTTTTGCATATTTCCTATAATTACAGAAATAGATGCCTCTTATCTGTTCATTAGCAAAATAATATGGTTAAAAATATATATGCAGTTTTCCTCTTTTCAATTCAAGATTTTTTTATTACAAACAGCAAACAGCAACATGTTTCATTTAGATATTCATAAGATGCATTTCTGGAGGTTTATTTGACTTCAGAATACCGTGCTAGGTGATTAGTACGTGTTACTACAATTTTATCTTATCAGTGTGCACCAGGCTTAATTTAACTTAGATATGGTTAATCTTTTCTCTAGTATTTACATGTGACGAATTTCGATAGTCAAGTTCACTGTAAGTTCCTGTCAAGAATTCCAGGAGTAACAAGATATTGAGCATGGTCTCATAGGGAATCATGCTAAAACACTGGACAACGTTGATGGTTGACAATTTACCTGATTCCCTGTCAATACAAATGTTGTGTTTGCTATTTGATGACCCTAGTGCTATTTACTCCCTCCGTTCCAAATATAAGACATTTTGGCTTTTTTAGATGCATTGCTTTTACTATGTACATTTGTAAACATAGTTTATATCTAAGTGCATAACAAAAGGTATGTGTCTAGAAAAGCCAAAACGTCTTATAATTTGGAATGGAGGGAGTACTGATCAATTTGTATGAGAAAATAAAAAATGAGCTGTGCTGCTACCCATCATGACCAGCATGTGAGTGTCTTCACGTGATGAAAACAAGTTAGTGACCATGCTAATGATTTTCATTCCTTTGGTTGAAGTGTTCTGTTTTCTTCAGTTTGGGACATATCACTGTAGCCTGGAAGATGTTTACTTTTACACTCTTTCAAGAAGTCATATATTGCATTTGTTTACTAAAACTAATGTTGGCATGAGAAACACATCCATGTGGATGTTCACCATGTGCTTTATATGCCTTGGCAGCACAAATGATGCAGTTCTGGAAGAAATGAAGAAGGCTTATATGATTGAGCAAGAGAGCAAGGAGATGAACCAATGAGCAAAATGCATAGCACAATGTGCATCAGTGCATCACAATCTCCCTGCTTGTACGTATACTGTTTCCTTTAATAGATTCTATTCATGGATAGTGTTGCAAACATTGATTCTGCCCCATGCATAACCTGATACTAGGGTGGCAATGTTTCTGTTGTTTTCTTCTGTTGCAATTGTCATCTCAAATAGATTTTGTGTGGATGCAGATAATACAGTTGTGTTTTTGTTTCCCTGCTACCATTAGCTCTAGTTCCACCAAGACTACATATTTTTCTCATAACAAATCATGTGGGCATATGCATATTTGAGTTTACAGGAGTAATACAAAGCTAATCAGTGGACGGGGTTACGTTTTCCGGTCCAAGTTAAGCTACTGATTAAAAAAAAAAGAACTGGAGACACTACTGGCTAAGACTGATAACCGATAGGAAATCAAGTTAACATCATCGTCCTCCTGAGAGGTCGGATCCAGGACCAATGCTTGTCGCAAGTGATGACGCATCCAACATGGCATATGAGTCGAACCCCTCACTTTGCACAAACATCAGAGTGCCATAGTCCAGGTTCATCGTTGCCACCTCTGGGACTGTCAATGTACCATCGAGGTAATGCAAGACTTGCCGCATGCTAGGCCGTGCATTAGGCATTGGCTGCAAGCATAGGAGCCCCAGCTTTAGAACCAAGCTCACTTCTTCTGCACTGTATTGACCAATCAACCGTGCATCCACCGTGTCAAGAATTGCTCCTTTGTTCCAGTGCTCGAGCACCCAGTCTAGCAGCACGACCTGGCCATGCTCTAGTGGCCTTCGTCCACAGGTCACCTCCAATAGAAACATCCCAAATGCAAAAACATCGGTTCCTCCTGGTGATGCTTTCCCTGTGCGGAGCAGCTCAGGGGAGAGATACCCCATGGTGCCAACGACATTTGTGGTCCTTGGGTTGGTGCCATGACTGTACATCTTTGCAAGGCCAAAGTCACCTAAACATCCACTCATCTCACTGTCAAGAAGAACATTGCTTTCCTTGATGTCTCGGTGAACAACAACCTGTTCCCAATCCTCATGGAGGTACAACAAACCAGATGCAATGCCTTTGATGATGTGGAATCTTATGTTCCAACTTAAAACAGGTCTGCTCTGGTCATATAAATGCTTGTCGAGGCTACCATTTGACATGTAGTCATAGACCAATAGAAGTTCGCCTTTGCGACAGCAATATCCAAGTAGCTGCACTAGATTCTTGTGTCGAAGCTTCCCCATGCTAACAATTTCCGCGATAAACTCTTTCATTCCTTGCTTAGAATCATGTGACACCCTCTTTACTGCAATCTCCAAGTTAGATTCCAGAAGGACCCCTTTGTACACTCTCCCAAATCCTCCTATCCCAAGTAATTGTTTGCTCACAAACCCTTTAGTAGCATGGAAGAGGTCCTTGTAAGAGAACCGGTGCGGCCCAAACTCGACCTCCCAATCTTCATGGAGCTCGGCATACCTCGACCATCTTCGCGTAAACATGAACATAACAATGAGCAATGCGATGATGAAACCAGCTGTGGCAAATGGCAGCACTATCACCAAAGTTTTAGATAGGGAGCGCTTCTGGTGAGGTAATCTTGGCAGCGCAGGTAGGTTTGATGAGTTAAGGACAGGTGCAGCTCCATTCAAACTGAAGCTCCAACCAAGGACGTAATGGTATGCTATGGAGAGACCTGTCGCCGATGAGAACCCAATGTATGCTGTAGTGTTCACTATCTCTGAAAGGTTGATGGCGGTTGACAGCAGAGGGTCCTTGGGCTTCTCAACATCCATAGGAGCTAAGGTGACATTGAGCTCCATGGCATGGCCGCTGTAGTCCACCCACAGCTGCATGGCCTTACGGCTCATCAGCGTCAGGTTCAGAAACTTGCCAGTGTCGTCTTCAAAGTAGCCGGCAGTGTGAGAGTCCATGGACTGGAGATTGTCACGTCAATGCCGACATGGTTGCTGTCGATGTCATGGAACTCGGGGCTGAGGACAGTATCAAGCTCGACAGCGAGGATGTGGTTGCTGGCCTTTCCATTGTTGTTGATGTTGAGGAGCCCCAAGTACTGTGCTCCAGTGGCGTCTGAGAGGTTGCTGCTGGGTGCGAGCATGAAGGCGAGGCCATGGTCACTCAGCTGGGCGTGCTCAGAGATGATGGCAAACACGAAAGTGGCTGAGAATGATTGGAGGGCGGCACCGCTTACTGGCCCATGGAAGTGGAGAGGAGCCGGGAAGAACGCATGGCCTTTGGTGTGTTTGTCATTGGTTAGAGCAAGCAAGCCGCTTGGTGTGACAGCGGCAGCGCCATCAAGGGTGAGGTTTGCACCAGTGAAACCTTCATAGGCGAACTGCTCGTTGTTGGCAGATGAAACCGGCTCGATTTTGTGGAGGACAAAGAGTAGAAGGATGGAGATGGACCTGACGCTAACCATGGCCGCCTTGACGCTAAGCATGAGCCGGGCAAACTTCTCGAACATTTGTTACTGGGGAGGCAGTAGTCTATTTTCAGGCCGATTGCAGAACTAGTCTATAATATGTGGTGTAATTTTTGTTCAACTGAACGGTTAACATTGCTTGGCGGAGGTCTTCTTCCAAGTCAATTCAACAAAGTAATAATGCCATCACCATTCACCAATAGTTGTCTGTCGTATGTTCCTTCCTGGAAAAGATGTTCGTTGAATATTTACACTGCCAAACTTTTTTTTAACGTCTCATTCCGCCTCAGGTAAATATACAGTACAGTATTATTATTCGTCACGTTCTTGCCGGCCTAGCGTTCTTTCTTGACTCAGTTCTCAGACGTGTAGTGCAAACAGCTTTTAAAAAAAAGCAAGCAGCGAGCAAAACATTTGTCAGCTAGGCACTCAAATTCCACAGGATTCTGATGTAAATATGTTGTATAATATGCTTAGTTTATCATTCCTGTTAGGGGACGATTTCATGTTTGTCACTCGTATATTTTTGGTTACCATATTAGTTACCGGAATTCAAGCTCTCGGGATTGTTCCATTCACTGCATACATATATATATCTTATCTTACAAGAGCAAGACATGGGCCCTTTACATAGCCACAGAAGTACAGAACCTAACATGATATGCCGTCATCTTCCCCCCGACAGAGTGCTAGACATAGTGCCAGGGCTTGAGGCTGAAGACAGCTCACACGCTGGGGCATCCAGCTCAAACTGTTGGTCCTTGATCAGAGTCGCGGTCGCCATACTGAAACTGAAATTCATGTGCATCACCTCATTCTCCGGGAAGACCACGTCGCCGTCAAGGCACTGGACAACTCGCCGCATGCTAGGCCTCGCGCTGGCCAGGGGATGTGAGCAGTGCAGGCCAAGCTTGAGCACCAGCTGGACCTCCCCATCGGCAGTCATTTCCGAGCCTCGGATCAGCTGCTTCCATGATGCATGGAGCTGTTGCGCCAATGGTGAAGCACCGAGTCGACGAGCACGGCCTGGCTCCCTCGAGCGTCGTCCTCTACGGGCGGTCTCCCGCATGTGACCTCGAGAAGGAACACGCCGAACCTGAACACGTCAGTGGCTACATCCTTGAAAGCCCGAAATCACCCAGCCGGCCGTTCATCTCCGCGTCGAGGAGCACGTTGCTGGCTTTGATGTCCCTGTGGATGACCACCTTCTCCCAGTCTTCGTGAAGATACAGCAGGCCTGGCGCCACATCTTTGATTATCTTGAACCTCTGGCCCCAGTCCAGGGTGGGTTTATCACGGTCGTGCAAATACCTGTCGAGGCTGCCGTTCGGCATGTAGTCGTAGACCAAGAGGAGCTCACCTCTGCGCCGGCAGTAGCCGAGCAACTGCACGACGCTCCGGTGGCGGAGGCGTCCAAGGCTCACGATCTCCGCGATGAACTCCTTTACCCCCTGTCTGGATTCATGCGAGACCCGCTTGACCGCGACCTGCTGCGCCTTGGATCTCGGGAGCACGCCCTTGTACACGCTCCCAAATCCCCCTCTCCCGAGCAAGTTCTTGTCCCTGAACCCGCCCGTCGCGTAGAAAAGGTCCTTGTACGCGAAGCGATGCGACCCGAAGTCAGCCTCCCAGTCCTCGCGCAGCTCGGCGAACCTTGCTCGCCGTCTGGCAGCGACGGCGATCGCCGTGGCCAGCGCGAGAACGAACACCACAGACGCGATTGGTAGAACGGCCTCGAGGACTGCCTTTGGCCTGGTGTTGCCGCCGGTCGTTCAGACACGTTCAGAGTCGGGGCCTCGCTGTTCATCTTGAAGCTCCAGCCCAGTACGTAATGGTGCGAGAAGATGATCCCCGTTGCCGAGGAGAAGCCAACGTACGCGGGGTCCGTGACCACCTCCGAGAGGTTGACGACGGCGGACCCAGGAGAGGTTTCTTTGGCTTGGGCATCTCGACGGGAGCCATGGTGACGCTGAGCTCCATGGCCCGGCCATCGTACTCGACCCACACCTGCATGGCCTTGCGGCTGATCAGGCTCAGGTTTCTGAACGAGCCGGTCTGGTCGTCGTCGTATCCCGCGGAGGCCGCTCGCACGGAGGTGAGGCCGTTGACGTCGACCCCGACGTGGTTGTCGTCGATGTCCCGGAACTCCGCGTTGAGAACGGTGTCGAGCTCGACGGCGAAGAGGTGGTTGTTGGCGTCGCCGTTGTCGGCGGCGTTGACCAAGCCCAGGAAGTGGCCCGGCAGCGCCGTGGAGAAGTTCCTGCTCGCGGAGACCACGAACGCCATGCCCTGGCTGCTCACGTCGGGGTACTCCCCGATGATGCCGAACACGAAGGCTGTGGAGAAGGACGCCACGGCGCGTTCGCTCACCCCGTGGAAGCGCAGCGGGGGGGGTGGAAGGCGTGCCCCTTCAGCGCGGTGCTGCCGTTGGTGAGCATGAGCAGGCCGTCCGGCGTGACCGTGGCCATGCCGTCGAGGGAGAGGTTCGCGCCGGAGAAGCCGTTGAAGGTGAACGCCGTCTCGTTCATGGCGGCCACGAGGTGGTCAAGCGCGTGATGAGGAAGAGGAAGCACGTAGGCAGCATGGCTTGATCAGGTTCACCGCACCTTCTTCGAGAAACTAGGAATGAAGTAATTGATACAGAGCTCCTTTTTGCCCGGAAAACAGATGAGCGCAGTGCTCACAGTCACAGGTCACTAGAATGTAGAATGCCTATACAGTTTGTTGCGTTTGACTCAACAAAATGGACAGAGGCCAAGGTTTATATTTGACTGTCGGCCCTTGTTCTTCACTTCTTCTGTGCAATAATGTAGAGTCTTAGCTCTGGCAGTCTCGTGAAGTCGTGTCCACCACGTCAACGGATTCTTTCTCATGGTTGGTGATAGTTTGAACAATGGTCGGATTAGGGGTTAGTGACGTTCCTTGACAGAAGTCTATTACTGCAAGCGTACTGACTGACCTATAGGTAATTCTAAATTTCACAGTATGACTGGGCATTGCAGATGCAACGTGAAGTCAAATTCGTCTGCTCTGTTTGGAAATTGGAAGTGAGGGCATAAAACTAGTCACTGGAGTTGCGATAACCTTCCTCCTGTCATGATCGATCAAACTCGTTGATTCAGACATACTACATATGACCTGGATATGTAAACTGTCGTCCTTTTGTGTAGAAAAGAGGAAAAGATAAGGGATAGGTTAATTGCAATTTGCAACTGCCAGGCATTACCATTTTCATCATCACCCAAAAGACAATTGTGCACCAGAAGCAGTTGGTAGACAGTCACAAGCAATTGCTGGTACAGTGGCACTGCTTGTCTGCATGGAGTACTGAGTTTTTTGAGACGACACTGATGAGCGAGTTCTTTGGGCCTGAAAGTACCCGAGTAGTTAGTTAAGGGCCATAAAAGCTTCATGTTCAGCCCAAGAACAATAAGGCCGGCCCCGACCGGCACAAGTCTCACAATTGACGGTAAAGATGTTATTTGCTTTGGAATAACATCTTTATCTCCAACTTCTTGTGATTTGTGATTTGCTTTGAAATAACATCTTTACCGTCAATTTCTTGTTTGGACTTTTCCTCCCTCTCCGGTCTCCACGCAATGAAATTGGAGGCAGGCACTACTAGCTCCTTCGTTTTGCCCTTTCAAAGATTCACTCCATAAAAATATAAATATGGTTTCTTGCGTGTGCCGGTTGATCCTTCGAGATGAGGTGAGTGGAAATACAGCTGGTCTCCTTAGGCTATAGTAGGTCCATCCTAAACGGGCTAATGCTCCTACCACTGAGCTGACTTGCGAAAGCAGCAAGCAACCCTCGTGGGCCTTTTTGACCTGCCTGGCCTGCTGCTGCCCAATGCCACTGCTATTTACGGCCGGACCCCGAGCTGGTTTCGCCGGGGACTTTCGTCGGACACCGGCCCTGGGCGCCTATCGCATGGACGTGGCTGTGTCTGTGATCCCCTCCCTCCCTATAATCAGTTAATCACAAGGTCATCCCGGCACCGGCTCAGTCCTTTCGGTCCCAAGTAAAAAAGGAAGCTGCATCGCGGTGTCCTGTCCACTACTCCACTGGGCCGCAGCCAGCCGCCCAGCCGGCCCACTGCCTTTCTGGTCCGAGCAGAGAGAGGGCACAACGCCGCGGTGCATACCCATGATCAGGCCCCCCCGACCCCGCGTCACCCAGATGGCCAGATGAGATCACAAGCTTCGATGGCCGGCAATGAATTCCTCGATGGCAATCACCGAAACATTAGCTCGCCCCGCGGTGTCCTCGGCGTGTCGCTGACTTTGCTGCTGGGAAGGAGCAACACCTGGACCCGTCTCCGTGGCCTTTGGAGAGGATAGACGACGCGGATCCGGGCCGGGGGACTCGGGGAAGGGAGAGTGATTCGGTCGGGAACGGCCGCGCCGGCGCCGGCGCCGGGCGACAGGTCCGGCAGGACGGGGGTGCCGGTGCCTCCCCCCGTACGCACAGGCAAAACCGTGGACAGCATGGATTCCGCCAATGATTTCCTCCGTCAATCTGCTGCAAGTGGGCGTCGGCCTAGGTAGATGCTCCTAGCAAGTCCGTTGTGGGCCTGGCCGAATGTACCCTAGCTAAATTGGCTACTTGTGTGTGTGCGTCTTGCGGCTGGGGTGTGCTGTGCTGGCTGCAGGTCTCCTTTTGCTAGCGCCATCTTTTGCCTTTACTACTTTGTTGACTTGCTTCTAGGAGCACTTGGGTGTCAAATATTTTGCGCGTCGTTTGCAACGTGGGCATTTCGCGTATATTATTTTGAAAGACGGAATTGTACACAGATTCAGTGGGAGTTTGTACTACTGTAGGTCTGTAGCATTTTTATATCGAACCGAGAAGGTCCTATGGTGCTGCTCTGGTTTTTGTAGAGGACGAACTGAGGAACCGGTTAGTTTGGCTCTTACAGTGTACTGTACTACTACTACGGTTACTAGTACGTACTTCTTTTGATGAAGATATTCCTTGCTGCAAATTATTAGAAAGTTGTGACGTGGCCACAGAAAGCGGATAACCACGCCGACGCAAAAAAAAAAAAACTTTGGGTTTGAGCCACCTGCAAAAGCTTTGCAGTTATTGGTCAGCACTGTCTCCACTCGCCTGGGCCCTGGGGGAGGACGGCCGGAGGAGGAAGTCCTGGCCGTGGCCCTGGCTGCTTGGCTCCATCTGCCTGGACAGCATGAAAAGGTCGGCGTCCAAGTCCAAAGCGTGACGTTGCCGTTGGCCCGTTGCCGTGCCACATTGCCAATGCCACCCGATCGGTCCGCAGCTCAGCTGGCAACCTTTTTGATGCGCCGTGTGTGCCGCACGCCTTTCTGATGCGACGCGAACTAAAAGAAGGCCGGAGCTGAGCCTAAGCGAGCGCGTGGCGTGGATGGTGTGGCGCGCGTGTGGGAGAGCGGCCCGACGAGCTACTACGACTCGCGGCGTCGCCGTCGGCTCACCGGCCGCCGTCAATTATTGGCGGCCTTCCCGTGCCGAGTGAGCGACCGTGTTTTTTCTTTTTGGTACGTGTGCGTGCGCGCGCGCGAGCTGGTGATGTGTGATGAGATGAGAGCCGGAGGAGGAAGCTTCATTTGGACTGCGGAGTGCGGACGGACATCAACTCAGAGTTGGGCCGGTTCCTACTCCTCAAGCATAGAATAGTTAGCTAGGAAGTAGTAGGATTTAAGGACGGACGGACGGACGGACGGACAGACTGACTAAGATGGCTATCTTTCATTTGTTTATGACAGGGTAGGAGGACTGTCATTAAGCTCATAGATAGTGATATGACAGGTAGGTGTTATGGTCGGAGCATTGTAACAGATGCAGCAAGCCTTTGAGGGCTCCGAAGAATATCTAGATGATCATCAACCATCCATCCGCGTCCAAAATCTCATCTGTTTAGACCTTTATTTGTTCTTCTACTTTAGAAACATGTTTATAAATTCATTTTTTTTATATTTTGATCGTGAACCAACCATAGTACAAGTGTCCAATGATATGAAAAATGGCGCTCAGTATTGATTGCAAGCGGAGAACACACGCACGTATGTGAAAAATGAAGAGGAGGAAGATCGGCCAGACGATTGCCATTCGGAGGAGGCCACGCAGGCCCATGGACGACGCCACGATGGAAAGGGAGTCGCAAGGAGCTTCCGAAGCTTCACTCCTTAACAAAAGGCCTTGACGAAATGAGGGGACGACCAAGATATGCATGTCTGAGACGGTCTCCAACAAGCTAGGCATCATGCTACCCATAGCCAAAATGTGTAGTTCACAGTGAAAAAGTACCGTCCAACAGAGTAGGCTAACAAGAAGGAGAAAGGGAACCCAAATAAGCGTCGTCTCTCTCCTCGACCCAAATCTCTGGTGCCATGGTGCTGTGGAGGTAAAGGCCAACCTACCCGAGATGTGACGGGTGCTGGGTCGCAACCTCACGATGAACGAGCGCGACCGTGGTGGCCATGCGCTCGGGTCGCCACCGCCGTCGTGGGGGTCATCTGCATGGGGTGAATCGCACAGTCACCAGATCATGAGGAGATTTGCATCAATGTGGCAGCGGGAGAGGAAAGGTGCCGCAGCCGGCTCTGACAGGGGAAACGAGTGAACATTGCGGTCTGATCCGTCGGGAGAGGGGCACCGCCACGCCCAATCGATCGGATCTACCACCAGATGATCGGAAGGGAAGAGAGTGTCACAGCCACCAGTGGAGGAGTAGCCACGAACAGTGGTGGGACGGGAGGATGAACGCCACCGGTCACTAGTACAAAGAACTTTTTGGAGGCGGTCAAATTTCATTTTTGGACGCGGGCAAAAGCAACCGCCTCCAATGGAAGGCCTCGATTAATCCCGATTAATGGAGGCGGTTGGTTTTTGCCCGCCTCCAAAAATCAATTAAAAAATAAAAAAAACACCGCTGGATCTAGATCCGCGCCGCCGCCGGCGGATCCAGAACCCTAACCGGACGCCGTCGCCGTGGGGGAGCCATCGTCGGGGAGGAGCCGCTGCCGGGGGGGCCCGGAAACGCGTCGCAGCGGGGGGGGGGGGGGGGGGGCGCCGCCGGGGGCCCCGGATCCGCGCCGGTGGGGGCAGAGGAGGCGCCGCCCAGGGGGGAGCCGGATCCCCCCCCCCCCCCCCCCCCCCCCCCCCCGCCGCCGCCGCCGTCGGGTTGGAGCTGAGGGGGGCGCCGGCGGGGGAGGAACCGAGGGCGTCGTAGTGGAGAGAGCCGCCGCAGGGGGGTGAGCCGCTACCGGGGGAGGGAGACGCCGGGGGAAATAAGGGGGCCAGGGTGAGGGCGTCGCGCGTTGGGAGGCGGAGGCGGAGGCGGAGGGAGGGAGTCGGGAGAGAGAGGCAGAGAGAGGGAGTGAGGGAGAAACCCTAAGTGTGGCTTATATATGAGCCCAATAGGATAGTTGGGCCGAAATTTACACAGACGGACCTTATAGATGCTCACCTCCGAAAATCGATTTACGGAGGCGGTTGTTTTAAGACGTCGACCTCCGAAAATAAAATATTTTTGGAGGCGGTTGTTTTTAAGGCGCCCGCCTCCGTAAATCGATTTTTGGAGGCGGGCAAATGTTACCGCCTCGGTAAAAAAATATGTCCGTCTCTGTTAATAGCCCTGATTTTTGGAGGCGGTTGAATTTTATGTCCGTCTCGGTTAAATTTTAGGTGGTGTCTCGCAAAATCAATTCTGTACTTAGTGGGTATTGTAGAGAAGTAGTAGTCAGGGACCCACTTTTGTGTTGGCTGTTGGACATGCTTTTTGTTTTTTGCGTGACCCAAACCAGGAAATAATGAACGGAGGAGCATGTGTTCAGGTGCATCTAGCAGGTCAACACACAAAACACAAGTTACTCTTAGTCTCAGCTAGCTACAATATTTTAACCATGACTGTACGAAAACTAGCTAAGCTAGCTAGGAACTGAAATGGAGGACTATGATTTCCGTGCTCTACTCTGATAATGACCTAAAAAATCATAAGTTTTACGTGTTACGTTTGATTATTAACTTATAATTTAAAATAGAGAGAGTACAACCAACCATTTTCTCTGACGTCTTTTCCAGTGCGACCAACGCACACGCTCATTGGAACAAACTGAACAGTGAACACCCACTCTCATGTCACACACCTAGATATTACCGAAACGGAGAAAGAGAGGAGAGAGACACACGGTCAGCTACAACACGAAAAACACAATCGTTGCAATATCTGAAATCATTTTTAGTTCGGATAGGATGTGTATGTCACCACCTGCATTTATACCAAGTTTACACAAAAACATAAAAGTAATGTGTATAAAGTTATGAAAAGATTAAGACACAGTTGAATAAACTGGCTTTTCGCTTTTAGAAATATTTTATGCGTCCCTAAAAGGTCGTGTCATTCAAATTTTGTACTACCACCGTCCTAAAAAATGTAATTCTCGTTTTTTCGAAAAGTCAAACAATTTAAACTTTGACTAAATTTATATAAAAATATACCAACATTCATGATATAAAATTAGTATCATTAAATTGGTTATAGAATATATTTTTATAATAAAATTATTTAGAGACATAAATATTAATATTATTTAATATAAAGTTGGTCAAATATAAGCTACATTGACCGACACGCTTTCCATAATTACATTATTTTTAGAAAGGAGATAGTACCTAACAACTTGTCATCATTGTAATCCTCTTTGATATGAGTGTGTTTGTTTGGGACCCCTGGCAGAACTGTCTAGTCCAGGCAGGCAGGCAGCAGATTCAGACCGTTGATTTCGTTCGTTTAGAGTCGAGCATACAACTTGGAAATTTTGACTTGTTATATTCTATGGTTTAACAAGTTGTAAATTTATTTAGTAAGTAAAAAAAGAAGGTTTCTCTTCAATAATTTGTTATTCCAACTTGCTAAACTTGAAAAAAGAAGGCTCACCAAGTGGGTGTCGCCACAGTAGACAAAAAAAAATCGCGAGAGAAGAAGAAATAGCGGCAGAAAAAAAATGCTGCAGAAAAAAAAACCGCCGGAGAAATCACATGCATGCATGCAAACCATCGCAGGAGGAGAAAAAATAGCGGCGGAAAAAAATCGCCGGAGAAATCACATGCATGCATGCAAATCATCGCGGGAGGAGAAAAAATAGCGGCGGAAAAAAATCGCCCGGAGAAATCACATGCATGCATGCAAATCATGGCGAGAGGACAAAAAAACGCGGCAGAAAAAAATTGCGGGAAAAAAATCGTCGATAGCAACTTACATCGCGCACGGATATATCCGCGTGCGACACCGCTGGATATAAACTTGGAATAAATAGCAAGTTGGTTTACTAAGTTATTGGAGAGAAATTTTATAATTTTATCATTGGAGATGCTCTAATAAATCGTTGCCGAAGCCGTGAAACCCCTATATATACATGTGCATATGCTTGAGGGGAAAAAAGGCATTTTATGTCTCCACTGAACTGTTCGAAAATTTACAGGGTGTCTTTATTGGAGAGACTGAGGGAGTAGGCGAGTTGCCAGTGGCCACTAGCCACAGTGCTCAAAGTTCTCAGCAACAGCAGGAACGGATAGACATATACAGAGGAGCACAAGGTAAGGATCCACCGGATCCGTCCCCGTGGAGGTGGACTTTCCCGTGCGCCGCGCGTGAACGGGATGGGTTTTGATTTCATTTCACGGCCTCTTCCAAAGTCCATTGCTTCCCGCGGGCGGGCGACCCCACCCGCACGACGTCGCGAATGGACCCGTCTCCACTTGTCGGCCGACCCCACTTGGCCCTTGCGCCCAACGCCCTTCCGACACCTGTCCCACCACCCCGCCTCCCCAGCCCCCGCTATAAAACCCGCGACGCCGGCCGAGGGCGCCAAAACACGGTCACGCGACTGCATAATTGTGCTCGCTCGCCGGCCCCCGGGACGTGACACATCGCACGGCCGAAGCAGCTTGCCGCTTTTGCCGCCGCCCTGCCGTGCCGCCCGTGAGGCCGACCGGCAGCTTTGCATGAGGAGGAGGAGGATGGGGGCACTGCACGTCGTCGGTGAGCCCAGGGTCAGCTTCCAGCAGCAGCAGCCTGCATCAGCTGCAGCCGTCGCCAAGAACGCCCACGGCGCCGTGGTCGAGGAGATCCACGGCCTGATCCGCGTCTACAAGGACGGGCACGTGGAGCGCCTCCCGGCGATCCCAGCCGTGCCCTGCACGTGGGGCTCCACCGCTCCCGACGCGCCGGGCGGCGTCGTCGCGAGGGACGTGGTGGTCGACCCCGCCACTGGGGTGTGGGCGCGGCTGTACGCGCCGATGACGGCGGCGTCCGCGGGGGGCGGCGTAGGCAGCAGGCCCCCCGTCGTGGTGTACTTCCACGGCGGCGGGTTCTGCGTCGGGTCCGCGGCCTGGAGCTGCTACCACGAGTTCCTCGCGCAGCTCGCCGCGCGCGCGGGCTGCGCCGTGATGTCCGTGGACTACCGCCTGGCACCCGAGCACCGCCTGCCCGCCGCGTTCGACGACGGGGTGGCGGCCGTGCAGTGGCTGCGGCACCAGGCCCAGCAGGCCGCGTCCTCGTGCGCCGACGACCTCTCGTGGTGGCGGGCCCGCTGCGGCTTTGACCGCGTGTTCCTCATGGGCGACAGCGCGGGCGCCAGCATCGCCTTCCACGTCGCCGCGAGGCTCGGGCAGGGCCACCTCGGCGGCGCGCTGTCGCCCTTGTTGACAGTCAGGGCGCCGTCCTGATCCAGCCTTTCGTCGGCGGCGAGGCCCGCACCGTGTCCGAGAAGAGCATGGCGCAGCCGCCGCGGTCGGCGCTGACGCTCCCCACCTCCGACTGCTACTGGCGGCTGGCGCTGCCGGCCGGAGCCGGAGGCAGCAGCCGCGACCACCCCTGGTGCAACCCGCTGTCCCGGGCGGCGCCGCGCCTGGAGACCGTCCCGCTGCCGCCGCTGCTGGTGTGCGTCGCGGAGACGGACATCCTGCGGGACCGCAACCTGGAGCTGTGCAGGGCGATGCGCAAGGCGGGCAAGTGTGTGGAGCAGGCCATGTACGGCGGCGTCGGGCACGCGTTCCAGGTGCTCCACAACTGCCACCTGTCCCAGCCGCGGACGCAGGAGATGCTCGCGCACATCAAGGCCTTCGTCAGCGCCAGGTAGCAGCCGCCGCCGTTCGTCTTCGTTGGACCCTAACAAACACTAGCCGCCGTGACGCCGTGTTAATCCACCTGCCATCCACCACCTAATCCTAATCCAATCGAAGAGTAGATGCCGTGGAAGCAACCAGCCTTTGTGCAGCACTGTATCAGTAGTAGTAGTATGTGACTTTGAGCTACGTGTACTCCAGCAAAAAGCGTCCAATGCCCAGCTCGGGTTGTTGTAGCGGTGTCGGAAAGCAAAAGCTAATCACTACCCTGGTCTGGTCGCTCCATATATAAGTATGATCTGCTGTTCATTTCTTCACTTGTTAAGAAAGCTGAAAGCTTGATGCTGTTTTTATCTCGCGGTGCCGTCGTCATCGATTGGAATTCACGGTGTCCCGGCACGGAAACCACGGGAATGTCCATGGCAAATCATTGCCTGCCTTCCGGTCCGGCGCTTTCTGCTTTTCGCAGGCATCATGAAGTGAACAAACAAGTGTTTCTTTCCCTGTCTCCGTGTTCGGAAAGGCGATCTCCTCCGATTATTAGTATTAGGAGGTGGCTAAATGCATGGTGGCCGCCTTTGTTTATGCTATTATATATACTACTACTAGCACTACAATTTTCTAGGCTAGGCACACGCACAAGGCACAACAAACCAACCGGTTCCTCCTCCGATCCAATAGGCGACAGCATAGAATCTGTGGCTGCTTCCCGACGCTGCCGTGCCACTGCCATGTGTTGCAATTAGATCTCATCCCGTTAGGCCCAACGTACTAACGAGCCCTAGGTTACGCCCTGATCGGGGACGCCCAACCATATGATTGGTGGGCCCCGTCGCACAGTGCTATAAAGACTAGGTGGGGGCCGGGGCGCCAGGCACGCGAATCAAGGTTCACCTGTGCGCTGCCACACCCCACCGACATCCCAAACCCTAGACCGATCTAGAGGGAGCGCTGCCAGCGGCGGGAAGCTCCACCGACGCCAGCGAGCACCCGGATGACCACTGACATGACCACAGAGGCGACACCGACGGTCATGGCGAGTGGCGACTCCAACTCCAACACCACCGCCGCCACTGCATCTATCGTGGACCCCTCTGGTCTGTCACCTACCTCTCTCTCTGTGTGTGCATGGCATATGAACTGCATCTTCTATCTATCTACCCGAACTACTCTTTGTATCCACTGGATCCGCTCCTAGACGATCCTAGAAGCCTATCAATGGTATCAGACGCCTCCTACGGAGGGGATCCACTCGGATCAGAGCCTAATCGGCTTAACCGATCGAATCCCTAACCCTAACCTCAAAAACAGAGAAGGGATAAGGGAGAAGAACGAGAACGACCATCGGATCGGCATGAACGAATGCAACGACGAAACCCTAACAGAATAGGGACACCCGATCCGACTCGAAAACCATGAAACAAAAACGAAATCGAACCGAACACAAACCCTAGAAACCGAAAACTTACCTTGACTCCGTGCGGTTGATGCATCCGCACCGTCACAGAGCCGCTCGACGGCGGCGCCCTCAGCCGTAGGGCGAACACGCGCGCCGGCGAGGGGTTCTGCGGCGGCACTATGTTCCTCTCTGGCCGTTCCACACGAACAGAACACCGCGGCTAGCCCGCTCGACGGCGGCGCGTCCACCCCTCGGTGGGCGCGCGCACCGGCGAGAAGGCCGGCGGCGGTGGTGATGTCCTCTCCCCTCGCCCGATCGCGCTCGGCAGTGAGCCGCCGCCGCGCCGCTCTCTTGCTCTCGGTCGCCACCGCTGCGCCGAGGAGAAAGGAGCGGGGTGAGGGAGAGAATGAACTAGGGTTCGGGGGGAGCCGGCCGATCGGTGGTTTTGATCCCGCGAAATGAGCGCGCCGCCGTCCGATCCGCGTTGACCGAGATCCGACGGTCAGCGGCTGTTCCCCATTCGGCTAGGCCGAATTGAGCCCAGGCGGCGCGTGAAACCCCGGCCCAGGCCCACGTTGCGGCCTGGGGGCAGATAGGGAGCCCGAGCGCGCGACTGGTGGGCCAAAATGGCCTCTGGGCCGGTTTTGATTGCTTTGGCCCGCAAACAAACAGTGAAATTTTTCATTTTATTATCTAGAAAATTAAAATGAATTGAATTTGAATCATTCCGAATTGAAATTTGATGAAATTTTCTCTGTATAAATTTAATCCAACGATATTTTTATGTTCAGAGAATAATAATATGAATAATATTCTGGAAAATAATTTTTGAACAATTTTATTTATTTTATTTTCCAGAAACATTAAATCGAATCACTTGATATTTGAATGAATTATTCTCTATACAAATTTTATCCAACGATAATTTTGTTTAAAGAACAATTCAAATTGAATTTTCTGAAAAATAAGATTATGAACAATTTTAATTATTTCCGCTGCGAAGAAAATATTGAATTTGCCTCTTAATTAAATTTGAACCAACGTGATAATTTAATTTTGAGTGAATTATGATTTTCGATAATTTTGTTGGGATTATAATACTGTTATTTTCTGACCAACGTTGTTAATAACATTATTATAATGAATAGCTATGCATTTATTTTACTTCTGCCCAACGGTGATGTATAAATTTTTGCATAGAGGAATTGTATGTTTTAATTTTGACCAACGTTAAGTTAAGACATGCAATTTCATGATGAATGTTTCTCACTTTTCTTTGGATAAATTTCAGGAGTTAAAGGAATGGTGAACATAAACAACATTCCTCCGCTCAACGGTACCAACTACCGTGTGTGGCGGGAGAAGTACGAATTGGAACTTGCATTGGCAGAGATTGATCTTGCCATCACTTCACCGTGTCCTACTATTCCAGAGGAACCGGAGAAGAGAACTGATGAAACTGACGAAGCATTTCACGCTCGAAAGCGTGACTTTGCAGAAGTCAGAATGAAATATGACATTGAACACAGGCGTTGGATCCAATCCAACAGCGAATGCCTGTTGGTGGCGAAAGCCACCATTGAAGACCAAATCCGAGGGTCAATCCCAGAATGCATCACTGCCATTGACTACTTCGAAAGGGTAAAGAGCCAGTTTACTGGGTCTTCTAAGGCCACAGCAAGCACAATGATACATGAACTTGTATCTGAGAAATACAATGGTGGTGGTGTGCGTCAGCACATATTGAAAATGAACACCATGCCAGCGAAATTAAAGACAATGGATTTGGGGATCAATGACAAGTTCCCCATTCACTTGGTTTTTCTTTCTCTGCCAAAAGAATTCGAAACCTTTGCTGTGAATTACAATATGATGCCTGAAAACTGGGACATTGAAAAGTTCATTGCAATGTGTGTCTAGGAGAAAGAGAGAATCAAGTCCGCACAGGGTGAATCAGCTCATCTTGTGAAGGATAATAAAAGAAAAAACTTTTACAAGAAACCACAGGGGAAACCCCAGTGGAATAAAGGTTCTCCCTCTAAGCCACAAGAAAATGCACTTGCAAAGGGAAAAGAAAAGGACTCTCAGGATGAGGACTTCAGAAAGTATGGAAATGCTGAAAAAGACCAGTGCAAGGAATGCTTCAAGAGAGGGCATTACAAGAAAGATTGCCCTGTCTACCTGAAAAAGCTACTGAAGAAAGGTGATGACACTATCACATTTGTAGATGAATCCCTGTTTTTATGTTATTGGAATACCTCTTGGTGGATTGATTCAGGTGCAACAATTCACGTTTCGAATTCTTTACAGGGGTTAAGTGGGAGGAGAACCTTGCAAAGAGGAGAAAGAACGATTAAAGTCACGAATGGAGTACAAGCTGGAGTTGAAGCCATTGGCGATCTAGATTTAGAACTAAAAGATGGCTTTGTCCTTAAGCTTAGGAATGTACTCTATGTTCCCTCTTTACGTAGGAATTTAATAAGTGTATCGAAACTCGATGATGATGGATTTGGCTGTCATTTTGGTAATGGCAGATGTGAACTATTTGATAATAATGATAAGTGTGTTGGTCTTGCCTTCCGACAAGACAAGCTTTATTTATTATCTCTTGCTGAAAATGTGAATCATGTTGTGAATGTCTCCCAATCTACAAATGAGAATAAGAAGCGGAAGAGAAATGAAAGGGATTCTTCGAAATTATGGCATTGTCGTTTGGACCATATTTCGAGGGGAGAATAGAACGCTTAGTGAAACAATCAATTCTTCCGCACTTATAATTCTCTGATTTAGAACAATGTGTTGATTGCATCAAAGGAAAATATGTTAAGAAAATAAAGAAAGATGCTAAACGAAGCACGAGAGTATTAGAAATAATTCACACGGACATTTGCGGTCCATTCCCAACAAAAAGCGTGGATGGTTATGATTCATTCATAACATTCACGGATGATTACTCTCCTTATGGCTATATTTATCCAATTAAAGAAAGAACAGAAGCATTGGATAAATTTAAGATATTTAAAGCCGAAATTGAAAATCAACACAACAAGAAAATAAAGATAGTTCGATCAGACCGTGGTGGAGAGTATTACGGGCGACATACCCCGTATGGCCAAATTCCAGATCCTTTTGCAAGGTTCCTACAGGAAAATGGCATAGTCGCTCAATACTCCACACCGGAGGAGCCTCAGCAGAATGGAGTGGCTGAAAAAAGAAACCGTACCCTAATGGATATGGTGAGAAGCATGATGAGTTACTCCACACTACCGGTTGGTTTATGGATGGAGGCACTGAAAACCGTCATTCATATACTTAATCGAGTACCAAGCAAGTCAGTGCAGAAAACACCGTATGAATTATGGACAGGAAGAGAACCCTCACTTAAGCACTTACGTGTGTGGGGCTGTCCAGCTGAGGCAAAGGTTTTTAACCCAAATATTAGAAAGTTAGACTCCAAGACTGTCAGTTGCCATTTCATTGGCTATCCAGAAAGATTGAAAGGATATCGATTCTATTGTCCTGATAGATACACGAAATTTGTTGAAACAAGACACGCTGTGTTCTTGGAGCATGACATGATCAGGGGAGCAAGGTAACACGTGAAATTAGACTTGAGGAGAAGCGGGTACATGTACCCACTCTGATGGTTGAAGAACCATACTTTACGTTACCTGCTACCGATGTCGCACCAACAGTACAGGACGCTGTGGTGACAACACCTGTTGTGAATTCTCCCATAGCAACAACGAATGAACAAGAGGAACCTGTCCATCAGGAGCCTGTAGAACCAAATGTTGCTAATGAGAAAGAACAACAACAGCCCATAGTGGATCAAGTGCCAGGGCCCCTAGAAGGTCTCAAAGAACTAGAAGGTCAACCATTCTAGATGATTATAAAATTTATGAAACTGAAGAATTTCATATGGAAGGTGACCCTATAACTTTTGAAGAAGCTATGAGAAGCGAACACTCATCGAAGTGGCTTCAGGCCATGGAAGATGTGATGAAATCTATGAATACCAACAAGGTTTGGGTTCTAGAAAATATTTCTAAAGGAGCTAAGAAAGTGGGATCCAAATGGGTCTACAAGACGAAATATGACTCTCAAGGGAATATTGAAAGACACAAAGCACGACTTGTGGCTAAGGGTTTTACCCAAAGAGAAGGGATTGATTACAATGAAACTTTTTTCTCAGTTTCTTGTAAAGATTCTTTTAGAATTATTATGACACCTGTGGCTCACTATGATCTAGAATTACATCAGATGGATGTAAAGACCGCATTCCTAAATGGGGATTTGGATAAAAATGTCTATATGGCACAACCGAAAGGTTTTGTCGTAAAAGGAAAAGAAAATATGGGATGTCGTCTGAAAAGATCCATTTATGGTTTGAAACAAGCTTCGAGACAGTGGTACTTGAAGTTTGATAAAACTATAAAGGGTTTTGGGTTTAAAGAAAATGTCGAGGACAATTGTGTCTATGTGAAATTCAAGAATAAGAAATACATATTCCTGATCCTATATGTAGATGACATCTTACTTGCTAGTAATGATGTCAACCTACTATTGGAGACGAAGAAATTCTTGTCCTCGAACTTTGATATGAAAGATCTCGGTGAAGCTTCGTTTGTCTTGGGAATTGAGATTCATTGAGATAGAAGAAAAGGGGTATTGGGATTATCGCAAAAGGCATACATAGAAAAAGTTTTGAAGAGATTTAGTATGCATGCGTGTAGTCCATCTCCTGCTCCGATTGTCAAGAGCGATAAATATGGGGAACATCAGTGTCCTAAGAATCAATATGAAATTGATCAAATGAAAGCGGTACCGTATGCTTCGGCAATTGGAAGTTTACAATATGCTCAAACGTGTACTCGTCCTGACATAGCTTTTGTTACCGGGTTACTTGGCAGATATCAAAAGAATCCAGGAATTGAGCATTGGAAATTAGTGAAGAAAGTCTTGTGTTATTTGCAAGGTACGAAAGGTCTTATGTTGACATATGAAAAATCTGATTCCCTGCACATAGGGGTATTCAGATTCTGACTATGCTGGAGATGAAAGAAAATCCACATTAGAATATATATTTACTCTTGCTAAAGGAGTGATATCGTGGAAAAGTTCGAAACAAACAGTGACTACATCCTCGACAATGTACGCCGAGTTTGTAGCTTGTTATGAGGCCTCAGGGCAGGTAAATTGGTTGAAGAAATTTGTACCCGGACTGAGAATAATTGAAAGTATAGAAAGAACGATGCGGTTGT
>CM039139.1:11143747-11473585 GCA_022036555.1 Microstegium vimineum | reverse complement strand
ATAGAAAGAACGATGCGGTTGTATTGTGATAACAACCCAGCGGTAGAATATGCTCACAACAATAAGTCAAGTGGTGCTGCCAAACACATTGACATAAAGTACTATGTTGTGAAAGATAAACTTCGGGATCATATCATAAGTCTTGAGCATATACGAACAGAAAAGATGCTAGCGGATCCGCTTACAAAAGGCCTTCCACCCAGTGTGTTCAGAGGACACATAGCCGGCATGGGTTTAAGGAAGAGTCTATGATTCCCGAAGAATAAGAAGGGCCCAGAATGACGAAAAGTTTATTTCCAAAATAGAAAGGTGTGTAGTAGCTGTTAGTCTAACAACATGAATTGTTGTGACGATGAAGCATGCTCTATATACTGATATGTGATGGAATTAAAAAGAATTTGAATATTGAACTCGAAATAGAATTGAAAAATTAAAAGAATTATATGAGATCTAGGGGGAGAATGTTGAAATTAGATCTCATCCTGTTAGGCCCAACGGACTAACGGGCCCTAGGTTACGCCCTGATCGGGGGCGCCCAACCATGTGGTTGGTGGGCCCCCGTCGCACAGTGCTATAAAGACTAGGTGGGGGCCGAGGCGCCAGGCACGCGAATCAAGGTTCACCTGTGCCCCGCCACACCCCAACGACATCCCAAACCCTAGACCGATCTAGAGGGAACGCTGCCGGCGGCGGGAAGCTCCACCGACGCCGGCGAGCACCCGGATGACCACTGACACGACCACAGAGGCGACACCGACGGTCATGGCGAGTGGCGACTCCAACTCCAACACCACCGCCGCCACTGCATCTACCGTGGACCTCTCTGATCTGTCACCTACCTCTCTCTCTCTATGCATGGCATATGAACTGCATCTTCTATCTATCTACTCGGATCCTAGAAGCCTATCACCATGATGGACAGGTGCCTTGCGCCCTTGGGCCATCACAAGATGCCCAAGGCGGCGGCGGCGGCAGCAGCAGCAGCGAGTTGGCAGGCCTGCAGAGAGCACACACAAGAAGACGGGCGACGGCGCGCTACTGGCTACTAACCACCAGACAGAGGGAAGAAGTACCGCGCTCGTGCCGGAGGGTGCATCGAGTACATGCAGTAGTTTCGGCAGCTAGCAGCAGCAGCAGCAGCAGCAGCAGCTAGCGAATTAAAGCGCACGCACGCAGCGTGCCTGTCGTTGGCTTGGCCGGGCTCAGTCTCTCAGCACCAACCGCATCATGGCATGGCCGCACCGCAGCAGCTGATTTCGCGTGCAAGCAAGCAGGTCAAACATCATGTGTGATCATGTCAGGATAAAGGTTCAGAAAACGCATGTCTGCAACAGGTAGCCAAAGTGCTGCCTTGCCTCTTTGGATATTTGCAGCCGATGCCATAAATTCTTGTAAGTACGTTGTTTTGTTTCATGTCAAAATGATCTATCAAAGTTCTATATAGTTTATTTGACAGTAACCCGTTTCGATAGTGGAATGGCTGACGAAAGTTCAGACATGGTCAACTGAAGCTGCCAAGAGCACTCACTACCCACTACTACTCACTACAGTACCCAAGACGAAAAATGTGATGAAGAAACAAAGAAACGAGATTCCCATTTCCCACGAGAAATGTTTCAATCAGCGAGTTGAGGCACGTCTCTGTTTAGCCTTCGTCCCTGACTTTGCAAAGCTCCGGCAAATTAAAGCTCTCACAATTCCGTCAGGAATCCGCCGCAGGACGACGCTTTTACAGTCAGCGCGGCCATACCATACCATAAGAGCATGACAGCGTTGCGGTTTCGCAGCAGATCAAAGTCGTTATGGCACCGACACGATTGTGATCCGATATGCCACGAGATCGGCTTGTATCCTCGCTGAGAATCTCAATCTGCTCGCTAGATCTCCCAAGAATCCTGACCTCACCCCCCCCCCCCCCCCCCCCCCCCCTCCTTCCTTTCGCCACCTTCAGCACATTCAGAGTACTGCAGCAGGTCAGAGAGCCGCTTCATCCATCGCCTCCTGTTTCTCGCCAAAACATGGCCTTTGGACGAGAGAGAGAGAAATAAAGAAAGAACGAAAAAAAAAACTTTGCTCCTCCGCAATATATACTGTATAATATTCCCATATCTTTGGCTGATGGAACCGCACGCCCGTGCAGTATGCTGACCACGCGTGCGGTTTTATGTGCTGTGCTGCTTTCAGCCTTTCACCCATCTGTCAAACCGCCATGGCGGCGGGCGACGTCAAACCCGGATGCTGCAACGCTCCATGATGGTCATGCTTACTGATTGGCCGGCTGATCTTATCCTCCTCGCAGACGCAGCTGCACGCTACGCTTTATTTGTGGGGGCTTCAAGTTGCATGCATGCATGCGCGCGCACATGTGTGTGTGTTTGAAACTGAAGGTGCATGTATCGATCAACAGTGCTACGATATCTTTGAGCAGATCATCCGAAGGAATCAGAATAGATCAAGAGGAGGAATGGAAGAAAAAGGGCGGGAGGAGAGGGAATGGAGTATTCAGTTCAGACACATGCATGTCACCGAAGCAAGTGATGCCGGTTTGGAATTTGGAAATGCCGACCGAGTTGAGGCTTGACACATATCTTCTCCATATCTCGTTTAAAAGAGAGCTGATTTTAGCCGAGAACGACCACTCTATGGGCACATTAACTCTCTCAAGTACTGTATTAGGCAGGCAGCAACGCTATATATATATATCAGGATCTGGCAGCAGGAGAACGAACTGGAAAGCAACTCGAATATATTACAAAATCTAAACAGGAAAAAATGAAGACAGAGCGTCGTCGTCATGTAGGATGGAATCCTATCTTCACGGGGAAAAGATTATAGTCTAGTAATGAACACTACAGATAAATAGTTCATCCGATAGGGTCAGGTGTGTACTGAAGATCATTGGATCAAGAAGAACAAGATGTTGGCGAGGAACAAACTAAAGGTGCTTATTAGAAACAGAAAGCCGGATGACACATCGCATCAGGAAGTCGTCCTTAATGACACAGATGCGACCATGATGATGACTGCAAAAGCTAGGGCACGCACGGGCAAAAGCGGGCGATCTAGTTGGCAGGCATTCAGCCCGGCCGGTTAAGAATCTCGCGTTTGCCGGATGCTAGCTTGACAGGGAAGCAGCATCGGCCACGGATCGAAGGCTTTGAGTCTTTGACCACACCTAAGAATGTGCTTCGCTTTTGGAATTTGGAGGCCACTGATCGATTGATGGTAGAACCCATTATTCTAAAGGAGTTTTCTCTCATTGGATGCTTGGATATTCGTGTTGCATTGTGCTGACTGCTGATGCGCATATAACCTTCTTCTACTACTACTATTTCTTCTTCTTCTTCTAGGACTGTAGTTCATGCAGACATGCATTGAAACGTCGATCGATCGAGCGCTTCAAGTGGGAGTGGGAGGTGAAATGACGCAAGTATTTGACTCCCAGGTTTCAGTATCCTATCACAGAGGAGAGGAGTGCGTGCTGTTCTAATTAAGTGGACTTCCAAGCAGGTCTCTCTAGTCCCTTCGTGAGGAGCCTGTTTTAGGTGAATGAAAGTAACCGCTTTTAGTTTTAGGTGAAAAATATGTGGACACTCTGATCACACTTCAAAAGCACAAACGAGGCCTATGCTGTGCGGCGCTGAGGTTTATGTGGACACTCTCATCACACATTTAGGTGAATGGAACTAGCAATTTTTCTTCAGTTCCACGTCAAAGATCGTCAAACTTGATCATCATGACTACATATATGAGGAACATGTTTTCTGAAGCAGGACGGGACTATTTTCTTCTGGTGTCGTATACCATGTCAAGATGAGTAACAATTTGCCTGCTTCACTGGGAAAACATAAAAGAGCACGTACGTAGGAATATCTGCATATATAAGTACAAGAACACATCCCTTCACAATAAGACGCAAAGTGTGAACATGGTTTGTTTAGTTTTAGTGATTATTGACACAAACAAACTGCATATGTCAAACTAATAATCTTCAGTTCGGACAACTGTGCTTCAACTCAAAGGAACAGTATGGGTTTAAGTACTCCAATGCACTCAGATGGAGACTTAAGCTATGATGAACTAGATCACTTGCAAATGAAGCAGTACTGTGTACTGGCCTTGTGTTTCAAAAAAAAAATGTGTACTTACCTTGCAGCGGTCCGAAGACTGTACCTACAGTAAATTTGTCTGTTCTCCATGACCCTGGTGCCTGAAAAGTAGTTTTGATTCACCACTCCTCAACGAACACAATCGTACTGTATACTTGGATTCATAGTTTTTTCATGTGTCTTCGGACGGGGAATCTGCAGAACGAAGTGTCCATTTCAACTGGAGCACTGAAGATTCGTCCAAGTAGTAAAGGAGCTTTGAATGGTCAGAGTGAAAAAATGGCTACCACTTTTCGACAGAAAGACGAGATGAGGTAATAACTGAGGAAATCCTCAGAACATATTTTTTTTGCGATTACACAATACAACTCTCACACTAACGGTGCATGCACACTCAGCCTGAACTGCCATGTACTTATGTCTTATGATATCATAAATCTAGATTTTTTTTTTGTGGGTCATCATGCATATGGAGACGCTTACATATATGCATGTACACTCTCACTCTCACTCCTGTAAACACATCATACACATAAAGATTGATGAAATTACCGCATATCTCTTACTATTGACGACATGTCATTTAACACTGAAAAAATAACACTGCTAGATACTAGAATAAAACAAGAAAATGTGAGCACCTGCATAGAGACAACAACTGCAGATGACATGTCCCCAAGCAGCAACAGCAACCTATGATTGTCTCTGGTAAGCAAACTCCAGACATTAACCAGCAACAACGATCACAGAAATGCCCTTTCAGTTCAGGGCCAAAGAATGCTGAATTTTGTGTCACTTGCAATTTTCATATGGTAGCAATTTTTATATAGGCAACTACATCTGCTATTCCTACTTTTGAAGTTGAGCCCCAAAGGATGTTCATTTAATCCTCCATTGGAAGCACATCGAGTATGTGTTAACATTTATCTTAGGAGTACCATATACATGTAATGTACTCTATTCCTGATTTGTTAAAAAATGCTAATAGATAGTCCTATACTTTTCAACGATGGCAGTAACTGATAGTGTCAGTTTCGCCGACTGATATACCAAGCGATCAGAGCAATAACTGACATTCACAAGAGTACATGAGCTAACAGCTATTAATAAGTGCATGGAGCGTCTCATACAAGCAAGAAACTGGATCACCATTCAAAAGTAGCTTGCACAGCACTAGTACTCCACAAACTGAACGATCCAAACAACCAACAACATCAACATCAACAAAGCCTGTAGTCCCAACGGCTAAAACGATCCAAACAACCAAACACGAATAATAAATACTTGTTCTATTCTCGCCTTCTCAGGCCTACCAAGTTCTCATGTCAAAATCATAAAGGTGGGCGTTGTGGCTGCAGATATATATATCTTCTTCTAATATGAAAAGCAGCAAAACAGCGATGAGCAACTATACTACTCCGCAGTAGCCGCAACCTCCTGTCCAGCCTCATCTCCCTCGACAGGCCTCTCAAGCTTCACGCCAACATCTTCTTTGTAGTCACCATGAACCTGAGAAACAACAAGTGTTTTTATGATAAATAACAGGTAGGCTTTCCAAAAACATTATTACTTTGTGGATGCAGCAATTACCTCCATAAGCTTCCCAAGGTCAAACTTTGGGGCCTTCAGAATCTTCACCTTGCGGATGAAAACATTCTGAAGCGGGAAAATGCTGGAGGTAGCTTTCTCAATCTCTTTGCCAATCACTTCTGGTATAAACTTTGAAACCAGCTCCTTAAGATCACAGGAAGAGGCCTGGTTCACCATAATGTCCACCATCTTGCGGCGGATCTGCACGCAAAACAAGGCAAAAAGACAGCAGCAAACATAGTTTTGAGGCTTTGTTGATGTATGAGATGTCTTCGTTGCTAACACGGCTATATAACTCTGCTATGTATGTGTTAAGGACAGAAACATTACCTGCCGGATCTGGGATGCCTGAGCATAGCAGGTTCTCTTGACCTGGTTTGGGCGCCTCTTGGTGAAGCCAATGCAGAACAAGCGCAGCATGTAGTTGTCGGTTGTCTTGACATCAACATGGGCTTCAATTAATGTCTGCCACTTCTTCACTAGCGATCTGAGTTTATCAGTGGTAAAATTCATGCCCTAATAATAGAGAGAACAAGTTAGTGACTGAAAACACAATAAAAGAGCAACATCTGTGAGCAATAGAAGGCTGATCCTTACCCAAAAGTTTGTGAGCACATTCCTGCCTTGCACATCTTCAGCACGGAGCCTGATTTTCCTGTAAGCCTGATCCTCATCACCTTGAAGATCAGCTAGGCAAACCTCAAAGACTCTGTGCTTCAGACCCTCAGAAGCAATCTAAAACAACAGGAAAGATGCATGAATCAGCAAATTAGGCCATCAAATAATTTATCTACGTTCTGAATAAAGTTGCAAATAGAGTAGCACCTGACAAAACATAAAAAGAACAGCATAACTACAGAGATCATGTAACCTTCAGTGATAGGTAACTGATTACTCATCAAGATATAGTGAACAAATGAGATCTATAACCTTGTGATAAACAACCAGTTACAGTTAAGATCCCCAAATAAATGGCAATTCATAATGCTATTGGCTATGGTATAGATTCAAATGCATAATAATTCCAACAGAGGAGGCGCTTAACCATTATAATAACTCCAACAGAGGAATCACAAAATCATGATAATGATTCCAACAGAGAATGGGCATAATAAGAGCATCTCCAAGAGTCTTTGTAAAATCTACTCTCTAAATCATCATTTAGAGAGTCAATTGAGTAAAAATCGCTTTCTATATTTTTATATTCTCCAATAGCTTTTCTATATCTCATGCACTATATTCTCCAATAGCTTTTCTATATCTCATGCACAGTCTAGAGAGTCATCCTCGTCTTCTATATTTGGCTAGCGAAAAATCCGGAATAGAAGATTGTTATATTTAGACGACCATTTAGATAATCTGTTGGAGTGTATTTTTTTACCAAAATCTCTATTCCTAGCATTTAGGAAAGATTTTGAGTGTCTCTTGGAGATGCTCTAAGTCAAGTAACATCAATGCATGAGCATGACAAATAGTAACAGATGGAACATCAGAAACTGAGATGGCCAATTGCAAAATTGGATTTTGACTCTGATAGTTTGAGCAACTGCCATCTATTAAAAAAGCAACACAGGGAGGCAGAGACTTAATACTTAATTATTAGTGGAGCAGCAGATTAACTATGACATTCTAGTTGCATTGCACGTAATAATACACATTCGCGTACAAATTAGAATAAACAGACGAGAGAGCGATCTTTGATACTGATTAATGGTCTATCAAAATCGCCCTAACGAGATCGTCCATTTGATCATAAGAGTTATTGGGATGATACAAGTAAATCATTCCCCACAGGTTGACACAAGCGCGGGAACGAACACATCAAAGATGCTAATCCTACAGCGGTCTACATAGACAGAACCTATGTGCAACATCACGACACAAAACGTAGAAGCGGTGCGAGAAAACATCAAGAATGGAAGGAAAAGAACAGACCCTGGTACCCTGTGTCCTGGACACTAGAGTCTTCCCAATGTTGCGCACACTGAACACCGACGGGGCCTTGATGTCATACCAATCCTTCTTAGAGAAGGGGTCGACGCTGCATAGCAGAAGGAAGAACCACACCAACGCATCAGCACCGGATAAAAGAACAAAGATCTGAAGAACAGGACGAACAGGTTAGCAGACTCACGTCTTCTTCTTCCCACCCTTCTTCCCCTTCGAGATCCTCTTGTTCTTGCCAACAGCCATGGTCGCCGCCGCCGCGCTGGTGCTTGAGGTCTCGAGTGGTAGAGAGAGTGGCCGGCTGCGCTGCGGGCGCTCGGGGCTCGGGAGGACTGGATGCTGGCGGCGGCCACCAGGGAGGGGACGCGGACGCTCGTTCAAGATGGGTTTATACTCTACCGTCACTGCGCATCTGACCGTTCACTTGGATCCAACGATGATCAGGACTCCAGGACCATGTGCGCTGCCCTCACTCTGCTTGTTGGGCTTCGGCCCAATATCGGCACGGCGCCCGCTTCACGTTTAGAGCCGGCAATTTCTCTGGCGCTACTTTGGAGCCGCGACGCGCGCGAGTCGAAGGGCTCGCGGCGGCGATGGGATGCTGCAGCTGGTGCTTTCGTCGATAAGCAGGTGCCAGAAAATCTCAGCACTCACCAACTCACGTAATAGTGCTTGTGCTAGTGCAATGGTTATTAACGGTTTTGTTGACCCTCCTTACCTAGAAGCACTGGCTTGCAAAGTTGTAGTAAAGCAACTCAGCTCGCACTTGATCTGGGTACAAAGAAATATGTAATCGCTTTATACTGCATTTTAGTAATAATGTATATGCATAAGCAAAACTTGTGTGCTTACTCCACCATCTCGAAGGAAATTAATGCTAGAAGAACTTTTGTTTTGTGAAGTTGTTTTTAAGAACGAGACCCGTGTTTCTATCAAAGAGGCGCATGTCCTTGCATCCTTGCTAAGAGTGTCCGTACAATGACACGGAGGATCCTTACGCAGGCCCTCTGACTGGCATATCCCCCAGTGCTTCAAGCCCAATGTTTCAACTGGCTCTCCTAGTCGTATCAAGTAGCGACATGCCGATTGTCACGACGTTGCCTGTGTTGCCGCGGGTTTTGCCATATCGCCATGGATTGCACGCGGCCCCAGGCTATATTGAAGGTGAAGTAACGACGATGACGAAGGATGGTGCCCATGGCGACAAAGCCCTAATATCCCAACACATGCCTCGTGATGACTCACTGAGCATGGTCAGGACCACGTTGGGTGGCATGGGGAGCATCTACAGGAATCTGCATCTACATACCCAGAGACCACTGGCGCGGATGCAACCCTCCTCATCTACACACGGGCGACTTGGGCGTGGCGGAGCTGGGTGACATCAACCGCGCCCCCTCATCAATGACGATATCAGTTGATCGATGCCTCAAGCGCTTCACCGGGCGAATCACAAGAACGAGGCAGCCACCACTTCTTGATTTGCCAGGAGTCAAGACGCCCCTCGGCGGACGTGCACCATCTTCATTCCCCAAGCGAAGCAAGCGAATAGCGGCGCAAAGCATAGCTCATATCCCGACCGGTGAAACGAGGTGAGTACCTTGTCATGAAACGCCTAGGACTCTCCAACGGTAGGCCCCTTCGTTGACGTTAGCAGTGATGACGTTCGATGACATATTCAGCGGTCCACTCATATGCAGACATTTGGTGAGTTGTTCTCACCGGTTGACGACATAGGCATGCGCAAGCGGCACGGTCGCTTAGCAGTTAGGGCATAGCTTAGGCCTCTTTACGAGCGCCATGAACTTGGGTTGATCATTGTTCAAAATGTAGCATGCTAAGCTACAATACACTAGAGGGTCTAAAGTTCCATATATAAACCATAGTCTCTAGTTGATCCCTAGGACGCCTTTATGTCGTACAACCTTTATATATTTTAATATAAAGACACGCAAACCTTCTGTGTAATCAAGAAAAATAAAACATATTTTGGCTCCTTGGGAGATGAAAATTTATCTATGCACCTCAAAACATTGTGATGTATCAAGAAATAAGAGTATACCTCCCTCTAAAAAAATAATAATCAGGTTTAGGTTAGAACGTGTGATTAAATAAAAATCAAATAGGACCAAACAACTATGAATATATGGTCAGAAAAATATGTGAATTCGCTGGGATCATATATATCGGATGAATGATTATATTTATAAATGTAGGAGTGAACTGAAACGCTTAATATAAATCGATGTCAGAGTTGAGTCAAACACTGAATCGATCGCATATCAGTGGTACCCGTAGACCAAACCTCCAGCTCGACGGCATGGCTGGCTAGCCCATGCACCGCCGCACGGTTTGGTGAGCGCCATAAACGCCAAGGGCCCGCCGCAGCCCGGCACGGTGGTCGTTCACCCGTGCTCGGCCATCCAATCCAATCCTAAAGAGCACACGTTCACTGTTCGTTTGCGTCACGGTCCGCCGTTTGTCGCTATGGCACCACCACCACCCACCAGAGTCCAGAGGCCACCACACGAAAGACGAAAAACCCATACTACGCGCCGCAGGCCACCACATGCCAACATGCACGCGCCGCGTGCGCCCGGCGGCAAGCCTCAATGCAAGGCAAGGCGAAGCAACGCAACGCGACGACGAAGTGAGCCGCCGCGTGTTACCTAGCTAGCTAGCTAGCTACGGTGGTAGGGCCCGTCGCCGTGGGTGTCTTCAGTACTTTGTCTCATCATCTTTGCTTACTCCGGCCTGTCACGTTGCCCTGGCTTGTCCACGGCGTTTTCGCTCGTCTCGTGCGCGACGCAAGGACCGCAGGGGCTTCGTCTCCGTCTGCTGTTGTTCAGGGGTGCACGGTTTCTCCTTGTTAATCCTTAGTATTATCGACGGAGTCAGACGTATGTCGCGGTCTCCGAACAGGCACGTTGCGGTCGGGCGGCCGTGCCAAGCTAGCCAACAGCCCAACATGGTGGATAAGGCAGCAACCACATCATGCCGTACGCTCCTGCTCTTGGTCTTGGATGGGTCAGCAGGGAAGTAGAGTAGTAGACCACGCGTGTACTCCGAGTCCGAGATCTTCTGCCACACGAAAATAAAAACACAGGGACGAACGACGCACGGGATCGAACGGGCGAGCGCCAAATTACCGCGCGCCGGGCTGGCTGTTGGTGGTCGTCTCGTCGACTCATGCTCATGAATGCATACCGAAAAACCAAACATCAAGTGCAAAGAACGAAGCTAATTAACGCAGGGCCGCCATTAATCCCCCAAAATAAAAATCGTACTTACTATATAAAAAAAATCACAACCTGGCCAAAGCTCACTCAAGCGTCTGAACGAGAAATTCCATCGTAGAGTAACACGGGATAGCTAGCTGGAGGGTTTATTGTTGTTACCGTGTGAAAAAAAAAATCAGGGGAAAAACGGTCAAACCTCGTGCACTGCTGCATATATATATGATGAAGCTTTGCTGCACGGGAGGAGCTAAACACCCGCGCTTAACCGAGAAAACAGAATCAAAGAAACCTGTCCCTGAAACGACGCAGTATCGTTACATCTATCTCTACAAGCCTGCTGTGCCTGTCCCATCGATCGATCAACCATGGAGCTTAGGAGTACTAGTACATTGGTAGCAAACAGGAAGAAGAAGAACCGTGCCCGCCATCTCGCGGTTCTCCTTCTCCTCCTCGCCTGCGCCTGCGCTGGCGGCATTGCCCCCGCGGCCGGCGCGGCCGGCGGGAGGTGGGACCTCCTGCAGCGCAGCATCGGGGTGTCGGCGATGCACATGCAGCTGCTGCACAACGACCGCGTCATCATCTTCGACCGCACCGACTTCGGCCACTCCAACCTCTCCCTCCCCGACGGCCGCTGCCGCGTCAACCCGCGGGAGCGCGTGCTCCCTAACGGGGACTGCACCGCGCACTCCGCCGAGTACGACGTCGCCGCCAACGCGTTCCGCCCTCTCTACATCTTCACCGACACCTGGTGCTCCTCGGGCACCGTCGCGCCCGACGGCACGCTGGTCCAGACCGGCGGCTGGAACGACGGCTTCCGCAACGCGCGCACCATGCCCGCGTGCGGCGGCACCAGGGGCGACTGCGACTGGTCCGAGAAGCAGGACGCGCTCGCCGCCAACCGGTGGTACGCCACCAACCAGATCCTCCCCGACGGCCGCGCGTTCATCATCGGTGGCCGGAGACAGTTCAGCTACGAGTTCTACCCGAAGGCTGGCCCTTCGGATACGTCCGTCGTCCAAATGCCGTTCTTGGTGCGGACCAAGGATCCCGAGGAGAACAATCTTTATCCGTTCGTACACCTCAACATAGATGGCAACCTTTTCATCTTCTCCAACAACCGCGCCGTGCTCCTGGACTACAAGAGCAACAAGATCGTGCGGACGTACCCCGTGCTGGGCGACGGCGACCCGCGGAACTACCCCAGCCCGGGCTCCTCGGTGCTGCTCCCGCTGAGACCCAACCCCACCGAGGCCGAGGTGCTGGTCTGCGGCGGCGCGCCGGCGGGCTCCTACAACTCCACCAAGGTCGGCGCCGGCACCTTCGTCCCGGCGCTGACGACTTGCGGGCGGATCAAGATCACCGACGGCGCGCCGGCGTGGACCATCGAGACAATGCCGTCGCCGCGGGTGATGGGCGACATGATCCTGCTGCCCAACGGCGCGGAGGTGGCGATCATCAACGGCGCCGCGGACGGCACCGCCGGGTGGGAGGCCGCCAAGACCCCGGCGTACTCGCCCGTCATCTACCGCCCCGATCACTCGCCGGGGGACCGGTTCGAGGAGCAGACCGCGACGGGCGTGGCACGGCTGTACCACTCCTCGGCGGTGCTCCTCCGCGACGGCCGCCTGCTAGTGGGCGGCAGCAACCCGCACCCCTACTACAACTTCAGCAACGTGCAGTTCCCCACCGACCTGAGCCTGGAGGCCTTCTCGCCGGAGTACCTCGACGCGTCCAACGACATGCTCCGGCCGAGGATCCTCGACCCGTCCCCCACCGGCGCGCCGACGACGAGCGTGGCCTACGGCGCGACGATGGCGCTCCAGTTTTCGGTGCCGGCGTCGGCGCGGAGGAGGCGTGGAGGCGCCGCCGGCATCGGCGACGTGTCGGTGACGCTGCTGGCGCCGTCCTTCACGACACACTCGTTCGCGATGAACCAGCGGCTGCTGTTCCTTGACGTGACCAAGAACGTGGCGGTGCGCGGACGAGCTGGCACGTTCAATGCGTCGGTGACGATGCCGGCGACGGCGGTGCTGGCACCACCGGGGTACTACATGATGTTCGTGGTGAACGGGCACATCCCCAGCGTGGGAATCTGGGTTCAAATACAACAGGCGCAGCAGTGATTGAGAGCGTGCGACCGGCGGGGAAGGGGTTATAGATTTCATTCATTTTGTTTCGTTCTGCCATTCGTACTCTTCTTACTATAGTTCTTATTCTTACTATACTACTACTCCACAGGTGTACTACTACTGTACGTAAAACTTACAAAGACTCAAGTAAAAGGGGTAAATGCATGCTAGCGTTGACAGTCACTGACTGGACACTGTGTTGCTGTCGTTGACATGAGACGGGATTAAAAAGGAGAGGAGAATGTCTGTAAAGCTAGTATCAGAGAGCTTCACGTGAACTGGTCGGACACACGTGACGCATCTCAACCGCATCTGCTCTTGGCTCTAGCGTACGCGCCAAGCGCCATATGCATGCTTTGAACGTCGATCTCTAGGGCTGTAGCGGCGTCTGGGCAACCAAATCAGCGACTGTACGTGCTGTGCTGATCCACAGAGAAGGAGATAGCGAGCAGGCGATGATGCGTTCGGTTACAAGCATTCGTTTCAATTTCTTCTGAGCCGAAGTACGTGCGCCGTTCGCGTGAGCGCCGGCCAGCCGGTGGGCGCGCGCGCGCGCAACTCGTGCTCGCGGCTGACGAGACATGGGACTTTGGGAGGACGGTTGCCGTCACGGAGAGGATGGCGGTGGCTGATCTGGGCCGGATTCAGTTGGACAGCACCAAGCTATGCAGCAACGCCAACAGAAGCAAGCAACGGAGTATAATATATAACTGGCTTGCCGATGAGACTGGACCGCGGTCAAGACATCACAAGGTCGATCATTTTTCTGTTTTTTCTCACGCGGTTCCATACTTCCATTCCAAGGAAAATCAAGCCAGCTCCCTCTCCCGCCAGACTGTCGTTATTTTTTCCAGCATGCATGCATGCATGGGCATAATGAGAGTTTAACCACAGAACACTAATTTGCGTCACTGCCTGTTTTCTCAATTATTAATACATATACTCTCAAAAGAATACAACTATAAATTACGATGAGAATAATATTAGTAATATTTATGTCTCCATCAAAATTTACTTTGAAAATATATTTTTATAATCAACTTAATGATACTTGAAATATCATAAATGTATTCTTTTATATAAATTTAGTCAAACTTTACTGACTTGGGAATCATATTTTTTTTTCTAAACAGAGTATATTTGAAAGATGTCATGTACTGTGCAGTCCTGCTAAGAATCCAACTCGTGGCTCAAGTCCAAATATGTCGCTTACAAACAGCATTTATAACGGTCACTTTCTTATCGTTGTTACTCGGCAGAAAATACTTCCCGTGCTTGATCATTCTGTTGCTAATTGCGTTCAAGATCGATGTTTTTTGCTTGCACATGCATGCTTTCTGTGATTGTTTAGTGCTGGCGCGCCTGACGGAGAACGTAGGCGTCCTGCCTGTTCTTAGATCTTTTCCCAGTGGCGAAGCAACTGTCGATCTACCATACCATTCTACGCTTCTTTGCCGCTACCTGTGGGCTGGTGTTCTTTGTGTGTGTTTGTAGGAGTAGATCGATGTACCAACCGGTGTTCACTGGAGTCAGAGTGGCACAAGCTTTTCCCCAACAATGACTTACGAGCTTGCATCTCTAGGCTCTGATAACACCCCCTGGCCTAGACAACACCGAATATGCATGACTTCTAGCTATCATCAATTTCGTTTTGAAGCCTTCTGGATCGCCATGCCTGGCTCCATGGATACTGTACGAAGATACCTGGCCGCATGCAACCAGTCAACATTATTCAAGGGACGCAATTTTATGCATGCACGTCAAAATGCATCGGACGGCTATGGCAATCCAAACAGGGCCTTAACTGGACTTTGTAGAAGTAGAAAACTAGAAACGGATCGTTTGCCGCAGACCCGGCCCAAGTCCCAACACAGGCCTAGATGTGTGGGTGGCCGGTGGCAGGCTGGCAGACGTGAGGTGGGCCGCTGGCGGCGGCGTGGCTCCGCGGAGGCTCAAACGCGGCGACTACTTTGGTTTTGAGCTTGCGTTGGGCATGTTCAGCTGTCAAACAACTCTGATCAACGATCAACGTACATGAACATGACTCTCAAAAAAAAAACGTACATGAACATGATTAATAAGTTCATCAAAATTTGGCAGTCTTATGTGCCTCTGCTTATTTGCCACCTATCATTTTGTTCTGGATTCGCCACTCACGCTCATAAACACTAACATGCGAGACCCACTTGTCATTTTCTATTTTTGACTTTTTCTCTCTCTCTCCGGGAGAGGAGAACGACAAGGGAGGTGGATGCATTGCGTGACTCTACAGGGAAGGAGAGTCAACATGAATAAGGACAGGTGGAGGCACATTGTTGACAGAGCCATCACGGAGTAGGGTAATGAGAGAGGTGTATCCACCATTGGCGTCATAGGGGACGACTACCCACCGGGGAAGGCTGCTCGTGGCGGTGCAGCAATATGGGAGCCACATGGAGCGTCAGGTGAGGAGGAGGGGGGGGGGGGGGGTCGGGGTTGGTGGAATGGTGGGGCGTTCGGGCGAGTATGGTTCTAGACATATGCCAGAAGATAAATGGCCAAAACTAATTTAAAAGAAGAGGCCTCCTCGAGGATCTCAATAAACAAGAACCTAAGGCCACGTTTGGATCCTAGGAATTGAATTTATTTTAATAATTATAATTTAGACACATATTAATTAAACTAATATGATTGTATATTGATTATATTTGCATATTATTTTTCATTATTAGAAAGCCATACTTATTTGTTGTATTTCTATCATAGGAGAGCAAGTTTGAAGAACATGTTATAAGTTGTAAAATAAAAACATGGAATGGTGATTTATATAATCAATTTTCACCTCCCACCCTACAAATTTGAGATAGCCTTATATGTGAAGGTTGAAAAGTTAGGAAATGTCAAATTCCAAGCCAAATAGCTTAATTTATTAAAGTAGATTTCAATTTTTTTAAATGAAAGGATCAAAACGGCCTTTTATGAGTAGAATTTGGAGGCTTCACTTTAGTAGGTGCTATTCTCTGTGTTTTTAATTTAGACTCTTTTAGTTCAAGGACATGTTTGCAGGCCCTTTTGAAGTTGGTCGCATTTTTTTTTTATGAAATAGGAGGAGCCAGGGGCTCCTACTGAAATATATTAATAAGTAAAAAGAGGTAGATACAAAGACAGGGTACAACAAAGGAAGAAGGAAAAGGGAACAGGGGAAAAAGGAAAAAAAACAAGCAGCGGACTACAGATTCAAATTGATCCAAGCTTGAAGAAGCGGGGTTACTAAGGCTTTGGTTCGGTGAAGTAGCAAAGAAACTTCATCTGTAATGATTCTTGTACAAATTTGAATAGTTGGAGCTCTGTTCCTGAAAATAACCTCATTTCTTACCATCCAAATCGCCCAACACCAAATAATGAATAAGTCCAGAGAGAAGTTCACCAAGAGCTTAGCTTTCCAAGCTTGAAAGATTTGCGGGATGGTAAGTGAATCAGCAAAGTGAAAGTTAGCCAGAGCCCAACATTCTTGAGCAAAAGGGCAGTAGAACAAGAGATGTATGACTGTCTCCTCTGGTGCTTGGTGGCACAAAACACACTGAAAATTGTCTAACTGCATTCCTCTTCTTTTGATCATGTTTCTGGTACTGAGCCTAACTCTTAGGGACAGCCAGAAAAAAATATTGTGCTTGCCTTGACATGCAGTTTTCCAAAGCATCCCAAAGATGGGATCAACCTGCGACTGACCAATCAGATTCTTGTATGCTTTGGATGAAGAAAAGAGATCTGACCCAGATGTATTCCATTTATCCATTGGCGGACGCACGTGGGGGGCTGGGGCTGGAAAATTTTTTAAACAAGTTTTCAATAGTGTCATTGATCAAGTAATTTGTAAGTTGAACTATCGACTTCTAGAAAGATCACTTAAATATTGTCCTTGATCAAGTAATTTGTGAGTTGAACAATCAATTTCTAGAAATATCATTCAAATATTGTATTTGATCAAGTAATTTGTGAGTTGAACAATCGATTTTAAGTGGTGTGAATTCTTAAAAATAGAAGGCTCCTTTTATTTGGTACTTTTTATCCTTATTATCTTAATTATATGTATCTTTGACTTTGAACACTTTGAATTAATATGAAATTATTAATTTTAGCTACATCTATTAGGGTCTGTTTGGTACAGCTCATAACAGCTTTATAAAGTTATTGTGAGCTGTTTTTTCTTCACCTCTTTTAAAAACAGCTTCACCCGTTCTTCCCCTCTCACAAAGACAAACTGAAAAAAGTAGCTTATCTAAGCTCTCTCTCTTTTTCTCTCATATAAATGCATAAAGTTGTTAGTGAAGCTGTTTTGTCAAACACTTTTTTTTAAACATTTTTTTTCCAAAATAGCTCAGCTTCCTTAGAGAGTTGCTTATAAAGCTATTTTGTAAAAAAAAAACAACTTCACTAGTAAAGCTGAGTTGTACCAAACAAGCCCTTAGTGTACTGTGTCTAACGAAAAAAATAACCTATATTATTTAGCCCCCCACTTAGTCCGTTTCTAGATCCGCCACTGCATTTATCATTTTGATCAGAGAGGTTGATACTGGATAGCTCCATTTGCAGCTCATGGGATTGCTGAAAGGCCTCGACTGAAAGAGGTAGATTGAACAGGTCATACACATCCTGAGTGCTATGAGCTGTATACAAATTGATCATTTTGTTCTTGGCGAAGGAGAAAAGTTCTTGGTACTGCAGTTGCCTAACTCTGTCATTCCAAAGGTCACTCCATAAAAGGCAACTGGTTCCATTGTTTACCTTAACACTTGCCATTCCTTTGAATTTGCCCAGAATTTTCAGAGTATCACGCCACCAGAAGGAACCCTTTGGGACTGCAGTATTAGGCAATTTTCCATTCTTATAATGTTTGTCCCAAACTAGATGAACCCAAGGTAAATTGTGTCTGTTAAAGAACTTGTGCAAGTGCTTGAGGATTAGAGCCTCATTTTGGGTTTGCAGGTTTAGAACACCTAGATCCCCTTCCTTCTTTGGAGTACAGACAAGAGGCCAGGCTGTCTTTGCAATTTTCTTTTCATTCCTTTTGGCCCCCCTCCATAGACAGTGCCTTCTGTATTTCCTCTAGCTTGGGGTGCGTCGGGGATAACATTTCCCAAAAACAAAAAGGTTCTCCATGTTGATTCAGAACACCAAAAATTAGAAATCCTGGAATCTGGAGCAAGTCCGGTTTCTTACAGCCCCACAAGACCACAAACTAACCAAGGAATCTGGAGTTAGAGGCCGCGCCAAACACATCCACAGTGTTTGTACGGGAGAACAGACAAGATTAACCACCAAAAAGTGCCTTGCGAGCCTACCAAAAGAAGGCGACAGGAACAGCCTAAAAGCTCATGAAGCGGCCGTTAGGGCGGCGCACCTAACCTGATGCTCCTGTTTGTTTCTCGCGAGAGCCAAATTCTCTGAACTAAACAGTGATTACCAGCTAGCCACCAGTTCCCTGAACCTTCACTGTACTGTCGTCCTAACATCGTCACCGATGGAACTTGTTCGATTCCGAAGAATCTTCAGCTCTTCGTTTTCCTTCGCGCAGGACAAGAACAGCAATGTCAAAGGCAGCAAAAGCAGATGTGCGAGGGCAGAAATGGCAGCAGTACGAAGCTACAGGACGGGGACTCACGTTCACCGATCGGCTCTGCCCTGTTGTCACCTGTGGCGTCGAGGCAGATCACGGGTTCCTCGTCCTGTTTCGGCACAATTATGGAGGTCCTTCTCGAATCTCGGCCTTAGCACTGGGCTGAATCCTGATTAGTACGCACAAAACGTTGTTTAGGATGGGAGATTTTGGTGTATGCTCTCCTGTGATCGATGGTACCCATTGGTCCAGACGCTTAAGATCTCGCGGCCGTCGAAACGATAATTTTGGTTACATCAGTAGGGACTCCATCCCTTGATCAAGTCCATTCCAACGAATCAATCATAATTTGTTGCTGGTAGTCCAATTTTAGAACTTGTCAACTTGGGGTCTGAACAAATAGTAACACTGAGCTACTTGGTGTTATATTTTCAGAAAATTGAGTGTGTTTTATGGCCTGGACACTCAATCACGCACAGAGTCCGTGGTAAAAAAAAAACTTCAAGCGACTTGAGTCTGAGAAACCAGCTGCGTTAGCGTCTAATTTTGATCCCATTTTTAAAACCTTTTTCTCAGTGGCAAGTGGGCAACAGCTTGACAAAGTTGGGATACTACCTAAAAGGTAGCCAATGAGTGAAGTAGCCCTGATCTATCATTGCATTAGCTACTTTGTTCAAGTGATCCGGTTTTCGTCAGCTAAAGCAATAACAACAAGCAGATTGGCCAAAGAACCGCTTGCATTTCTCACGCCATATACTGTTAAAGGACATTTGCCGAAACATGCTTCGTGTACTTTGACACAACGAACTGAGTCAATCCTGACTTCCTGAGAGCAAACTGAAGAATCTGATATGGAGTTGTGCAAAGCAGCCTCTGTTATCGTCCTCTGCATTTCTCTTCAGTTCATGGCCGAACACAAGCGACTTGGTAGTTGCTACATGACGGAGTCATGCTAGCTGAGTTACCTCGACAACGATGACATCTTCCTTGCGAAATGGAACTATGACAATTTCTTCGCAACAGCGACTGGAAAGTGGAAAACCGAAGCATTTTCATAAGAGTGTGACAAAGACTTGTGTTTGGCCCTTGCCGTGCAGTCTCCCAAAAACCAGTCATCCTGTTCAGCAACCACACAAACACTGGTCTATACAAGGCACATGTTCGCCGGTTCCCCATGCATTTTTTTTTGGCGCTTGTAACTCACCAGTTCACCAGTCTAGCTAGATGTGACGTGAGAGATCCAGTACAATTTGAGCTCTACGTACAAAGATTGGCTGAGGTGCCCTAGCAGAAAACCCTTGAAAAGCTTGCTGTTGGTTTTGTTGTCAGCCAGGAGGTTTTGCGGTCAGATCTTATCTTTATCTCAGTTGTCTATTAATTACTTCAATGTAATGTAAACAACCTCTCACCGCTCGGTCCGGAGTGAGACAGTAGTGTTTGCAAGGGATCGATCCTATTTCTCTCATGCATATTCGAAAAAAAAGAAGCTTGCTGTTGGTTTTGCCCAAAGGCCAATGCAAACGACGAGATGAGGGAACGCATTCTAAATTTTCATTGTTTAGCAAGAGACTTATGAGTCAAACTCATCAGTATTGTACCATATTTTTCTCTCACAACAAAAGGGCCAAAAACAACATAAGTTGCTTACGAGTTAGGCTCAACTCAGTCCTCAGCTTTTGTGGAAGGACATTCCATGCGCGCCATGTAGCATTCGGTACAACCACCATCACATTTCCGGTATAATAGCTGGAGTAATTTTCCTTTTCTGTTGCCCTGATGCATCCAGGTTCCTGGTTGGCCCCCTTTCTCGCCTCTATAAGAAGAACCCCTCCAGCCATAACAGCAGCTCAAACACAAAGCAGCATCACACTCCTCTCCTCTGCCTCTGTAGCATCACCATAAGCGCCCAAAGAAACAGCGCAGGGAGGGCAGGGAGCGGTCGCTCTATGGCTCAGGGAAGGGGCAGTGCGACGCGGGGGCTTGCCCTCGGCGGCGGCCTGCTCGCCGTTTGCCTCCTCCTCGCCGTCGCCGACGCCGCCACCCACAGGGTCGACTGGTCCTTCAACGCGGACAGCTGGTCCAGGGGCAAGAGCTTCCGCGCCGGGGACGTCCTCGGTGAGTAGTGGCCATTGGCCAAGGAAGCCAAACTATTTCATCATAGGCAGCAGCTTTGGTGATCTCCAACTCCGTACGGCTCCGGGAGCGACCGCATCACGCTTGGGCCCGGCACCAACTACTTCATCTGCAGCCTCAACGGGCACTGCGGGATGGGGATGAAGATGATCGTCAACGCTAGTTGAGCACTGAAGATCGAAGTGCATGCATGCCCGGCCGGCCAGCCACGGATGAATAAGCGCTGTGTCATCGGTGGTCGGATAGATCATGAAAGAACTCAATCGTGTGGCAGCGCACGCACCGTACGTGTTCGATGGATATACGGTTCATGTGTTTTGTATGCATGTATGATGTATGCGATTGGTAGGTCAGGCATGATGTACGTGTGGGACTGTGGGGGTAATGGCATGTTACTAAAGCGTACCGCAACTTTGTTGTTTGTTCGATCGAAACAGTAGTGGCCTCAGCTCTTTTGTTTGTTGAATGACATTTTTGCGTTGCATGGAATGGAACAGTGAGATACTGGTTTTGAGGTGTGACAATCTTCGATGAAGGTTGGAATGCACAAAAAGACATGAAAAAAAAAACAAAAAGGACCCAGATACCTTTTTATATTAATATATTTTTTAAATTATACAGTTCAACACTCACAACGCACAGACAGTCACCGCCAATGTCTTGTTATTGATAGGAGTATCGTCTATTACTGAATACATAATGTTGATAAATCCTGTAATATTGCTCCGCAAGGAATTGAATGCACAACCCAAAGTGCTAGTGAGACTTAGGGCCTGATTGGTTGGCTATCAACTTTTGCTCAACCAAAATCATGGCAAGCCAAAATTGTGGCTTGCCAAAATCAAGGCTGCAAAACAGCAAAAGTTAGGGCAAAAAACTTAAGTGTGCATTTGGTTGACTACCAAAGTCAAGGTTTGCCAATTTTCTCTATTATACAGTTTAAGAACTTTCTAAGAACTTGTCAAAACTTTGGCCATAAATATTTGTGTGCCAATTCTTTGGCAAATAAACCAATTGATGGTTATAAATTGTGGCACGCCATGGTTTTGGTTGTGCAAAAATTGGTAGCCAACCAATGAGACCCTTGTTGTAACTAGGCTTTTCTTTTTTGAAAAAAAAACACCAAAATATAAAGGATTGCGAAATACACAGCCCAGTCCAATCAAAACTATCAAAGTTCGGATCCACCTGAGACACCAGAGACAGCCCAAGCAAAATCCCACGAGTTCGGATCCACCTGAGGCCCAAACGTCCAGCCAATCACGGAGCACGGACACGTCTCTACTGCGTGTCCCATCTCCACGTCACAATCGTAAGCTGTCCTCTCCACTGCCCCCACCTGCCAGCGACGCGGTTCCCTGCTCCTAATTCCCAAGTCCCACAGCCCACTGCACAACGGGGTGGGATCTCGTGTTCTCGTAGATAGACACACGCCTTCGTCGATGGCTCGCGTCCTCCGCCGCCGTCTCCTCCTCCTCGCCGTCGTCTCCTTCACCGTGGCCGCTTCTCTGCTTCGCCCAGCTGCCGCAGTGCGCCCGTTTGTTTTGGTTCTCTCCGGTGATGACTTCCTCAAGGATTCGGCCGCGCACCGTCCCTCCCCTCTGCTGACTCCGCCGACGACGACGGGTGGGACGACTTCGCCGACGATTCGCCGGCCGCTGACCCGCTCCTATCCCCGTCATCCTGGGTCCCCCTCCTCGACCCAACCAGCTCTCCCCTCTCTGGCGATGAGACGGACTCGCCGGCCGACGCGCTCTTCGTCGCGGGCGCCCGCGCGATGCTCTCCGCAGCGTCCGACGGGGACGACGCGGCGTTCGCCACGGCTGCCGCGCAGATCGAGGCCGCGGCAGAGGCGGGGCACCCGGGTGCGCAGTCCGCGCTGGCGTTCCTCACCGGCGCCGGGATGACGCGCCCGGCATCCCGATCGCTTGCGTTCCTGCTGCACAAGTTCGCCGCCGACGCGGGAGATCTCCAGTCAAAGATGGCCCTCGCGTACTCCTACTTCCGCCAGGAGGTACTCACTCGTACAATCTGCGTACTCTAATTGGGAATTGAATGTTTGAGTTCGTTGGCGCACTTGCAAATTGAGGAGGTTTTCGGGTCAGATGTTAGCTTTCGTGCTTGGGGTAGATCAAATTGCGAAAGGTTAGTTCCCTGGAGTGAACAGGCATCAGAATTGCAAGTTGCTTCAGTTAATCAATTGGTAGTCACACTTGCTGAAATTGGGTGTAGACTTCGATATTGTTTACTGGTAGAAATTGCAAGTCCAGTGTCTTCGCCAATTTGTAGCGTGGTTCATATTTTTCTCACAGCATTACACCTTAGAGAATCAAATTCCCTCTTCATCAATGTAGGGTTATATTTTTTTCCACACCGGCAACAACTGAATTGTAGTAACGAAATTACAGAGTTTAGCATAAAGCATTCAGAAATAACAGCAGAACAAATTTGATCAGCTCATGTCCTGTTGCATTGTAGGGTTATATGTAATTGTACTATGGTAGGTCTAAAAAATTCTTCTCTAGAACTAATGCTTTCCATGACACAAAGTCATCTTACAAGTTGGAGGTAATTGAAGAAGCAATAATCAAGCTGAGGAAACTTGTCAGTACTAACTGTGATGATTTTTTTTTATTGAATACCAGTGAGCAGCCTGCTTTAACCACGTTTACTTTTTTTTTTATCTTGCATCCAGACAATGGATGTCTGATGCCGTGTTCTCTTGTAAATTGTTGTATTTCTTTTGATGAAACAGAATGAGGTATAGTATTTTACCTTAAAAATATTCAGTTTAGCTTCTTTCCCTAACTTTTAATTCCTTTTGGTTGCTTGCATGTATTGCACAATCTGTGGTTATAGCAATAAGCTTTACTTCATATAAAAAAAGTAGGGGTTGCTCAATCTGATTAAATATAATTTCTTAGCAATACTCTGAATTTATCATTTTGGGATGGTTTCTACCCTTGTTAATTGTCATATATATGCTATACTAGTTATATCTAACCTAATTATTATTATGTAGCTTGTTCTACTCCAGTCCACTCTATTGGTGTTTAAATTGGGCTCAACCTGTCAAATCCTATCATTTTAATTTTCAGATGTACGAAGAAGCTGTTATACTATACGCTGAACTTGCAGAAGCTGCCCTAACAAGCTCCTTGATATCAAAGGAGCCACCAGTGATTGAACCAATCCGTCTTCACAGTGGGACTGAAGAAAATAAAGAGGCCTTGAGAAAGTCCCGAGGTGAGGACGATGAAGATTTCCAAATCACAGAGTACCAGGCACAGCGAGGCAATGCTGCTAACATGTACAAATTAGGGCTTCTGTATTACTATGGACTACGTGGGCTCCGTCGTGATTATGGAAAAGCATTTCATTGGTTTTCTAAGGCTGCTGAGAAAGGCGAGACACGAGCATTGGAACTTCTGGGTGAGATCTATGCTAGAGGTGCTGGAGTGGAAAGGAACTATACTGAAGCATACAAGTTGTTGGCACTTGCTGCAAAGCAGCAACATTACTCAGCTTACAATGGATTGGGTTATCTATATGTTAAAGGCTATGGGGTGGAGAAGAAAAACTTGACAAAAGTAAGTATGTTGTATAAGAACTTCCGATACAATTGCATATCTATAGCTGAACATTAGAAAACTTAACACTGTTAGAACTAAATGTTTCCCATTTACACTTCTCTTTAGCCTCTACTGTCCTTTCTTAAGGGTCATTAAATTTTGTAGGTGATTAACTTTGTTTGTACTTTATTTTGGTAAATATACTTCTATGCATAACTTATCTGTACAGATGTACTTAAATGCACCTGTTAATAGCAATGGAACCCTTCGTTCCACAAGAGTACCAATGATCTTGTCGACATGATTTTTCATATTAACATCACAAAGCATAATTGTTATGGAGCAAAACTTGAGTGGTATTGTTTTTTTTTCATGTTTAATGTACGATACCCAGCTTCCGTCATTTTATCCTAGTAGTTAAGGATAAAACATGTATTGTTACAGAAATATCATGTCCCCAGATTCTCTTGCTAGATGCTAGTAGATTATATTTATGGGTCATATTTATAATGTCTTGGAGTTTGGAGTGTCTCCCCCTGTTTTAGGTCTCCATGGAGGCATGTTCTTGTGAGAAACCTTTCAGTTTTGCACTCTTAGCTGTTGAAAAATTGCGTGTTTGTGAATTCATTCAATTCACAATAATATTTGCATAGGTGATCATATTAGTGTTACCTTTATCTGTTAGTCCTACCAGCACTAATAGTATACCATTCTGCCATGAGATTGACCAAATTTGATGCTAACTCGACAATCAAACACTAAATACATGGGAAATGTGGTCAACCACCACATACTGACTCTATGGCATGGCATACCATGCGAAAACTAGTTTTGAAAGTGGAATGGAGAAGCAGGTGAGTCTTATGGATTTTTTTAGATAAAGACATAGACCCACTCTTGCAAAAGAAAGAAAGAAATAAACCATATACTTTTTTATTCAAATATACAGGAGAGCTGTGTATCATTTTATTATTAAGAAGATAAAAGGAAACAGAGGAGTGTGGGTGGGTGCAGGACCTAAACCATATACTAGTACACTAAGGTTTGACAACAGAAGCATAAAATGCAAGTAAAAATGATTCACATAATACATATATCTAGTCTAAATGCTCATCAACTTAGGAATTTACCATCCTTTTGTTGTTGCAGGCAAGGGAACTTTTTGAACTTGCAGCCGATAATAAGGAAGCCGGGGGACATTATAACCTTGGTGTGTTGTATCTTAAAGGTATTGGTGTAAAGAGGGATGTAATTAGAGCATGCAATCACTTGCTTCATGCAGTTAATGCTGGGCAACCAAAAGCTATCTATCAGGTGGCGAAGCTGTTCCAGAAAGGCATTGGTCTTAAGAGGAATCTCCATATGGTAAATGATTAAGCTTCTTTTGTTGCATTGTTGGTTAAATTAAATTTTGACTGGTAACTAGGATGCCCCATGAGCTGTGTGTGATCAGATCATCCTGATCCCTGGTAAAAAAGGCTTTACGTAGAAACTCGGTTCATGAGTTATATAAACACGAAGAATGTGTGCAACGTTAGATAATCATGTTTGATATTGATTGCTCTTTTTAGTTTTCTTGATTGATCCCTGATGGTCGTAATTGTTTACTTACATTGATTCTGTGCGTAGTGTTTTAGTGTCATAGTGTGTAGGGACAAGGTTCTTCCATAAAACATAGAATATATTCAGTGGGTACTTCTAGAGAAAATATTGAAGTTAATAAAGCAATCTCAAAGTAAAACACCCCCAAAAATTACAAATTGTTATGCAATCATAGGTATATCCGTGCTCATACTTTATTGAGAATAGAAATCACATATGTAGCAATATCATCATTAAAAGCATAAGTTGTTGAAGACAAACAGAAGTTCTATTTTCATCCTTCCTCCTCTGCGAGGATAATCCAAAGTCAGCGCATTCACTCCTCTTAATAACATAAGTTGTTTTGTTCTGAACTGTTTATGTATATGCCTCAAGAGTCTTGTATAAATATTTCAAAATTTACACAGCTATGGAATCTTGACATCTTGACATATGACTGCAAGCATCATTCCCTGCTTCCTGCTGGAGCAGCAGCCCACTGCATCCTAGTGACTTTCCGGTGATGCTATTGTTGCCAGCTGCGACCTATTTATTATAGTAACACTACATCCCCCCCTTTGGTATGGCTCCTCATTCTCAAAGAGCTTCTGCTCTGGCTTTGGATGAAGCTGTACCGTGTCAAACGAAGGGGCTTTGCAGCTGGAGCAGCCTGGAGCCTGGCCTGTTTTTGTATGCACGAGAGAGCAAAAAATTTTGGCTTTGCTTGGCTCCGTCTTCCTCAATCAAAAGATGGGTGCAAGTGCAACCCCTCGTATCTCTCTCAGCAAACCTCTTTTCTCTCTCGAACAGGACCGGTGGTGCCAACAAGTAGCAGCAGCCGGCAAAGTTGGCAGGAGGTGGTGGAGCCGAGCAACAGACATGTGGAGTTGCAGGCAGGGGTGGACCCTCCTGTCAGCTATCAAGCCTCTAGACCGCCCCCGCCCCTGCCCCTGCCCTTCACTGCACACACAGACACACACGCACAAAATAATTTCCCCATCGGAGGTGAGCTTTGGTGTAGTTTGGAGGAGCAGCGGTGATGGTAACTCGAAGTCTGGGTGTCTGGCCAATGTGAGCAGAAGACTCGCTCTGAGCTTATTTGGACATGTGGTGGCAATGCGCTGCTTTATGGGCCAAGGGGATTAAGGGAAGGAATTATAGTGGGTCGGGCTTTTTGTGATTATTTGACCCATCTTACATGCCACCAAAACAATCAGAATGACAGTCTTTTAATAATAGTCATTAAGTGTCCAGTCGCCTTTTAAAAACAGTTATTGAGTGTGCAGTGCCAAAAAATCATTTCGCAGTACTGTCTCTAGTTTGCAGTTGCCTCTCAAACTCAATCATGGGTTTTCTTTATTTTCTTATCATGAACGCGTGTTTATTTTCTATGAACATCACTGAAAACGAAGGTCAAAATATAACTCATGTGTCAAATAGGTAAGGGTACAATGGACATTTGATCCCTTCTACCATTTCAAAAAAAAAAAGAAGAAGCTGTTTTGCCAAACGTTTATCCACATGTTTCAGCTCTACTAAAGAGTTGCTTCTCTAGAGGAGCCGAAGCTGTTTCAGAAGGAGCCAGAACCATGCCAAACAGGCCTGTAGACATCATGCTAATCGCTGAAATACCATGGTGTGAGGAATTTTTGTCACATGCACACCCATTGGTCATATGTACACTGGCTTCCTTCTTCAGATATGCCGTCTTGATTGTTTCATCAGGCAGCAATAAATCCCTGTTCCTGTTCCTATTTTTGTATCTTCATAGTGGTACATGCCTTTACCTTTAAGATTGCACTTGCACATGTGTTTTTTCATTTGTATAGTCATAGTTGAATTATATTTGTAAAAAAAAAGGCATACATGCTGAAATTCATATCTCAATTAATAAGACTTGGAGAAATCCTCTAGTATGACAATTTGATTGATCTTTTTATAAGAATCTGTTAATTAATAATAAAAATAGGGAAACATGAACCAACTAAAGCAATAACTTCTGATGCCTCAATCAAGTATATAATCATCCTACTATTTTATTGTTTCAGGCAACAATACTGTACAAGTCTGTTGCTGAGAGGGGACCCTGGAGTTCACTGTCCAGATGGGCTCTGGAGTCTTATTTGAAAGGCGATGTTGGGAAAGCATTGCTCTTGTATTCCAGAATGGCAGATCTTGGATATGAGGTTGCACAGAGCAATGCTGCCTGGATTCTGGATAGGTATGGTGATCAAAGTATTTGCATGGGAGAATCTAGTTATTGCACAGATATGGAAAGACATCTTCGTGCACATGCTTTGTGGTGGCAAGCATCTGAGCAGGGTAATGAGCATGCTGCTTTGTTGATTGGTGATGCCTACTACTATGGTCGGGTATGTACTACAGTCATCTGACTTTTTAAAATACATAAAGTTGGTTAGGGCTGCTTGTGCTAGAATTTTGAATCTGTATACACTCCTTTTGGACCGTAGCTTTTTTGCTTAGTATCTTCAGCGGGTTCACATATGTTTTTTAAGTATTTGGGGCTCTAGTTTTTTTTTTTTTTTTTTTTTTTTTTGGAAAGCACTATTAGTGTACCTGTTAGCATGGACATTTTGTATTTGATTATTTGTACAATCATTTAGAATACGATTAACAACATGTTGATTTGAAGTTATGAGTTTTGGAAATTATTTGAATATATGTTGCAGTACTGATGACTAAGGTCATCAATATAAATACCTTTTTTTGGTAACTTATGCATTGGAAGTTTTGAACCAACCAAATGTCATGTTTTCTTAGGCAGATTTCAAAAGCAAATTATTTAGATAAGAAAGTGAAATATCTCCATGTGATATTACTTGGACAATCTGCATTTGCTGAGAAACTGGCAATATGGCATCACCTACCTGTATTTTCTCTGTTACAGGGAGTAGCAAGGGACTACGATCGTGCAGCAGAGGCATATATGCATGCTCGGTCACAGTCTAATGCTCAGGCTATTTTTAACCTTGGGTACATGCATGAGCATGGTCATGGACTTCCCCTTGATTTGCACTTGGCAAAAAGATATTATGATCAAGCCGTTGAGGTGGATTCAGCTGCTAAGCTCCCTGTCATGCTTGCACTCACAAGTTTGTGGCTAAGGAAGAACTATGCAGACAGTTTTTTGGTAAGACATTATTTTCTGTTTGTAGTATGTACAAGTTATATGCTACTGTGACTTCCGCATGGGTTACCTTGTTTTGTGCTTTACGGCTTCACTTGAAACATGTACTTAAAATTTTGTGCCAAAACTCTTTCTTGTACCAATTCCCAATGGGTTGCTGCTACTGATATCTTGTAGGTATTGACCAGTTCCCAGTACCTTATATCAAATGTATCCAATGAACTTTAGTCTCCAGTCCATTAAATGATATGGGAAAGCCGGGGCCCGGGAAAGCCTTCTAAGTTATTCCGATATTTGGAGTTGTCAAGTGTTATGATTGTAATAAAAAAAGGTTTAAAACTGTTAATCTAAAGTTACTTCGAGTGGGACTAACTTGCTGAACATACTGATGCCAAACACACTGGTATACAAAGTCTTGCCTTGGACTTAACTCAGCAAAAACAATAAGCTGGTTACCACGAATTTCCTGTCCTTGCATACTTGAATATTGTCGTTTTAAAACTGTTAATCTAAAGTTACTTCGAGTGGGACTAACTTGCTGAACATGCTGGTGTTAAACACCTGGTATACAAAGTCTTGCCTTGGACTTAACTTGGCAAATACAATAAGCTGGTTTCCTGTCCTTGACACATGCATACTTGAATATTGTCGTTTTGTTGCCCATATTTTGGCACTTTATTCTGATTTTATGCTCTTTAGCCTTTATTATCCAGTTTCCAGTACTTCAAAGTTCAAAGTTACTCCCTCTTACAAATTATGTCACTTTGACTTTTTCGGTACATCGAGTTTGCTAGATACATAGCAAAATCTATGTACTAAAAACTCAAAGCGGTTTATAATTTAGAATGGAGGGAGTATTCAAGAATTCGATAACCCTTATGTCCTGATTTGGATAGTGAACTCTTTAGCATAATCCAAGGGGATTCAACCTTCTATGGAGACAAACAGTAGTGTTGATGCCTTGTCAGTGATAACTGATAAGATAACTTTAACAGTCTTCAGTTGATGAACTTTGATGGATTTGTGGAAATAAAAGCCAAACAAATAACCCCTTGTGTAATGAAGTTGGAGAAGATATATAGATAGTAAGGTGTCTTGTGCAGAGTGGAAGAACTTTGATCCCATATTTGAAACAGTCAAAATGTGAGTCTATGATTCCAAAGATATGATGCAGCACAAACATATTAATTTGGAATTTTGGTGAAAGTTTTTACACTAAGATTGGAAAGTACTTTTAAAGCAACCCAAGAAGACTCAGAAACAGGTGATTAAGTCTTAGAATATAGGGAAGGTGCGGAGGTGTGGGTGTGTGTTTGAGTCTATGTATGACTCCTTTTCATCTACTAAATACAATGATACACAGTTCTCCTGCGTGTTCGAGAAAAAAAAAGCAACCCAAGAAAGTTTTGGGCAAATTTTGAAGCGGTGCAAGCCACGTGGACTATTTTTTCTGTTCAGGGTTTTGATTATTTTTCCTCTAATTAACTTTGTAATTCTAAGGTTTGGGTAAGCTCTATTCTTCTATAGTACAATGCAAGAATTTCCCCTTCAAAGGTTCTTTGAAAAATAAAAGGACTCAACAAGCCCCAATTCATGAGCTGCTTTTCGTTTTGAGTATGGTGTGCCACATGTCTTTTTTAGGCTAGTTTTAGTCAATTCATGGCAAGTGCTTGCATGTATTCATTTTTGTTACCATATTGGCAACTGTTTTGATTCTTGCAACGCTCAGCAAAAGAAGTTCAAAATTTCAGGTTCGTTTTATCGATTCACTTCCAGAAATATACCCTGTTGTTAAGGAATGGGTGGAAGATGTTCTTATGGATGAAGGGAATGCAACAATTTTAACTCTCTTTGCTTGCCTTGTAACTGTCCTCTACTTGCGAGAGCGTCAAAGGCGTCAAGTGGCAGCAGCCAACCCCCAACAACCTGATGATGTGGCCATGTAAACGTCAATTTTCATGACATGCGCAGCACTGTTGCTTGAGGTACATATAACTATTCTTCCCAATCTATGAATGTCTACAAAACAGACAATGCTCATGCTGAAGATGTGGATCACATTATGGTGTTCTTCCAGGGATTTGGAGATGTAAAACGATAACTCCTTGACATGACTCGTGTACACTAAATTGAGTAGGGACATGAAAGCCGCTGGAAACTCGGACAATTTCGCTGCCTGGTGAATATTCACCTCTCAAGACTTAGGGAGCTATGCTTGTAAAGGACAACTCCTCTTGGAAATTGGCTGCTTAGAAATATTGTTTAGAAATATCACAGATGTTCAAAAGTAGACTTTTTTTTTCCCGCTTGTGCATTTGTATGGCCATCGGATTTTGACGAGCACACGGAGAATATATCTGGAAGAGGCAACTTTGCAACTGGTAGGTTAGGGAACGGATAACTTTCCATCAGCATTTAAACACACTGTATAGTTTTCGTTGGATGTGTTAATTGAAAAGGGGCGGTGCATATTGGGAGAAGCAAGTTTGTAATACAACAGCGTTGGAAGTTACACGTTGTTTTCAACAGTCCGAAAATCAATTTTGTAGCGGAGGGTGTTGAATGACGACGGCAGCCGCGCGCGCGGAGCACAGCAGCTGGAAGAGTCAAGAGGCAACCTTGCCGGGCGACAGAAGTGCATGTCTCGCGGTGCTGTCGAGGCAGGTTTCAGGCGATGAACCGGCCGTTCTTTTTGTCCGATCTACGCCTCACAGCTCACAGCTCCAACATTAGTTCTAACCAGGTGCGACGAAGAGAGAGAACGAATGAAACTACAACGGCTCCAAGACATTGTTGCTGCGGAGTTAACTTAGAAATGCCTTTGGCACCGGGGCTAAGAACCCAAAGGAAAATGTGCTTCTTTTTTTTTAAAAAAAAAACAATCAATTTAAACCTTGAGTAATTCTACTCGCAAAAAAAAACCTTGAGTAATTTCTATTAAAATATTAATATTGATCCTTATGTTAATAATCCTCGAAGTCAGGGCATGTGGAGTTGCATTTGTGTTTGTGAAATGGTTGAAACTGCTGAGCTCCAACATTAATATCAAATGTTTGCATCCTTATATTAAATCTATCTATAATTCTATATGATACATATCATCCACCACGATTCGCTTGGATGTTGAGTTGTTGAATCACACTGGCACTACGATTATACCATTTGATATTAATACAACCTCTGTCCTAAAAAAAATCAAGAAGTCAAACAGTTTAAAATTTGACAAAATTTATATTAAAAAAATGCTAACATTTATCATATGAACTCAGTATTATCAAATTAGTTATAGAATATATTTTTATAATAAAATTATTTAGAAACGTAAATACTAATACTATTTAATATAAAATTGTTAGTATCATTAAATTAGTTATAGAATATATTTTTATAATAAAATTATTTAGAGACGTAAATGTTAATACTATTTAATATAAAATTTATTAAACATGGGTTAACTTGACCGACATGGTTAGGTTGCATTCTTTTTTTTTTTTATGGAGGTAGTACTTGACAGCCACGCTGGCAGCTTAGGTTCTCTCGGGTGACTTGGCGAGCGCGCTACGGCTACGTACTGGGCCGTGAAGAGGGTAGGCTCGCTGGGCGGTGGCAGTCGGCTTCGGCTACAAAGCACCACACCCGCGGCGCGCCGTCTACCTAGGTTCCGCTTCTGCTTCATCCATCCCAGCCGGAGGGCAAGAGCTCGGGAGGGGAAGGGGGAGAAGAAGGAAGAAGCAGGGACGAAAGGCCGGGTGCGTGAGATCAAGGTGGAGGAGGAGATGATGCAGGTCTTCCTGAAGACGGTGACGGGGAAGACCGTCATCCTCGGGGTCGAGAGCAGCGACACCATCGCCACCGTCAAGGCGAAGATCCAAGACAAGGAAGGTATTGGCACATCGTGATCGATCAGGACCGTTAGGCTCGCGTTCATTCTGACCCCCCATGTGGTGCTCCTTGTTTGAATTTTGCTCGTTCGATGTTCATGCGTGTTCGTGTGTAGGTATCGCCGTGGAGGAGCAGCGGCTCATCTTCGCAGGGACGCAACTGGAGGACGGCCGCACCCTGGTCGACTACGACATCCATGAGGAGTCCACGCTTCACCAGGAGCTTGGCCTCCTCGGCGGCGCCTACGTCGCCTGGTGGATCTCACCGAATCTCCGAGCGCTCGCGTACAAGTACAACGTCAACAAGATGATATGCCGCAAGTAAGCACATATAGTCACATACTTTATTAGTTAGACACATGTGTGTGCTTGCGGCTTGCCTGATCTTTGTGCGACCTAATCGTGGGAATGCAAAAATCGATCTGGAGTTCTGGACTGCTTTTGTACCCGTTCAACAGGTAGTTTCCCGTCAGGTTTCTGTGTCTTCATCTTGGCTAGTTAGTTGCATGGGATTGAGGGTCATTGGATTCCCAGAAATGGCATTGAATTGGTTGGAACTTGAACCTTCAAAATCACCTTATGAACAGAACTTTATTTCTGTTTGAGGCTTTGAGATTTATTTTTTGAGGAAACAAGGCTTTGAGATGTCAATTTCCCTGTCAGTACTTTTCTACAACTGCAGAGATTATTGTTTTCGTTAGTCAGTTACCGGTACCTTTGTATGGCCTTCGAAATGGTATCATTTCTAAGGGTATTTCTTCACATCGCACCTATCTGACAATAGAATTTGTTGTTCAATCAGACATGCCAGTTGGCGTTGTGAAACAAACAGATCTGTATTTCAGTCCTGCCTATTCTGCTTTATGTCTCTTGGATTCACTTATCACCTAGACGATAAGTTGGTTACGAATTGGCCATATGAAAAGGTTGGATTATGGTAGCGTGTTTGTAATGAAGATGGGACATGGGAGCGCTTATCTTTTTTTTTTTCCATTTTTTGTCTTTCAGGTGTTATGCTCGCCTGCCTCTTGGGGCCAAGAACTGCCACAAAAAGAAGTGCGGCCACAGCAACCAGGTGAGGCTTATTTCTCGATCCCATCAGCATCTTAGACCTTGCTGAAATATGATTTGAGGTTAATCTTTCAAAATTGCTGTTAGTTTGTGTCACTGTGCTCTAGCATGTTGGTGCTCAAGCTCACGCCAAACATTTATAGTTTGATGTTGTTTACATACGTATGTCTGCTTTGTATTTAAGTTCACGGTCTGTGCTGAGTTCAATGTCTTTACATTTCAGATTTGGCTGCATATTGTTGTATGTTGCACGTGTTTCAGATTCATTGTGTCGTGTTGTCTACTGTGCGCTATTCTCATTTAAGAATTGTCTGTAACATTTCATATATGTTAGAATTACATCTAGCGCTAGCTGATGATGATAGCATCATTATAATTTCAACGATCAGTGTCCTCCTTTTCTGGTCTGATGCATCTTGCTCAATTTGTTCTTTTCAGCTAAGGCTAAAGAAATGCAGGGACCGGCACAGGTTTCATGAATCAACTTACTAAGTTTTAACGAGGTGTAAAGTTCCTTCCGGATACTGAAGATGGACTACGCTTTTGAGTTGTGGATACTGAAGATGGACTACGCTTTTTGAATTGTAGGGCTATGTCGATAGCATGGTTACGAAATGCTACTAGTTAGTTAAATACTGAAGATGGACTACGCTTTTGAATTGTAGGGCTATGTCGATAGCATGGTTACGAAATGCTACTAGTTAGTTAACACGGTAGTTCAACACTTGAACTCATCTCTGGGCTGAAATGAGCACTTTCCTGGCTCTGTATGCTGCTACATGCCTACATTTCCTATCTCTAGAAGTTGCTGCTGAATGTTGAATTCTGGCTACTCTGTTAAAGTAGTGGGTGCCTCCTCAGTTTAATTGTGTACTTGTGATACTCGTCGGGATTCTCTACAAACTATATGATATGCTGTCATGTGTCATCTTGTATGGTCCATCATGATTTATTTCCACATGCAATTTAGATAGTTCGGTGACCCAGATGCAAAATAAGAGCTGATAGGAATAGGACGCACAGGATTAACTGAGATACTGAAATAGGGACTCTGACGGCTGACGAAAGAGAGCTCCGTTCACAGTTGAAGCACCGTGTCATTGGCTTGTCCGTCCTTGAACGAGCAAGAAAGCAGCAAAGTTCAAGAATCACCAATCTTAAGTTGGGCGATGCTAACACAAAGTATTTTCATCTCAAATGCAACTCTAGAAAGAGGAAGAATTTCATACGACCGAGGAAAATGGAAGACATGATGGCAACCATGAAAGTTGGTCGCTCTCCGTACAGGGCGACCCAGCCACCGTAGCCGCCACAGCCCCTGGCTACGCCTCGCCGCCGCTGGAGGCAGCTGTCCGGAAGCCTGTGCAGCTCCCAAGGACAGTGGCGACGGGGTCTCCTCGTACATGTGCGCCAGTGCTCCGACTCTTCTTCCTCCCTCACCTCCCCTGTCTCCTTCGGCGTGCGCAGCGGCTGTAGGCGGCGCGGATCCGGACCGCCGGCGGCCGGATCTGCTGTCTTCCTCTTCGCCGACTGCATCCATGGCTGCTCCTCCTCTTCGTCATCTTCGGCTGGCTGGGACGACCGGCGGGGCAATCCGCCGTCAAGCCCAGATCCACTGCCCCCACCTCCGGATCTGGCGCACAGCACCACGGCGTCCAGACCGGGGCAGCAAATCAACTTCGGGCTACCTCGGGACGCGGCCAACTCGGGGCGTCATCCTTTTCAGTTGCTGCGAGCTGTCCGCGCGGTGACGGCTATCGGCGGTCGGGGCGGCTCCGTCGACGCCGCCCCACCTCCGTCCGGCCGCCGCCAGTGCTTGACGTCGGCGGCCCGGCAGACGGCAAAGACGGCCGTGGAGGGGCTTCTCTTCCCTCGTTCCTCCCTCTCTCCATGGTGCTTCGTGGGCAGGCTCTCGATGCCGTCGCTGAAGAGCTGGCCGGCGGCGCAGCCCGTCCTGGCGGGGGCGGATCTGGCCCCCATGGCCGGATCTACTGCCCCACGCTCAGATCCGGTTTCCTGTGCGCGGCGGCCGACCGGCTTCTTCCTGAACCGCCGGTGCCCGGCCCTGCACGGGCTGGCACCAGCACCCCATCCACCCCATCCTCCGGTGCTCCCTCACGTCGCGGAGCTCGACCGGCCGGCGTTGACCTCTCCGGGCGTCCCACCTCGTCGTGGTCTCCTTGGGCCTGGCCTAGCTGTCCCCGCCGTGTGGTGGCGGCCGGCGCCCCTCGTTCGTTCATCCCCAAGCGGCCCTGGTCTTGCCGTCCCCGTGTGGCGGCGGCCGGCGCCCCTCGTTCATCCCCAAGCGGCCCTGGCCTTGCCGTCCCCGTGTGGCGGCGGCCGGCGCCCCTCGTTCATCCCCAAGCGGCTACGATTCCCTGTACCCTTCCTCAGCAGGTCGTGCCTGTGGGTTGGTTCGTTGAGGACTGGGCGAAAGCTCGGACGGCGTCGTCTGTGGACGTCGCTCCCTCCATGGAGCGAGAGGCGTCCTTGGTCCCTCTTCCCCCGCCTCTTGCCCGACCGTGCGCACCTCCCACTGTCGCGGGTGAGTTCGAATGGCTCCGCGCGGTGTGGTGTCGGCCGGCAGACCCCTCACCCCTTTCATCTAGGCGTGATCGTTGGGCCGGTGCGCGCCTCCCACTATCGCGGGCGAGTCCGGGAACGGCTCCGCGTGGTGTGGCGGCGGCCGACTACCCCCCTACGTCCAAGGTTGGCTGCTCCTGGTTTGGTTCACCTCCTTGGAGGCATCGTTGAAGAGTTCTTGTGTCTTGATCTTAGTCTTATACTTTCTTCTCTATCTATGTATCTATGGCCTCTCGTTCATGTACCAGGATTGTATTGGTTTTAGTTCGGTTTTCCAAAATTAACCGAACAACGATTTTTGCCTCGTTTTCTAAAACCAACCGAGGCTGTTGATATTAATCAATACTATTCAGGTGGAGAACGCCTCCCCCGTTGACAGTAAAAAAAAAAGAATTTCATACAGAGGCTCGATAACGGCTGGACACTTTCACATGAAGAAAAGGAAAATGTTGCCACTTAGCACTTCGTATCTTGCATGGGATTACCGCAGCCTAGAGTGGAGGACTTCAATTGGAGTGAAATTCCCACTACACCTCATGACCTCTCCATGCTTGACATGCCTTTTACGGAATAAAAAGTTTTCAGTGCAATCCGCCAAATGCCGAAGGACAAATCGCTAGGTCCAGATGGGTTCACCATGGCCTTTTTTGCTTCTTGTTGGGACATTATCAAGCATGATCTGATGGCTGCAATCCTATGTTTTTACGACCAACGCACGATCCATCCTGCGCCCCTAAACTCAGCAAACATAGTTAATTTGATCCATCGGGTCGCAAAAATAATAACCAAACTTTTGGCTCTTTGTTTACAACCCTACATAAATCAGCTAATCTCCAACAACCAAAGTGCTTTAATCAAAACGAGAGCAATCCACGACAACTTCATGCTTCCCAACAAGATAGCAATTGGCTTGCCTTGCTCTGGGGCTCCTCCACTTCCAAAATCCTCATCAATGGGATTCCTGGTCCACTAATCTCAGATGGCCGAGGCCACGACAGGGGGACCCTCTGTCACCGCTTCTCTTTGTCTTGGCCATCGACCCGCTTGTAACCATTTTGGAACGTAACACCGAGCGAGGGATTCTAACAAAGCTCAGGGGCCGAAGGGCAAGGCTGCGAGTGATGTTGCTGCACTCAAGGAAATCCTTCACCACTTTGGCCAGGTGACTGGCCTAGTGACCAACCTTTAACAAGAGTTTGGTCGCGCCGATCAGATGTAGTAACATCGACGTTCGAGCGGTTCTTGCAGACTTCCCAGCGATTCTTATAGGCTTCCCCTTCAAATATCTTGGTCTGCCCCTCACTCTCAGCCGCTTGAAGAAAGTAGACTGCCAACCACTTCTTGACAAGCAGCAGGCCGCCTAGCACATTGGCAAGGGAGACTACTCAACCATGCATGACGCAATACTCTTGTGAAATCTGTCCTCTCCTCTCAGCCTATCTATTTCCTAACTGCTCTCAACCCTCCCAAGGATGTCCTCAAGGAAATTGACTGCAAAAGACGCTGCTTCCTATGGGTCGGAGCTCATCACATTTCAGGTGGCAAATGCAAGGTAAATTGGAAGCATTGTAATCGCCCTACCAAGCTTGGAGGTCTGGGTATCCTACCCCTACAGGTTTGCAAGAGCACTTCGCCTGCGCTAGCTGTGGCATGCTTGGCTCTCTGAAAGCAAACCCTGGGTAGGAATGGATGTACCCTGTGATGAAACCGATCGGCAACTCTTCAATGCAGCAACAAAGATTACACTTGGGGATGACGCCAAGGCTCTTTTTTTGGCATTCGGCATGACTGGATGGTGCACCACCAAAAGACATAGCTCCAGACATTTTTTTCAGCAAGCAAGAAGAAGAACAAAACAGTGCGGCAGACCCTGTGGGGCAATTCATGGGTGCAGGACATAAACGACCGGCGGGACCTTTTGTTTTTTCCTCCGTTTTGAAAGTTTCATTTCATGTTTAAACTAACTCTTCTTCTCTATTAATATATGTCGGGCAGAGCTCCCGCCGGTCGTTTAAAAAAAATAGTTGTTGATGGACAAATACAGGAAACCTTTTTTCTTCAGTTTGTCAGAGAAGAAAACCAGAAAACTGAAACGCGCGATTGCCACCCACTGGCCTCATCTACCCAGTTCATTACTCTGGATGCCGTTCATTATCAAATGGGCCGACCGAGCCAAAAGCAATCAGCGACGTCTCAGTGAGCGGCAAATGATCATAGCATTAGTTATTTCGCGGAAAAAGTCCTATTTTTTTATGCCTAAACTCTAGAAAGCTTTCCTCCTGTGACTTGAAAGGCGTTCCTGACCGGTTTTAAACAGTAGTTTTGCTATAGTGATGAAGATGTTATCTTTATCTTTTTTATTTATTTCAACTGAATCTTTTAAAAAATCATAAAATAGAAAATTGGACTCTATAGATTGAACATATAATATGATATACTTTAGTATAAAGTTTTATTGTAACTCGAATCTATATTTTTCTATAATTAATTAAAATAATTTATAGGTGCAGTTTTTATGGTCTAATTATGGGTGAAGTTTTTATAGTAGACTAATTATTGTATGCTTGAATTTTAGTAAAATTTTGTACTCATTAGATCAGGTATAAGTTAGTTATAGATTTATTTAGGTTTAAACATTCTAAATATTATTCTATATTATTCATGCGCTTTTCTGTAACATTCTTCGTTTGGATTTTATAGTCTATGGGGCGGATCTGCACCCCGTGTATTCTAACTTCCTCAAAATCTGAGGAAGCAAGAAACCACATCTATGAGCTGAATTTTACACAAGACTGTAGAAGAGAGACGATATGCTGCTTGCACCGACTGACGGCATCGATGTGTTGGAGCCGCCTGAATATTTGGACGCGCAGTGTCGTCATGCACTGAAATACAGCAGTAACCCTGTCAATCCGGCACTGGAGCAAGGCTGCACCTGCACGTTGTTGTATCATTTGTACGTAGAGAAGCAGTAGCCGCTCTGCTAGTCTGCTAAGATTTCCATGCCTTACAAAAAGGGTTATTATGGAAAAGTAATAGAGGAAGAACAAGGGAAAGAGACAGATCTGACAAACGTGGGTTACGCCCTGTTCGTTTGGCCACCCATCAAGCAAGTATATAAATGGGTACCTTTGTATTATGTGTGGGAAAAATAGTCACAATGGTAATGTTACAGAGGGGGAGAGAACTGCTACAAACTTGTCTGGGTGACAATGCCGTTGGCCCCCAGGGCCTTTTCTTGACTACCTTGAAGAAGAACAGCTCTTTTAGGGTTGGAGAGCAGGAGTTGTTGCATGTCTTTCGGCAGGACATTGAATGTTGCTTGGAGGTCTACCTTCAATTTTTGGCATGCTCCTATTGAATCAGCACTTCCTTTTCCAGGGTTCTGGAGGACGAAGAAGACATTAACATTAGGAATTTTGCTTGATAAATGTCTACAGAATATATTGCCAAATGACAGAATTGGGATGTTGAGCATGTGAATAGCACAAGATATCCCTTTGCCTTCAAATTCTCTAAATGCTATAAACCATTAAGAATCATGCCCATTTCTGGTCCAACAACGTTAGTTGCTGATGTAACCAGTGACAAAATAGATAATCTCTCCGTTCCAAATTATAAGACGTTTTTGGCTTTTTTAGATACATTGTTTTTACCATGTATCTAGACTGGTGTATATCTAGCTAGCTGTTTGGTTCCTTGTACAGTAACGCAAACGTAAGCAACATCGGTCGCCAGCTAGTTCAAATCTACTTCCACCGGTAACGTCCGCAGGTCATTTTCATTTACGTTTGTGTTTTCATTGGTACAACCAAACAGCTCGTAAGTTCATATCAAAAACTATGACTGTAGAAAACCGAATAGTCTTATAATTTGGGGTGGAGGGAGTACTACTATAAACCATCAATGTGAAAAATCAGAAAGTTAACAAACTTTGGATCAGAGAACATATATTGCGAATTAGTTAGTCCATGTGCACAGATTACAGTTTTTAGCCTATCAACCATTATACATAAGGAACATCATTTTGGTTAGTTTATTGGTAATACCAATGAAGGCAACTACGAGATGTTAGAAAATACAGTATTCCTCTATAGACATTCAATATATAATAATAGAAAACAAAACCTATGTTAATATAGTCCTGTACTCCTGTATAGTAGAATAGGCATTCAAACGTTAACCCAACATGGTGTTCTTTAAACAATGAGGCAGTTAACATTGCTCTTATTAGCTCCCAACAGGTAAAGTAGTAATTCTTCTAAAACATAGTAATAAGTATTCAAGCTATGTAGAAACTAGATTTCTTAAGGCATGGCAGTCAGAAAACAAAGGGTTCCTTTAATACAGTACCAATGTCTTCATCAAAATTTAAAATACTGATGTCCTGCCAAATTTTTTGTGCGAAGAGGGGTGTCTATAGTCAAACTAACAAAAAGATGGCAGACTAGCATCAAATATGCTTATGCTCTTGGTGCAAGATGGTAGCTTGAAATATACATTTTTATCAGCACTAAGGAAACAAGCTATTCTTGAGACAGCTAGCAAAGCAATTATAGGATATTAGTATTTACTTTTCTTTACAAGAAGTTAATACAAACTGCTAGTGACACTAATCTGATCGTTATAAGAACTTCACTCATGCTAATTTTGATATATGCAACATGGAGATGACGCTGAATCTTTTCGTAAAAGGGATCTGACTTTCTGAGTATTGGAACATTTAATCCCTAAGCAAGATCATTCTCAGTTAATTGACGGTACATATATTCAATTGTTTTAATTCCTAGAGTCCACAGATAATGCCAGGATGCCCCTTATCTCACCTCTTAGTATTTGAGTCTAACTCCAACTTAAGCAGTAACAACAAAAGAAGTCTAGAGTCAGTCAGTCAAGTCTTATTTATGTTTCATGTTAAGATAAGTTTGCAGTCTTCGGTGACAAATTGTTTCTTCGTTATTTGATATGTTGTATTTTGAGCTATTCTTGGCATTATATTTGTGTGAACATAGAACTTGTCCGGGTGATCAAACTTAAAGTTGCACGCCTAACTTGCTGAATAAATGCCTTAATAATGTAATGATTTCATGTTAAAAAATTGCAAAACTTAGTAGGTCAGGTTTGTTTAAAAGGAAAAATGTGACAAAGAAAGTTACCTCCATTTCTCTAAGAAGATAACGCTCAACAGCGTTAAAAGAATCAATCCTTTCTAATTCAGACATATTTGACATTAGCTTTTCAATGTCAACATTCATGCGAGCCTGCCTCCAGAGCCTCTGCTGTTCTTGCTCTGCAGCAGCTCGTCTTTGCCGGAACCAAGGCATGAAATTGGGTCCTTCGAGGAATCTCCTGTTGGATATGAGAAACACAGGTCGTGCGTCATTATTGTGCCAGTAATTCAAAGAAGAAACCTAACAAAATTCTACACAAATAAAAACAATTATAGGTTACCTGTATAGGTCCAACCAATTGGACCTCATCCTTTTGGACAAAAATTTCCCTGGGCCCCTAGCAGCCAAACCATTGACAAACTCATCTGCGTGAAATGGTGGTAGCAATGGTGGGTCGACAAAAGGTGAACTCCCTTCTGATGGTGTTGTAGTTCTCAGATACGGCCCAAAAGGTGCAAGGAAGTTGGTCGTCAACTCCAAGAAGTGCCGCCGCAATATCTCATTGTTGACTACTGACATGGACTCCTCAATCCTTGGTGACACACCAGCGTCAATGAGCCTATTTAGAACAGAAGTATCGGGCTTTGTGGTTGGCGAATATGTGCTCCATAATGCTTCTTTGTGCTCTGTCATGAGAGAAAGAGGGCCTTCTCTTCTCAATTTGATGGAATTCAATAGGCTAGTTGGAGAGAACTTATTGATTGCAAGTTTCTCAAGCTTGAGCTTCCCAGGTGTCCCATTCATTCCATTCCCTAGCGATTGGCCACCCACTGGTAGCACCCTTGTTGAATTTGGATTTGGGCTTCCCACCGATACAACATTGGGAATGCTCTTAAGACTCTTCAAGAAAAACAAGTTGGTCACTCCAAGTACCATCGGCGGGAACACCTCGCCTTCCGCAAGCGCATTCAGGCGAGCAAAATCCGGATCATGGATGGTGAAGTACGGCCTGAAGTCTACACTGTACAAAAGTGGAGCAACAAGGCTAACAAGCCCAGCCACAGCCTCCGAGCACTGAGCTGGGGACGGTGCAACAACCAGAACGGGCTCGCCAACCACCATGAGCTCCCAGAGCGTCCACAGGTGGAGGAGCAAGGCACGGAACGCGGCAAACAGGTCGGCATCATGGAAGAGTCCGTACGGCACCGACGGGTTCGCGGGCAGCAGCGCAGGTGGCGGACCAGGGTCGTCAGCCGCAGGCGGGAGGTGCACGCGCAGCGCGGCACTGCCAATTGGAAGCTCCATTGGGCGCCCTGGCGCCGGCGCGGGCCACGCGGCGACGTGCGACGCCACCATGGCCAGCGCGGAGGGGCCGACGTCGAAGCAGAGTGGGCCGAGGATCTGCAGCAGCAGGCGGAAGAGCGAGGAGTAGGGGGCGTGGGAGAGGATGACTACGGACTTCTGCTCGCCGCCGCGGGGGAGGCGCTCGTCCTGGCGCTGGCGGTTGAAGACGAAGCCGTAGAGGAAGGCGCGGCGCGGGGAGGACGGGTCCGGGACGCGGAAGGAGAAGAGCGAGTCGTGGACGGAGGAGCGGTGGCGCGGGAGGTGGTGGGACATGGAGTCCGGGAAGGAGGAGAAGGCGACGAGGCGGTCGAGGCCGCCGCCGCCGGGCGTCGTCAGCAGCGCGTCGGGCGGGAAGCAGGCCTCCACCAGCTGCCCGCGCTCCAAGTCGAACCGGATGATGCAGAAGGCCCGCACCCACCGCGACAGCGCCGCGGGATCGGCGGGCGGCGGCGGCGTCGCCGCGGCGTCCTCGTCCGCCCCGCCCCGCAGCGAGACGGACGGGATCCGGTTCATCCCCGCGGCCTTTGGGGCTGCGAACAAAAAAAATTTGGGGATTTGGAGAGCCGCTCCCCCGGCAGAATTGGACGGGGTTGGACTCAGGGGGCGGACGCCGCGGCGGGCGTCAGCGCGGAGGCGCAGGCGGAGGTTCGGGAGGGGTAAAAGGGAGGAGAGGCTCCGGCAGGATCGGGCGGTCGTGTCGTGTGATGTCGGCCGGGTGGGCGGGTGGCGCGGTGTTTTCTCGGTGGTGGGCGTGCGCTGGCTGGCTGGTGCGTGCCTGCAGCCAATGCCGGATGCAGTGGTGGGTGCGGTGGTGTGGGCGTTACAGCCGAGCGGGGCTGGATCAGCGTGTGTGCCAGATGGGTCGTCCACTCGTGCTCATAGGTCCATGATCAGCCAGACAGCCACCATCTGTCGGGCGCCTCAGCCTGTGAGCTGAGGCGATAGGATCCAAAATTCCAAAGAGGCCTAACGGTGATTGGTGATGTAATGATGTTGCTCTGAATTCTCATGTCAGTTTTTGTGTTTCCATGCTTTGCTACCTCGGTTTCTTGCCTGTCTGTTTTGGTTAGAAGTCCCCAAGCTATGAGCCTGTTTGTTTGGCTGAAAAGCTGACAGAAAGCTAATAAATGTTGTTTTTTTGTTGTTTTGTTGTGAGATAAAAATACTGTACCATGGTTGATAAGTCGGGCTGATAAGTCAAGCGAACAGGACGTATATGTTTGGAACAAAAACTGCTAACATTTTCGGTTATTAAAAAAATGAAAGCAATTGCTCGGTGCAAAATGTAGGTTGGAAAAGAAACGGTTTGCGCCGCTTTATAGAATCACATGACGAGGAGGACGACAATGTTCATCTCCTTTGCTTAGGGCAGTTTCAGTGTGTTTTTCATAAGCGAGGTCACTATTTGAACATATATTCAGACAAAACAGCTCAAAACATGTTAGATCTATGTCAGTGTTTGGAGCAGGTCAAAATCTTTTTGGACTAATACTAAAGCCTGAGAAAAGTTTAAGGACACAAAAATAAGAAAAAAAAGTTTGGAACTTAGATATCACCACCTCCCAAGTTTAGGACCACTAATGCATTTTAATACTCCGTAGCATTTGTTGTTGGTGTGGGAGAAGGATAAGAAGAATATTTTTTTTACTATTGTGAGACCCTCGTGAGGAACTCCAAAAAAACATTATGATACTATATTGAAATAATAAGCCTATGCCCCAAAAAAGGCCTAAAATGGTATTTCTGGTTGATCTTTCGACCTTTGATAATTCGGTGTTTGGAATTTAAAAATTGAGTTTAGTGTCATAATGTATAATGATACATTGGTCATATAATTGAATTTCCGTGTCAGTTCTTCAGTTTGATAGAACTAGAAGATACTCCTTTATGTTGCTGCTGGACTCTCTTAGAAATAAATATGTTGTATATATGAGTAAATCATCTAATGTTCGTTATCAAAGTCAACTGCATTAAGATGTCGAAAGTTAGTAGGATGAAATGACTATTAGTAAGAGATGATGTGATGGCTTTCATGTTAAGATAGAACCTATAGTGGAGATTAGTTTTATAAGAGATATCAGCGTGCGGGAATAATGGAGGGTGACAGGGAGTGAGATGTTGAGAGTTTACGCTTAGAAAATACTCCCTCCATCCCAAATTGTAAGTCATTCCAAGAATCTTGGAGAGTCAAAATTTCTCAAGTTTGACCAAACTTATATAACAATATAATAATATTTATGATGCCAAATAAGTATCATTAGATTCGTTATCAATTATATTTTCATAGTATACCTATTTGATGTTATAAATCTTTATAGTTTTGTCTATAATTCTTGGTCAAATTTGAGATGTTTTGACTCTCCAAGATTCTTGGAATGACTTACAATTTGGGATGAAGAGAGTACAAGAGAAAAATGTACAAAATGAAGAGGTATCATATATATCTTCTTCTAGCCACTATTCACTAAGCTTCAACGGAGGAGATGGAGTCATGGAGGATGGAACACTCTACATCGGAACAATGCCACCTGGTAGATCGACTGAGATGGGATGGGTGCAGGAAGTTGGCTAGGTGGGGCCATGAAGGTAGCAATCGCCATGGGCGAGCTATGACCTACCTATGGTGACACATTCAATGAGTTTTTTTAAGGGAAGGGAAGAGCAAAGAGGAGTGTCGTTTGAAAATGGATGGGATGACAGGGGGAGATTGCAGAACAAGAGGACATAAGACATAACAGAATGAGATAAAACGGGGCGTAGGGCCCGGGTTAATGGGTAATTATGCCATTGTAGTAAACAAATATAAAATGTATATTTTAAATGAAAGGTGAAAATTCACTAGAATTTTAATTTAAAATATGGATAAAAATTGCATAAAACTTATAAGATAAAAAATTGATAGCCAAAATATACGGTCAATGACGTAACAACACATGGTACGAGAAAAGGCCTAATATAATTTAAGCTAATGTTTTAACTAAACACATATTGAAGACGCTTAGAGACATAACACAAAGGAGTAAAATGAGAAAAATTACCATCATGGCTAAAAAAACAGAGTAGAGTAATTGGTAAGTCCATCATGACTGGACAGAGATCATGCAGTATCTACATGAGTATTACTTTTGAAAATGAACTTGGAGAGATCATAGATGAACAATTTTTATTTAGATGCGTTTGTGCTAAATTTATTAACAAACTTCTAATATGTATGTCTTAGAAGATCATAGGTCGTGGTTCAAAAACATGGGTTGGTGGACTAGTTCAAAATTATATGGATATAATTTCTTACATGAAAAAAAAAACAGAACATGGGAGAGATGCATAAGCATTAGGATTTTTGGAAAATCCTTTAGTTCATGCATGTGAAATCCAAATAGCACATCATCATAATGGGCATCCTTGAAGAAAAAGGATTATGTAACAGCTAATAAACCAAGAGGTTTGTCGTATAACTCCATGAACTTTATATATTTGGCGATGCAAATTCAGGTGTATATATAAGCTTTTCAGTGCACATCTGGACTTACGCTCCCAGGCTCCCTCCCACCCCACCCCCCCAGCTGCAATGGGTTCAGTGACAAAAAGAACCCCATACGTAAGACCTCTGTTCGCGTTCTGGCCGCGTCCCCTGCCCTACAATCCCGTGTTTGCTTGATCTCCATGCCCGCTTTTTTCCTCGACTGCTGCTTTCGGAGATGAACGATGTGACAGCCTCATCTATCTGCCGCTTGGCTCCATAGTCCACACCAGTAGCTCTCAAAGCCGGCTAAACAAACCGGGAAACGATGGCTGGTGGGGGCGGCGGCCTGGGTGGCGCGCTGACGGCCCGAAGTGGGGGAGGCGCCGCGCGGCCGTTACGTACGAACGGAAGGATTAGAAAACCACGCAGACGACGCACTGGGGAGGAATCCGTGCCGAAAGCGGTGTCGGTTCGGTGGCGCCGCGCCGCGGCCGCGCAATCAACTCCCACCACCTTCTAGTTCCCTGTCCCAGCCTCCGTCTCGGCTGGTCCAACGGACGGCACCGCCGTACCACTGCAACAACGGATCAGAATCATTCGTTCCAGCTCTTGTACGTGCGTGCTTCGGTCGTTGTTCGCCCATCCGCCGTGGCTTTTCAATTTCATTCAATTCCCCATCAACAGTCCTAGCAACCGTCCGTCCTACATGCTACCGGTGCTCCCTATTTGCTGCCCCACATAGGGATCGGTAGTCACGTTAGCTTTGCTCTTTGCAGGAATGGTAACCGTTGTCTTGCTGCTGAAAACACATGTTACTATGCCAAATTAGCACTACACTACACTGGCTGCTTGTGGTCGTACTGCAGCACGTGAGAGGCATTGAGTGTGTGCGGAACCGTAATGGCAAAGGGATGTGGAATTTCGGATCCGATCCCCAACCCCATGGTATTGGTAGCTGCATTCATGGAGCCTAGCTGGTGCCTCAAACAGCCGTCCTCCGTCCTCTGCCTGCCATAACGCTTCTTCGGTTTTTCAGCCTACTGTACTAGATAGAGGATATTTTGATGCAACGGACACAACTTAAATAATGATAATAATGTCCAGGCTCCAGCTGCCTCTGTCGGGGTTTTTTTTTTCTTCTTCTATCACATTGCAAACTGAATACAGCAAGCACGTCAGTCTGTCTGGCTACGAGTGTAGTACCACTACGAACGGGCACCGCGGATTCTATTGCCGATGCTGAAATGTAAAAGCCAAGCCTCTTCTGTGATTCAGAGGAGAGCAGCTCTTAACCTGTCTGTCGATGCTGTCCTGTCAAATCGGTTATGCTTTCTTGTTTTCCTTCCGTTTATTATTGTCATTTCCCTTTTAATTCTTGTTTATTTAGCAATTGACAGTTGACATGATGCATGTTGATTTTTGAGTCCTAACCGCCAGCCACCCTCGAGAGGCCGAGACCAGTCCGCCGGACCGGACTGCCCGGTCGTGCTCGTGCGTGCTCACCACTCACAGTCAGAGACGCAGCTAGCGCACGGCGGTCTCGTCACCACAGCCGGTGCACCATTTCTTCCACTGACCCACCGCCCACCGGCCGCATCGAATTCCCCCTTGCATTCCGTCCTGAAAAAAAAAAAACTCGAGGCTTTTTCTTTCGTTCATTCATGGGGTCCAATGGCCCGACCTTTCTCCCTCCAAAGGTGAAAGAAGGCGAGAGCCAAGAAGCTTCAAAACAACTCATCATCCTGCCAACCCGGCACGGCAACCCTCCCCTGCCCTGCCATCTCATTCCCACTCTGCCTTTGCAGGTCGCCGCCACTCGCAGCAAGCATTCCGCATACTTTTCCTCCGGTCTCGTTCGGCGGCGAGCGAGGCTCCGAGCAAGATCGCGCTTGTTGTCCATGCCGCGGCGCGGCCGTAATTAAGGGCGGTCGAGCGAGGATCGAAAGAGAGAGTTAGCCATGGCGGCGTCGGCGGGTAAGCTGGCGGCGGCGCTGCACCGGAGGACGCGCAGGGTCACGTCCGCGCTGGCGTACGCGGCGCTGGAGTGGGTCCTCATCGCGCTGCTCCTGATCAACGGCCTGCTCGCCTACGCCATCGCCAGGTTCGCCGACTACTTCGGCCTCACCCCGCCGTGCCTCCTCTGCTCCCGCGTCGACCGCCTCTTCCAGACTGCGGAAGAAGAAGGCGCCGCGCGGTGGCTGCGGGACGCCCTCTGCGGCGACCACGCCGCGGAGATCTCCGCGCTCGGGTACTGCCTCCGCCACCGTCGGCTCGCGGAGGCCGGAGAGATGTGCGACGGCTGCCGGTCCGACTCCGAGTGGAAGGAGAAGGCAGGCGATCCAGGTGCGTCGTGTACCTGCTGCAGAGCTGCTGTTGTACGCACTTCTTTGCGCGAGGTGGAAGAGACGACGAGGGATGCTGCACATGTCTTGGAGAAGGTAACCGAGGAAGTAGAAGGTGAAGACCATGGCTATGTTCTGCTGGCTCAAGATGATCACGAAGAGGACGAGGAGGAGGAGGCGGATGATGAGGTCGAAGACCAAGAACAAGAACCGCAGAGCGAGGTGGAAGGCCAACAGCAAGAAGACGAGGTGATGGCTGCCGTTCAGGATGAATCCTTGGAATTCATGGATCAGGTCGAAGACATCATCACGATCGAGCAGGATCGGTTGGTGTCGGTGGTGGCGCTTGACGAGATGACCGTCGCCGATGATTCTGGTCTTCATCGGGATGTTGAAGAGGCGGACGGAATGAGTCGTGTGGTAGAAGATGAGCAGGATTCGAGGGATGTGGATATCGGAGTGGTTCTGGAGGAGAAGAGGATGTTGGATTCCTCGGTTGCAACGCCGCCTGATGTGATCGAGGACTCTCTCATGCCCATCGTCAGCCCCGTACCTTGTCCTGAGACTTCAACAAGCCCATCTCATCCTGATCATAACTCCATTTTTCAAGACGATGGAGATGTTCCTGATGATACTGCTGAAATTGGCGATTCCACGGGCGAGGAAGAACAAGAACGCATCTTTGTGCCTCAAGGTACTTACTTTATGTGCTGCTTCTCAGCATCATGTTTCAGTACATTGCAATTGGTAACCATCACATGTTTTTTTTTTTTTTTTTTTTTTTTGCTTCTGTCTCAGAAGCCATTTCTGAAGATGACTACAGAACAGCTGAGGTGGACACGAACTGCGAAGTATCAATCGGAAGCGATATATGCGAACGTGAACAAGATGACCATGCCGTTCCATTTCAAGATTTGGCAGCATTTGAGGAGCCGGTTGCTCCATTGTCAGCTGCAGATGATCTGCCATTGCCATTGGAGATTCTAGACTCAACTGAGCAAGGTAGTTAAGTGATCAGCCCAACTAATTCACCCCAAAAAAAATTCTCCACTGAGATGTCATTGTTAATCGGCGCTTTTGTTGTACTAAATTTAAGTTTATATTGCTGAAGAAGTAGAAGCAGGTGAAGTTGAACAGGATGAGGTGACGACGGGCACGGCGGGGTTAGAAGACCTCCAACCAAACGAACAGAACGAGATGGAAGAAGACAAAGCACCTGAGACGCCGACGAACAGCGTGACTACACAACGCTCCGACAGAATGTTTTTGCTGGAGAGGAAACGGTCGCTGTCGCTGTCTGTGGACGGGAGCGTAGCGAGCGAGATGGAAGGCGGCGGCGAGCCTTCCACCGTGGACCAGCTGAAATCGGCGCTGCAGGCGGAGCGGAAGGCGCTGGGGGCGCTGTACGCCGAGCTGGAGGAAGAGCGGAACGCGGCGGCCATCGCGACGAACCAGACGATGGCGATGATCAACCGGCTGCAGGAAGAGAAGGCGGCGATGCAGATGGAGGCGCTGCAGTACCAGCGGATGATGGAGGAGCAGTCGGAGTACGACCAGGAGGCGCTGCAGCTGCTCAACGAGCTGGTCACCAAGCGGGAGAGGGAGAAGCAGGAGCTGGAGAGGGAGCTCGAGCTGTACAGGCACAAGGTGCAGCACTACGAGGACAGGGAGAGGAAGAAGACGGCGAGCCGCTTCAAGGCGGCCAATGGGGTAGTAAGCCCCAGTGGCAGTGGCACTTCCGTGTCGTCCAGCAGCGGCGAGGACAGCGACGGGCACTCCGAAGACTACTGCGAGCTCGGCGAGTCTCCCGACGATGGCGGCGGCAACGTTCAGAGCTCATCGGAGGCTACTCTTAATCTTAGCTCCATGAGGGATCAGGACAGCACGAAGCACCTGGTGGCTCTGGATGATTCCTTGACGTACTTTGAGATGGAGAGACTGTCCATCTTGGAGGAACTCAAGACGCTGGAGGAGAGGCTCTTCACACTAGAAGACGACGACGTCAACACCAGCAAACAAGTTACTGGCCATTCCTCGAGTGACTTCGATTTGTCGGCCGATGTCCTTCAGTCGCCTGATCATATTCTCACCGGTGACAAGCCAAGATTCGGAGGAAGGGCCTCTATCAGTAGAGGGAAGAGTCTTCTGCCTCTGTTCGATGCAGCAGTCGGCGAAGAGACCTGTGACCAAACGCCATCTTCAAGAGTAGGAGAGGCAGCAGATCAAGCCGATGATTCGGCAACAAAGCCGGTATCCGTGCTTGTCAAAGAGCAGGAGAGGCTAGCAATCATAGAGGAGGTTGATCATGTCTATGAAAGGTTGCAGGCGCTGGAGGCGGACAAGGAATTCCTGAGGCACTGCATCAAGTCCCTGAAGAAGGGAGACAAGGGCATGGACCTTCTCCATGAGATTTTGCAGCATCTTCGCGATCTCCGCAATGTGGAGCTTCACGTCAAGAATGCTGGTGATGCCATAGCTGCAAATTCAGCGTAGCAAGTTCAACTATAATTTACGGTAAGCACCTTCTGTCAAATCTAGATGTCGATTGAATCAGAGTGATTACTGAAACTGTCACACGACTTTGGCAGTTTCCAGCAATAACGTCCAGCAACAATCATGCTTTGCAGATTGGCCTAGTTTGGTATCGATTGAGTAGATTGGATTGGAGTAATTCAAGGCACTGCATTGGTGATGGTCCCTGGAAGGTACTGCCTGATTATTGGGAGGCTCTGCTCATTTTGTCTGTGGGCCGGAAGCAAGACCTCCCTGTTGTGCTGGTCCAGCACTGCCAACTTTTTTCTGTTGCGGTGGTCGGTCGTAGGAATCATTAGGCCTTCCAAAGCTGCACAAAGCTGAATCATGGTGACAGCTTCTGTGGCATGCACGGGGCAAAAGAAAAAGGTTAGCCCGAATGGAGATGTGGATGCTTTTTTTTTGTTGTTATTTTTCCTTATCGGATTTAATCTTTTGGTTAACTTCGGATTTGTTTTTTGAGCTGAGTTAGGGAGTCCTCGTGTATCTGTTGTAATTTTTTGTGAGGTAGCTTGAACGGATGGTACATGAAGTTTGCTCTTTGTCTGTCTATAGCCATATTTATGATGAAAACAAAGGTTGTCCTACGATGAAATCCCCCACAAAGATTACCCCATAATGGCTTGTTTGGATGTATCCGTATCCACCTTAATCTATATGTGTTGTGGTGGATTAAGATGTAATTTAAATTGTTTTTTACCCTAGTTCACTCCAACACACATGGATTCACGTGGATACGAGTGCAGTCAAACAAGGCATCGGGCACTGATTCTGGGGTTTTGCTTGAGATTGAATTTTAATTCCTAAGTTCCTAGTATCAGATATGTAAGAAAGTTTCTAATAAGTTTTGTGGATGAATGATGTTTTACTTTAAAAAAAGTTAACAAGATGTCGCATAGAGTCATTACATACAAAAGAGAAAAGAATGAAGTACGAGAAAAAAAGATGTAAGGGTCTGACTAGAGGAACTACTCCTGCCTCAAGCTTTTTTTTTTCAAAAGGCGGCAAAAGCTTTGCCGGATTTTTATTAGACGAAGAAAAGAAAAAGGCAACAACGAAACCAAGAACCTAAAGAAAAAAGAAAAGAACAACCCTCACAGCGCACAGCGCACAGGCCGAACACAACAACTGGGCGAAAAAGAAAGAAAAAACCAAGCCCTGCAAAACTCCAGCGCACACTAAATGGAGGAACTCTAACTACCATTAGGGCCTATTGCTAACTGGTACTGTTGTATCTCCTCTTTGCATCTGAGAGCAACCTGTCTTGCTTGCAACCTTTTATTCTGAAAAATCCTTCTATTCCATTCCTTCCAAATGTTCCACTAGAAATAGATCATGACCCCATCAAACGCCTTCCAAATGCCTCAAGCTTTGACACTGTAGCAACAATGCATTGGAGCTGGGACTCTGGGAGGTGGTCTTTATGTCCTGTACTCCTGTTTATGCCACTCAAGGTGTTATGTATTAAGGTGTAAACAACCGGTAGGAGCTTGGTAGGAGCTACACTTATTCCTCCCATGATCAAGAATGTCTACCATTTTTTCTTTTTTAAAAAAGATAAAGGCCGGCAGCAATGTTACTATATGGAAAAGAAATACGAGTAAATTCAATACCGAGTAATACGCAGAGTTGTATTTGTAATAATTTATAAAATACTTATTATAGCTATATAATTCTCTTTCTACCTTTTGTAGGCAACACTTGAACTAAAAACCACATATTTAAGTACTAAAAAACTCTTATTGATTTTCTCCAACGAACGTATATATCAACATGCTGACGTGAACATGTGATGCGCTTTGGTGACTTAGTAGTTTTCTGTTATAAAACTTCTACTCAGCTTTTCCTTCAACCTCCAAATAGAAAGGGAAAAAAACATGTGCAAAGGTTGAGAAAGAGCAAGAAATGGCACTCTCACGGAGGTGACTTTTCATCTGCCGCTGGGCTGGCCTAGTAGCCATCACTGTGGGGAGTGAATTGCACTCTCACGGAGCAACGGGCCAGGCCCAATTCGTGTCGCGCAGCTGCGCAGCTGCGGAGCAGAGCGCGGAGTATGTCAAAGTTTAGCACCACCTCGCTACTCTAGCTTAGTTGCAGACTGAGAGAAAGACATATAAGGATGACCAGTGCAGCCCTAGAGAAGGCAGCAGCTGCGTGGTGCACACATAGCGAACTATTCTTTCGCCTTTTACTAAAGAATACCGTGTGTGCGCTGCAAATAGCAGCATACGTCAATTTTTTGAGGGGATTCTCCTATTTTGGAGGGTCCCAACAATTCAAATCAAAGTTGTATTTAAAAATAATTTAGGTGAATGTAAATAAATTACTAGTTATGATTCAAATAAAATTTAATTTAAATAAAAATAGTTCTAAATTTTAATTAAATTAAATTGAAGAAGTTTTTTTAATAGAATTAGTGGGGAGGAGTTTTGGTGATTAGCAAAGAAGCTTACGCTAATCGTGGAGAGTATGCTCCGTGGAGTTTGCAATTCAAAACTTCATAGTGGTCCCTGAGATGTTCAGTGGAGTATGCAACTGAAAACTTTGCCATAAGAGTATGCAACTGAAAACTTTGCCATAAGTCTGTTAGCTGGCTTTTGGTCATTGCATATGTAAACAAACACACGTTTTGCTGACAATGTGAAAGAATACATTATTTGAAACTGATGGAAGTATTTTGCATAAAAACCACATGGCTAGTAAAGAAATAGGTTTATATAAACTGATTACGTGAATGTGAAGGCTAGGACGCTTGTATACAGGTTCGATGTGAAGAAATAGGTTGGACTGCTAATGGTTGGTTCTTGCATCAGGAATAACTATGCTATGTGCTTGAGTGGCATAAATAGGACATAAAGAGCATACTCCATGTAATACATAACTGTTCAATTATACATAGATTATCGCTCCTACCACTCAAAGCCCACCTACCACTCAAAGCACGTAAACATGTCCTTAAGGTGTTACGCCCAATATGGATCATCTAGATCTAGCAGGAACAATCAGTGGATTCCAAATCTAGTTGCCCATGGCAACTGGCTTTTGCGGTCTTCAGTGTTCCTTTTCTTTGCCATCTTTTTAGTACGATCTCCAAGTTTTGGAAGGCTGCGGATGACGTTTAAAAGAAAGAAACAACCGGTTTGGTCTTTGATGTACTCTTTTTTGTTAGAGGTCATTTTGTGTCTTATCATCCATCTTTTGTAATGGTCTTTGTTTTCCTTCAGATATAGAAGATGTGAGGCACTCTTTTGAGTGTCATTATAAAAAAATATATAGTGCCACCAGGGAAGGGATAAAGATTTGGAAAGAGATAGATTCCCTTAATTGTAGGGATTAGTTTCTTAAGGGTCAACTCCTCTCATCTATATAAGGACGGTATTGTATCTCCTTTCAATCAAGCAATGAAAAAGAATTAATCCAACTCCCCCAAATTATTCTAGTCTTCTTTCATGTTGACTTTCCTCGAGCATCTTCATGGCAATGGTCTAAGAATCATTATTTCTTCAATAACGATACGGTACAAATGTACAATATCTATAGTGTGCTACAATGCCTTAGGAGCCATAGCCACAACCATCAAAAGCGGCACCAAAATGGTCCTAAGCAACATAGGATAAGATTCAATATAAATCTCAAAATCAACTACCAAACTATGTTCTAACTATGAAGAAATAGTTTAACAGAGTTTGCTTAAATTCTCTTGTACCATGAAGTGAGATTGTAAAAAACCTCAAAATTTCTATCATCTTCCTATGAAAGACGACGGTGTCGTGGTTTCGATTCCATGGCAGTAGGCGGGTTGCTCGACATGGGTCGATGCATGAGTCTCTGGTGACTTAAGCATTCAAAAGACATGGGGTTTATATTGGTTCAGGTGTTTAAGACCTATGTCCATCAATGGTGTTCTTTGTGTTATGAATTCTCAATCGAGTTTTACAATTAGAGAGAAAGAGAGAGAGAGAGAGAGAGAGAGAGAGAGAGAGAGAGAGAGGGAGGAGCATGGGATGGGAGCACTATGCTACTGTCCAGCAGCGGTGTTCTTCGTGTTACGAATGTTAGGTTTTCTTTTTCTTGCAACAATAGTTGGTTGCGTAAATAAGATCAAACTAAATCTTGGCAGGTAGGTTTTGTAAATAGAATCAAACTTAATCTTGGCAGGTAGAGATGTAGAGCTATTGTAGCCTGTAAGTTTTTGCTTAATTAAATCGTGAAAAGTGGTAAATATACCATTTGTTTTATTTCTGTTGTGAAATATGTCATCCACGATTACGACCTTTCTCACTTTGTCTCTCATGGTCAACACACTAGATTAAAGTAGAACACATAGGCACAAGAGATAGGAAGACTATTCTTTATTTCTTTAAATATTGATGATTACAACATAGAGCTTCTATATTACATATATATAGCTCTACTAATACCAAGAGTTTAGTAAGACCACATATAAACGGACTAGGATTATAATTTCTTCTCCTTTCCTTCTAGAACAAATTTTGTATCTTTTATAATAGTTTTCTCCGGACTGAACAGGGCAAGGAGCCCGTAATTTTAGCATCAGCATGGACACACGATACATCTAATCTTGAATAGTGAAAAACATAGCAACACATCTTATGAAGATGTATCCATGGCCTGGTACATCAATCAGGTCCTAGGAAGGAGCTGGATATGGTAGCCTTGTGGAAACACAGTCTCTGAGATGCGTAGCACATCGCCACCTTTGACTTCCCTCCATCTGGTCATTAAGAAAGAGAGAAATTAAGAAACCAAATCTGTCTTATGTAAGGCACATACAAATACATATATACCTATAATTGGTCACCAAGGTGTGGAGGAAAAGCATGATCAGGACTTTGCTGAACTCTGCCCCAACGCAGAGCCTTATGCCGCCCCCAAATGGCATGAAATTCCTCAACAGAGTGCTCTTATTGTCCTCCTGCAGTTCCTCCGGGTTCATGGTCCATTCTTGGATGAATAAACTTGAATGGCTCAATTGTAGGTAATTTAATTGGTAGTGTTTGTGTTTAATGGTACTTTCTAGCGTAGTTATTGTGTCCAAAATCAGGTATCTTGGCATCTTTTGAAACCCAATTTAAGATCCTCCATTTTTTTTATAAACCAAAAGAAGCCGCAAGTTTAGTTTTTTAGTTCTCTTATTATGTAGTCGTTTGTTTGCATTACAGTGCCATGTCGCTTAAATTAGTGGAGGAAATGGCAAGTCAATGTGTTTGATCCTGACGACTGACCTGCCACCTCCATGGGTTGAAGGTGAGTGGATCTTCAAATAATCTAGGGTTCAGATGAACTGCCATTGGGCTGATCATGACCAACCAACCAGAAGGAATTGTATAGCCTGCATCAAGAAAAATAATTAAAGTCGTTATTGTAGTCAGTCAGTAGATGAAGACTTGTTTGCCTGGTCTGGAATATATGGGATGACGTTGTTTTTGGTATGAGTATGAATTCAGTACGGATGGTATGAGTATTAATGCAGTAAGTTGATCTGTATTAAGCTTTATTGTAAGGTCCTGTTTAGTTCCAACCAAAATCCAAAATCTAAAATCCCAACTATTTTGGATTGCAAAATCCAAAATGCAAAATATTTCGGTGGGGTGTTTAGTTCCAACCAAAATTTGGCTTATTTTGAATTCCAATTATGGGGATTGTGAGGATGACACACAAACCAATGTAAAGTTTCGTTTATTTTGGCCTCTTGAGTCCAAAATCCAAAATGGAGAATGAACTACTTTTTACCAACTATTTTGGATGGTGTTTAGTTCCATTTTGCAAAATGAAGAGTCAAAACCCCAAATATTTTGGATTTTATGGGGAACTAAACAGGGCCTAAAGCTAGTTTGGACCTCAAATAATCCTAGAGTTAGAGATGGAAACTAGTAACAGCCAAATTATTCTGCATGCTTACCGTATACTTTAGCATAAGCTAAGGAATATACTTACCGTTCAGTTGGACATCCTTGAGAGACTTTCTGAAAATCCCAGGAGCCACGTTACTCACTCGATTTATCTCATTCATAACCTGCAGCACTTGTAAGGACCTGATTAGTTCTCTAATTACGTTGTCATGTCACCAAAACCCACTTAAGGTTTGATTGCACTTTTAACGTCAAACAATCCAATCAGTTTGAAGAGCTAAAGAAGATCTATGAAGGGTTCATTAAAACATTACGTTCAAGACTTAAAGTGAAAGAAACGATCATAGGTCATACTTCTGGAAACGATACTACCGGTTGAGTTTCTTACATTCACAGGAAAGAAATTAACACTCGGAAGTAACACAAAAATGCCAAAAAAAAAAATTGAGCAACGAGCACACCGTCTTTATGCATGTTAGCTATTTATTATTCCCTAGCATCAAATGACCTGAGCAGTAAACGTCATGGACTTGTACTCATCCCATGTGATTGAAGAATTCACGCCCTCTCGTTTCTTCAATATTGTCTCGTGCTCTTCCTGCAAAAGTACGACAATGTTTTCATTATGCTGTCGATTAAAGTTAAATTTAAGTAGGCAATCAATATTTTATTTTTATTTTTTGAAACGAAATAAAAATTTGACTGTCTCCAACAGAGCAAGAGTATAGGAGTTCAAGCACATGGGATGATTTGCAATTATGAAGATTATATACTAAAAAACAAGCTAACCGTGAGTGCTTCGACAACTTTGGAGTTGTCAGTAAGGAACTTCATGGCAACAGTGAGGGTTGAAGCAATAGTGGCAAAGCTGGCAAATAGGAGTGCTGCGATTGCGTCAATTGCAAAATTATCAGTCGCCACTGGCTTTTCACTTTGCAGATCATCAACAACTATGTCAAGAAGATCCCCATGTCGTTTCTCCGGGGCACTTAGCCTTTCCTTCAGAAGTTCTTTGAGAACACTCTGCACCTTTTTCCTTCCCTACATAAGCATAAATGACATACAGGAAGCTGAAAGCGATGAAAAATGATTCTGTATGTACTCATCTGGAAATAGAACTGTGGAAAGTTCAATCTCGGTCGCAATTTGGGACCCACAATAGTTATGTTAGAGACTTAGAGTGTATGTCGAACTACTGTGTTACTTATCCTAGGGCTTATTAAACACTCCTATATGTAAGCCAACATAATTCGAGGTCAACTATGCATTTTTACAACTAAAAATCAGTTCTGAATGAAACTACCTCAAATCACGAAAGAGCAAAAATTGGGATCTCATAACATGATTCTGAAGACCAAGTTACTTCATAACTTATTTTTCAATTTAAACAATCCTTATGCACTTGTGCAACCAAGCAAAGTGCTTCTTTTATCAAAATAAAATGTACAGTAAACTGTGCCCTCTATCGATGGCAGGGGTGGACAAAAAGCTCCTTGAGCTGGCTTATGACTTGTTTGAAAATTGCTCCGATTACACTTATTTATCTTTAAAATTAAAATTAGCTTATTCCGAATGAAATTTAATTTTGACTCGGCCTGTTAGGCTCGACTTGTTAAGACCGATTTGAAGTTGGGTCTCAAACAAACCAGGAGAACATGATAAACATGAATACATCAATTTCAAAGAAAGCTTAAACGAAGTGATATTGGCTTTGTTATCCAGCCTGCCCCCCCCCCCCCCACCCCCCACCCACACACAAACATCCACCCCTAATAAAAGGATATACTAAATTTATGTAGCTAGAAACCTCACAATTGCATCGTTTGTTAAAGATAAATATGGTTTGAATTATACACATATACCTGCATGCATTGGTAGAATGTTGTTCCAGGAACATACAACGGGAAGGCGATTAGTCCCTGGAAAAATGATTCATAACTCTTCCGCAACTCTCTAGCCCTTGCAACGTCAATACCGATCAGCTTCTTTGCTGTCATGTCAAAGATCATCTGGATGCAAGAACCATTAGCTCATATATGCAGTATCACATAAGATTTTCTTCTTCTTGTTAAACAAAATTGCAGAAGCGTTATTAGCTCAACCAAAGCTAATTGATTCTTGCTTAGTTATTGTCAACACACTCAAAACCTAAATAGCAGCCTATTTAAACTTTCTTTCTTTCTAAAGTAGCCTACTACTTACAACTTTTTTTACATACAATCTTTTTGTTCTTTTGGTACTGTGAAGACCAGCTCCAATTATTGCCATTGGGCTTATTTGCAATAGCTCACAAACTAGAGGGCTCTTCACTAAATAGTACAAACCAGCCCAAATTAAATGGGCTGCGCTCCCCTTCCTCCAAACTAGAGGGCTCTTGAGAAATTGGAGAGTGAGAGCTACGGTTAGGGAGGGAGAGAGAGAGAGAGAGAGAGAGAGAGAGAGATTTGGTCCACCAAATCCCAGGAGAGAGAGATTAGTGGGGGTTTGGAGCCTCCGCTCATTTGTTGGCTCCCACCTCGTATACAGCTCTAAGTAGGCTTCACTAGAATTGATTAGACTTGTATTTTAGTTCTAAACAGATTCAAACAGGCTATAATTCTGATTCTGGCCATTTCTTTAACATCCAAACGGTGCCTTATTGAAATTAGTAACCAGCTAGCTACTTACATTTGAGATGGCCTCCTTGACCTCGATGCTGGGCTGTGCCGCCCATGCTTGGAGGCTGCTGGCGACGACGTCGGCCATCTCCGTGAGGAAGGCCCCCTTGAGGCTGTTGAGGCCGAAGTCGCGTGCGGCAAGGCTGCGGACGTAGCGGTGGAGGGTGCCGTCGTAGGAACTGATGCTCTCCTTGCCGAAGATGCTGTTGGAGGTGTCCGGGTACCAACTCCGGAACAGCTTGCCCTCCTGCTGGAAGATGAACCGGTTCAGCTCCGCGTCCAGGGACACCACTACCGGGTGCCCCACCAGGCTCGTCTTGAACACAGGACCGTACCTGCATTTCCAAAGAGATCAGTACGTAAGTTAAGGCTATGCCTTCGACTTCGAGTGATGCTTTATTTATATGTCGAGGTCACAATTTTAAGGTACGTTTGGTATAACTCTGTTTCATTAGTGAAGTTATTTTTTTTTAAAAAAAATAGCTTTATGAACTACTTTTTATGTGAAGTTGAGTTATTTTAAAAAAAATATTTAACAAAACAGTTTCACCAATAAGTTTATGCATGAATATGAGAGAGGGGAGAGAGCTGTGATAAACTACTATTTTTAGCTTCATCCCACTTCATATCTTTGTGAGAGGGGAAGAAAAATAGTTTCATGGGTGAAGTTGTTTTGAGAAGATGTGTTTGGCAAAAAAAAAAAAAAAAAACAGCTCACAATACCTTCATAAAGCTATTGTGAGTTGTACCAAACATGCCCTAAAACCTAAGTTATTCATAAGAATCTTAAATGTTTATGACTATTGGAACATACATCAAACAAGAGATGTCTTAATTTCTCTGTAGAAATAGTATTACCATTTTAAAATTAGACTATTTGGATTCACAAATACGTACATGAATAGATGATGTTTTTGGTTGCATGCCATTATTAACCATAAAAAAAATACTTTTTTATGTCTTGGATTTCGGTATTTCAACAAACTACAAGTAGCTAGACTCGTCTTCAAAAGTAGTTTTATAATATTACTATTTTTATGGTGTATTACTCTATAACGTATGTAACAATATTGCTAGTCAAAGTTTTATTCTGAATATCATATCAAATGTCCAAAGGATTACTCTAGGCAAAAATGTGCCTACAAAACACCGGAAAACGTGGTTTGGACTCAAGAAAAATTGTCCATGGGCAAAATCAATGAGAATTATATCCACGTCCACCCAATCCAAGAGTGTGAGATCCTTACCTGTTCAATCTTTCTTTGTAAAACTTCGGGATATCCAAGGAAGGACTTGGTCGGAAGAACTGGAAGGTCTCACCTACAATAGGGAAGCCCATAGAGCCAGGAGGAAGCTTGCCGTTGCACGGAGGGTGCCTCCACCTGTACACCCAGTGCAGCAGCCATCCTACCACAAGTGTGCTAATACAACCTAGAATAGCATATGGAACCTGTTGTGCTTCCATGCCTGTCACTAGCTTGTTCATTTGAGTGCTCAGGTGAGTTACAGTCCAGCACATGCATATTGATGGTGTCTGGCATATGCCTGTATATATAGAGAGAGAGCCCTAGCTAGCTTAGAGGGTCAAGTGCTGGGAAGAAAAGACAACAGGAGAGAGAAGAATGATTTTTATTGCCGACTCAAGTGCATGCTGGCATAGGAGGAGTAAGATTCTGCTGGTGTCTTCTTGTGCGAATTGCGATGGGCGATGGCTCAGTTTGATCAATTCTGTTGGTGGGTGGTACTCTTGTTTATATAATAAAGAAAATTCTCATATGGAATTGAACGACGTTAGCCGCCAACAATGTTAATGCTAAGTGGTAGTTGCACTCTTGTCATACGCTTTGACCTTGTATATATAAACGTCAATGGGACATCAAGTGGCATACAAATGACCATGATGCAACAAAAATTGCATGCTGAGATATGAGTGTGATTCCGCTGCTGTCACCTTGCATTAGTAGCTCGTTTTCCTCAGATTGTTGGTTGTCCTATTCTCGAGTTTGATCCTATGTTTGATTCCTTCCATATCAGTTTTAGATACATACAAAGTCGGAACCCTCTCTTCCAACGCATTTGATCAGGTCATTGCTTGTATAGGAACTAGAAGTCACCTTTACTTTGATTATGTTTTCGGTCGGGGCCAATGGGCCATGAGCACACGACAATTATTGTAGACATCCTCGCATAAACCATTGTTCATGCTTGGTCAGATCACTTGATTTTAGCACACCATAACTTCTTTTAGGGAGTAACTAGCGCCCCGACGTTCAGATACGGCCCCCGTCCGGACGCGCATGCCTACTCGCACCACATGTCCCCGTCTGCGCTGCCTCGTACTCAGTACTCGTATACGGCTATAACTGCTGCGCCTACATGGACTTTCCAAGCGCTCCCTTCATCTTTTCCCGGTCAATGGCTACAAGCACCGCATAATAAGGGTAGTTCCAATGGACCATGTCAGTATAAATCATCTATAAAAACTATCTCACACAATGACAGTGTCTTCACATAATAAATGTCAAAGTTTTTTTCAATTCCATTCTCCAGCGGCACGAGCCAGCGCGCGCGGTCGGGTGGCTGGCGAGCGTGCTTGCACCAGCACGTGCCTGCGCAGCCGCGGTGGCCAGCGAACGCACGGCCAGCACCTACAGCTGCGTGCGGGTGCCCTTGCTGCTGGGGAGCATGCGTGCAGCGGCACGTGCTTGCGCAGCCGTGGAGGCCAGCGCCTGCAGCGGGCGCGAGGACGGCAACCGCAGCAAGCGCTCCGCGCCAGCGGCCGGCGGGCACGCGGCCAACGCGCGTGCAGAAGCGTTGGGGCGAGCGGCCGGCGAGTGCTCCGCGGCGGCGGCCAGCGCGCGCCTGTGAAGCCGCGGCGGCCGGCGAGCGCAGCGAGCGCTCCGCGGCGGTGGCCGGCGAGCGCGCGGCCGGGGCGCGTGGACGCGGGCGCCTGCGCGGGCGAGGCTGTCCGGCGAGCGCGCTGCTGGGGCGCGCGGGCGGCCGGCGGCGAGAGCCCAGGAAGCGCGTGCGCGAGCGCTGCGGGGAAGAAACCGCTCGTTTCTCCAAGAAACGGTTTCTACTCTTCTTCGTCTCTTTCCTCATTTATTATGATGTCATGTCACTATTTTAATAATATAACATCTTATTTAATAAGAATAAAAACTACAATTAATATATCATTAGTACTGTCCTAACCCGTGCACTTTTCTCCCACACTCTGACACATACGGCTTCATGCATTCCCACCCTCTTCCCTCTGCCCACATGCATTAACTCCCGCAGAACACGAATTGTGCGCCGTGCTCGTGCATATAGGTGGGGACCACCCACGCCAGCTTTGCTTTCGGCTCACGTGGAGAAACCACCTGCACACGCAGACAAGGCCTCCGCATGCGCCTGGTAACGAAAAACATATGCAACATATCTATGAAATAAATAAAACATTTGAAACATATACTTGTAACGTAAACATCATGATAAAATACTCCCTATTCATACGCTTTTCATGCCTGCTAATAAAAAAAAAACACTTACAACATGAAAACACTTCCTGCAACCTACGTTTAAAACAGGTGAAACATATGTTTGCAACATATGTGTATAGTCACTGTAACATATGCAATATCTAGATAAAATTACTTGCAAATGTACGTCCGAAAAGAGCTAAACATTTAAAACCTAGTACACTTGCAACATGGTGTGTATAGCCATTGGCAATATATGCAACATCATATCTAATTTTTGCAACATCTAGTTAAAACACATAAAACATCTAAATAAAACACATGTAACATCAAGCTCAAACATACAAATACACATAAAACATAAGGAGCTCAATAGTCAATACCATAGAGTGGCATAAAAGTTGATGGTGCTGAGCTCATGCACATACATAAATTATTATTTTTTATGCATGCGCACACACTACTAACGAGTATTGCAATGTACTAGATGGAAGGATTTTGTATGCCAATGTTTTCATGCTGTATGAGGACCAGGAAAAAAAATATGAGGACGATAGATGAGATGTGATGTGGACTCGGCACGAGCAATAAATAGGATGCACCGGATGCAGATGTATGCATATGGTGACAGACTTTCCCCCCTCACATTACCAGAAAAAATCAATTAAGAGGCACACGCAGCGCAACACGAGTCCGGACCTGCGCACGGTACGAGTGCGGACGGGTCCAGACGGACGGAAGGACGCCCTACAGCGAGCATTACCATTCTTTTGTGGTCAGCCTGCTCTCGACTCCTCTTCTTCTTGGCTAGATGATTTGGCAATGACAAGGAAATTGATAAGGGTGACTGGTAGGCGAATCAGTGGATGGTTTGATGTATTTAGTTTTGATAAAAAAAAGTCAATTATTCGCTGTGTTTCTCGCTCCCATTTTTTAGATCCTCTGTGATAGCTTTTCCTTCTATTCTCTCTTGTCCTCTGCCGCCACGTCCATGCAGCCGACGAGCTCCATCTCTGCTACAACTAGCTAGCATCTCTTTGAATATGCGCCACGCTATGTGCTCCTTGAATAGCAGTAACTTTCATTTGGCAATATAGCAGCACCTTGAATATGCGCCATCACCTGAGTCCTGGAAGAAAGGAATTGTTTGGCTGCTCGCTGGTGTGAGCTCACGACATCCATCTACTCGAGTATTGTCGTTTGATTGAACCCGTAGCTCCGACTACCTCGCCGAGAGCACGAACTAAAACAACAGATCTAGAACGCGTGCGCGCGAGAGGCGGTAAGGAAGGACGAGCATGCGGACACGACACCGGCGAGGCAGACTAGCGGGCCGGCATCGAGCGGTTACGCAAGCATGCGCAGACCGACAAGGCCCATGGCATCGTGCGGCACCACCAGAGAGGGCGGCGTGGCGGCATCAGGGCGCGGGCTCCACGACGGTGCTGCGCAATCAAGACGGTGGCCAAGCTCCATGACGGCGCCGCGCAGTCAGGGCGGCGGCCAGAGCTCCACGCGGCCAAGCTGCTGCTGTATGTGGCCCTCGTTGATCGGAGTGATCGAGGCCGCAGCTGGGCGCAGGAGATCCGGTCGAGGAAGAAAGGAAACGACCCGTTTCTCCCCAATGGTGACCAGTCTCATTTCCTTCGCATTGTTAGGAGGGACGACGCCGTTTCTTCCTTAAGAAATTGTTTCTCTATTTTCTCTTCCCTCTCCCTAATAAATCTTCTGTCACGTCAGCAATTCTCTTAGTTGGTAAAAAAATTAATGAGGATAAAAATCATCATCAATACACCGTTAAAACTACCCTGACCATGGTTCTTGCCTTCCTCTAGGCTCCCTCCTATTTGCCTCGCTTCCTCCTACAGTAGCCGATCCTCCCTCCTAGTGGTTGCCGACTAATAATTGGCTCCTATCTTGGTTCTAATGTGGACTAACCACGAGTTGTGACAAGGATGGAGACTTATGCTTGACCCACTCAGTGTAGTTAGTGTAGCTGCCGATGCTGGCTTGCAAGATTATGGCTGGGTTCTTTGTGGCCCTTATGTGGCTTTAAAATTGTCGGAATGTGGTGATTGCAAAAGAGATTATGTAGAACTGAAATTATATGTGATGGATAGTAACTAGTCGGATGATGAAATCCAAAATCTAGAGGTGTCGATTAGCTCTATCCCTGGTACCTCAATGAACTATATGAAGTGATTATATTGGGTCTGACATCAAAACCATAACTAAGTTATGTCTAGCCTTACATGATTAGCTATTGACTTTTTTTTTCTATGTGCAGGAAAATTTGGAAAGAGATTTTTGTTTCGTGCTTGTATAAGTACAATACTGTAATATATATTTGTGTGTTGTCAATATAGTTAAGAGGTCTGCTCCAGTACTCTCTTTCTAAAAAGTACACGGATCTTAAAGCTACCCAATTAATTAATTAAATGTTTTTGTAATTATTTTTCACTTGGTCCCGCACATGGGCTATCATGCCCAAGCCCAAACTGTGCCCAACCCAGATTCATTGCGAACTTAGCTATCCCCAGATCCCTTTGTTTGGTGTCTGTTCATTTGGGTGTCCGTGAGGTTCGTTGGGAGCATGCCACTGCCTTCGCCGGAGCCCGCCCTACTAGCTTAGTACCGTTGCATGATCACTGGTAGACTGGTAGTCGATCATTTTTCGTTTTCCTGAGGTCCGACAACAATTGACTGAGGCCGGCACAGATCATGCCCGTCAGGGAAGTTAGAGAGGCTGGGCGGTGTACTTGACATCACGGCGTCATGCCGGCTCACCGCGTGCCGCCGCCGCCAAGCAGAGCTTGCGCATTTCGTGAGGGAGAGGTGAGCATGTCAGTATGAGGGAGAGGTAACGAGAAAAATAATCCTCCAATACATCAGACATCACAGAGGTAGCTCCTCGCCGGCATATAGGTTCGCTTCTTATCGGCTGATGCGGAAGCGAACGAGATGAATAGATTGGAATTTGGAGGAAGTGAATCGGCTGGGTATAGATGAGTTTGGCTTCGATGGGCTAGGCCCATGCAGGGACCCAGATGAAATACAATTAGAACACATTTAATAATTAATTAATTACATATGGGCTGCTTTAAGATCCGTCCATGAATTTAGAAAGAGGAGTATTGGAGTAGTTCTCTATAGTTAAACATGTGACTCAAATCATCTTTATATACTTCATCCGTCCCTGAAAGAATCAATTCTTAGAATCCGTGTCAGTCAAACTTTTTTAATTTTGACTAACTTTATAGAGAAATGTAACAACATCTATGACTTAAAATGAGTACCATCTAAAAATATGTTCCTAGATAAATCTAATGATACTAGTTTGAGATCATAACTTTGAATGCTTTATTCTAAAAGTTTGACTTAGGACAAACTCATAAATCTATTCTTTCAAGGACGGAGGGAGTAATTATATTGATCTGGTTGATTGGCAAGTGTCATGAGATGGAGAAAAAATAAAGTACTTGTTTTTAGCTTTTTCTTTAATTAATGACTATTAGCCTCATGATTGTTCATTAAGATTAAGGGAAAAGTTGGTGGTAACACAATACTATGTAAAAAAAATGAAAACAGAACCGACTTTGACCTGTCTACAGCTCACACTTCAAGTCATCTTTTCCCTCCTGCCTTGGGCTCACATGAAGTCGTACATGAATTTGACAAAGGGTGTAACGTATAGCACTGTTCTATGTAATCCAATGACACTGAAAACCACCTCTTGATAAGATAGTTGAGGCATGAGCCCTGAAGATTACTCTGCCAACCAATACTAAAATCATGAAGGTCACATACATGAGTCCTACCTGTTAGAACCGGGACGCCCTAAGAGGGGGTGAATTAGGATTTATATATATAAAAAAAGAAAGGCTCAAGCACATATAAAAACCTACACCAAGTTTTGTCTAAATGTGCGCTAGGTTTTTCTATGTGTTTCTGTCTCTAATGCACAAAGTTTTGAACCAAACCTATCAGCTACACACAAGGCAATTCTAGGAAAGATAAATGCAGAAGTACAAGCAGTGCGCACAAGCACTTTGAGATACAAGAGGGTTCTCCTCTCCTCACTCTAGGCTAAAACTTGGCATTAACCACTAAAGGCCTATATAAACTAGCACTAATCAAGTTCTTAATCTTGTGCCAAATGCCCTAATCTTCAATTTTCTCACTTTGATGGTGGAGACACTCAAATAGGTGTGCAAGATCACCCTCGTCTAGCTTCAGCTCACTCCAACAGCCTTGAAATGGCTAGGGGTGGGGATATATATATATATATAGCCCCACTTAAAAAACTAGTTGTTGGAAGTTGTTAGCCAAAAAAACATGAACACCAGAGAGACCGGTGATGATTGAACTAGGTCACCTGGGAAACAAATTATGTACGGACCATCATTATCGTGTTTTGGTGCGGATCTATGATTGACGTGTGGTCCCAAGATAAAGTGATTTATCATAGGGAGGATAAAATTGATATTATGGTCCACGATCAGTAGCACAAACCGCACGAAGCACGAGTACGGAGGGTACCTAACAATCCGATGAGTGCAATCCAACACCTCTCACAAACTAGCCGTTGGCCCTCTACCAACTCACCAGAGAAGTTCAAATCCCTCCGGTGCTCTCATTGACCGTGCCGGAGAGGTCTTCTCGCCATCCTCAAGTCTTGTAGCTTCTCTCAAAAAATCTATCCGGTGAGCACATCTTGTGCCGCCACCGGTCGCTCGGGTGAGTGCAAACTCCCATCCTCAAGTCTTGTGGCTTCACTCAAGAAATCTATCCGGTGAATACATCCTGTGCTGGCACCGGTCGCTCCGGTGAGTGCAAGCTGCCAAGCCGGTCGAAAACCAGCTCCGTGGAAATCTGTCTAGTGCTACCTTCCAAAGTTACGGTGTAGCCATCGGTTACGGTTAGAGCAATCCTCTAGAGTGACCGACATACAACTCTCTGGAAAGCTCTCCGATGCGGCCATCGGTCACTCCGGTGAGTACAGACCAGTAAGCCAGTGAAGTCGCGAGAATTCAATCTCACAACTATGTGCTGCAACACCAAACCTATCATTATGTGGCATGTGGCTAGATGTGTTGCTCACTCTTTTCTCTCTCCTCACTTCATTAGTAAATGAATATGCTTCACGAATTTTAATGCAACATATGCTGTTGAATAACATGTGTTGCAACATATAGTTACAAATACACCTTGGTGAAGTCGCCCTTCCCTCTAGAATCTTTCAGTGCGACCCGCAGTCACTCCGACACTCCGTTGAGTGCTGCTCCGCACGACGGTACTCCATGCGCCTCCAGGACGACCCCTCCGCGGACTCCCCCAAGCTGCAGCTAGAGTACAGCAACGACCGCGTGGTGACCACCACCGAGGCCAACGTCGCGGACGCCATCAACGCCGCCACCGCGGAGATCGCCGGGAGCGGCAAGGGCATCTCCGACGCGCCCATCACGCTGGTCGTGCGCAAGCGCGGCGTGTCCGACCTCACGCTCGTCGACCTCCCCGGCATCACGCGCGTGCCCGTGCAGGGGCAGCCCGAGGACATCTACGACCAGGTGGCCAAGATCATCAAGGAGTACATCGCGCCCAAGGAGAGCATCATCCTGAACGTGCTCTCGGCCACGGTCGACTTCCCGACGTGCGAGTCCATCCGCATGTCGCAGCAGGTGGATCGCACCGGGGAGCGCACGCTGGCCGTGGTCACCAAGGTCGACAAGGCCCCCGAGGGCCTGCCCGAGAAGGTCACCATGGACGACGTGCACATCGGCCTCGGCTACGTCTGCGTCCGCAACCGCATCGGCGACGAGACGTATGACCAGGCGCGGGTCGAGGAGGATCGTCTTTTCAAGTACCACCCTTTGCTGTCCAAGATCGACAAGTCCATGGTCGGCATCCCCGTCCTCGCCCAGAGGCTGATTCAGATACAAGCAGCCATCATCGCCAAGTGCCTCCCTGACATCGTGAAGCAGATCAACGACCGCCTCAGCCGCAGCAGCGCGGAGCTCGACCAGATGCCGCAGGATCTGAACAACGTAGCCGATGCGGTCAGGGTGTTCTTTCACATTGTCAAGCAGGTGTGCAACTCGCTAGAGAAGGTGCTGGTGAGGGGCGACTTCGCCGAGTACCCTGACGCGCGCGAGTTCCATGGCACGGCGCGCATCGCCGAGATGCTGGGTGGATACGCAAAGAGTCTGCCCGCGAAGTGCCCGACGAACAGCAACGAGCCGTTTCTGATGGAGGAGGTGCGCATCCTGGAGGAGACGAAGGGAATCAACCTCCCCAACTTCCTGCCAAGATCAGCGTTTCTGGTCCTGCTGAAGAAGAAGGTGGAGACCATTGATCAGGTCCCTCAGGACCTTGTCAACGGCGTCTGGGAGTACGTCGAGGAGCTTGTGATGAAGGTACTGCTAAAGCACTCCGACAACTTCCCGCAGATGCAGTCGCCGTGCCGCCGCGCCGTGCAGACCCTGATGGACAAGGCGCGTCTGCTCTCGGCGCAGCACGTCAAGGAACTGAACGCGATGGAGCTGGTGGCGGATTACACCGCCAACCCGGACTACATGAAGACCTGGGCGGAGATCATGGAAGGGTACGAGAAGTTCATGGAGGCGGTGGAGGACAAGTCGAAGCCGACGCGGATCACCCTGGAAGGCTTCGGCGAGGTGGACGTGTCGCATCTCAGGGTGTACGCCGACTTGGCAGGGAAGGCGTTCGACCTGAGGGCGCGCCTGACCGCGTACTGGAAAAGCATTGTGCTGAGGCTCGTTGATGGTCTGGCACTGCACGTCCTTCTCAGCGTCAAGCTGCTAGTGGAGAAGGACCTCGAGGAGGAGCTCGGCAATGAGCTGCTGAGCAACAAGTTCGCCGGGGTGGAGAAGATGCTCGCGCCGTCGCCGAGCACTGGAACCAAGCGTGAGCGCCTGAAGAAGAGTATCGTCCTGCTTCGTCAGTCCAAGGAGGTCGTGGCCAACATCATGGACAGGATCAGCGCGGCGGGTGAAATCTAAGCAGGCCGTGGTTTGTGTGCGTGACATCTTTTGGGTTGTGTTTTGTCATGAACTTAAGTGAAGGGTCTTGTTAAAAGACCTTCCCTGCTTTTCTACGCATTTTACTATCGCTAGTTAAGTTTTATTTCGTCAGTGTTCATGGTGGCTACCTTTGGTTTAGTGAGACTTATTGGCGCCTTAGCGACACTTTGCCAATATGGTTCGTTATGCATTTGATGTGCCTAGTGCAGTACTTCATCAGCGCCAAAACTATCTTCCAGTTCGGTATGAGCGTGTACTGTGTTCTGCTGTTTGTTTGGTTATTTTTTCTTTGCGCAGTATAATCCATCACAGGTTTACGTGACTTGTGTCATTTTTTTTGGTTTGTAGATTGTACTAAATAGAACCAGACTAAAATGTTGCCACATGATTATTATTACTAAGAGGAGAATTTAGCATTTAGTTAACTGTTAACAGACTGAATATGCAATCTGTCTGTGAGGAGTGAGGACTTCCTATGGTTAAGAACTTTCAAAGAATACCACTGGTAACTTCAAATGTTAAATGCTTCTATAAGTTTATTTGACAGGCAGAATCCCATAATTACATTATTTTTTGGGACGGAGGGATTACATAACTACGGAGTATGATACCAACTAATGCATGCACTGAAGTGATTTGTGCTGGAAACATATGTGCATACCACTCTAGATTGAGTGGGCTCAACTTGAGCGAGGTACAACCAATTCAACTTAGGGTATCGAGCAAGGGTCTGCTTGGAGTGGCTCCATCTTCGTCTTCGTCTCCGTCTCCGTCAGCAGCAGAGGAGCCACACCAAACGCCAGGAGGTGGAGAAGCCTTTCTGCACCGTCGAAGAGGAGCCGAAGCCACAGCTGTTTTTTTTTCTCTCTGGATGATGTGCTCCGGCTCTGTCAGCGGAGCTGCTGCGGACGAGCTGCACCAAACGACCCCTAAATAACCAGCTTATCTTTGACAATCTCCGCCATGGTGTCTGCACCACTGTGTCTCTACTTCCTGTAGATTTTCGTGTTTCTTCCATTGCAAATCCATCACAACATCATAACTGTTCCCCACAGCAGAGGTGTCATTGAGTATGTTTGATCTGAAAGTTGCATGTCAATCTCTAGGGTGTCCTCCGTCAAGCGCCTCCTTATAGCTTGGGCCAAGCCGTCCTGCGATTCCCTCATAATCACAGCCTAGTCTTAGCACAGAAAATACCTAGCCGCCATGTTCTCTTCAAATTAACCCATCACTCCCCACACTTACAACCTCTGTGTCCAAGCTGCTGCCACCAGTATTAGACACAACACGAATCACTGCTACCTGTTTTGGCCCAGCCATCACTATGCAGTTTGCACTCTCAACCATAAACGGTTTCTACTTTATCTTTGGTTAGCCAGCACCCGTACAGTAACCATTTGAAGGGTAACATAATTCACAGCATCAGCATGTACTCCAAATGCAACTAAGTTCACTTCAGGAATGTACAGTTCTGAGCGCTAATCCCTCAATGCAAATAAGTTCATTTCGGGATTGCACAGTAGTGAGTACTAATCTACATGGAGAACTGTACAATATGCAGCACCACCTAATAACAACAGTGGTATCCATGTCAATGGGGGTGACAAGACTACTGGTACAATTCCATAAGCTGACATTAGCTTTGAACAGAGCTGCAAAAAACACAAATCAACATTACTATCAACACTAATACATGAAAAACTATGTATCTTTTTTGCTGCAATTGACCCAGCAGAAACCCTAGGCCCGCCAGCGCTTCCTCCCCCTCCCTTCCCCCCTTGCCACTGCCGGAGGAGGCTGCCAGGAGGCCCGTGCCCCCCCCCCGGTCCCTAGGATGGTGGCGGTGAGGCCCTCACCCAGGCATGCGTGCTTCTCCGTGCGGGGCGGCGCTCGACGGCCATGGTGGTAGCTGCGTGGCAGTCGCTGCGCGTGGAGGCGCGGAGGTGGAGTCCGCTGCACAGAGGCACGGGATGGAGGCTGCTGCTCGCCGTCATGGTCCTGCGGCACTAGAGATTGGCGGCGCCGACGTTCGGCTAGCACCGGCGCCGGTGTTCTGCTGAGACCGACGTCGGCAATGGCAGGAAGGTGGATTCGCTGCATCAGAACGGATTGGTGACGTGGTGGTACGGCTGGGCGCCGTCAGACGTCGTTGGTGCCGTGGTGGCGTGGATGGCGGCGGCCAACTAGTTTTCATGTCTGTCACGCCATGGCGATGAGGCGGTTGTCGGTTGAGCAGGCCACTTCAGGCTCTCGCAGTTCGGTGACACTGATGGCGGCTGGGTGGCATGGTGGAGTGGGCGGCGAGGTGCTGGCGGAGGTTGCTGGGGCCTGCATGGCATGGTTGGGGCGGTGCCGGCTCGGCAGGAGTCGGGACGTTGGTGGGCTAGGCGACTATCGCTTCTTTTGATCCTGGCCCTCTTCTCCCCGCCATCTGCCTTCCCCCTTCCTCGAGTTGGCTTCCATGACGAAGCTAGCCGGATCTACTTACCGCTAGCCGGTTTTGCCAGTTCTGGCAAGGGGCGGACTCTTCAGTGGGCTTCTCCTAGCCTACGTCTCTAGGGCCGGCGACCAGGCGGGGCTGCTGCTGATCCATCACCACACCCTACCTTCCTGGTAGGGTTCGGTCTCCGGCGGCAACGGTTTTGGAGGTGCTTGAGATTGGGGCGAAAGCTTCGACGGCGACATCTGCCTAACTCTCCTCCTTCCGTACTGGTTGCTGCAGGTGAAAACCTTCCTATGCTGGGCTACCTTGTTGGTGCTTTTAGCGTCATTTCCTCCTTGGAGGCATGGCTAGGCATTCCAGTGCGGAAGTTGCTCCTAACAGCCGTCCATGGTGGTGTCTCAAGCTGTGATGTTTGGTGTCATCCGGCAGGTTGTTGTGTTTGAGTTGGGTTAGTTGGGTCGATTCGACCAAGTTGGTGCAAGTTGTGGCGTGAGTTGTGATAGTTGTCCGGTGGTTATACCAAAGTCGTGTCAGGATGGTTTTTGGGCCCAGTTTTCATTCAAAAATATTTACAGGCACTTGCCTTTTTTACCTTTCTTCGTCTAATAGAAATCGCAGCAAAGCTTTTGTCGTCCTTTCTAAAAAAGCACATGAAAAACTGCGTTGTCAGAAAGATTGAGGGGCAGAAAGATGTACCTTCAAATGTATTGCTGCAGTAATTAAGCATGTAAGTAGAAGAGCCCTCCTTATCCAGCTACCACAAAACTGGATCATCATGGACACCATCTTGTCAATTAATTTCGTTGGTAAAGACCTTGGAGCAACTGGCAGCAAGCTTGGTGATTCAGCATGCATATTTGCTGAGTCAGCAGAATATACTATTCTTCTTCTGTGCCGCAAAAACACAATAGCCTTTTCTGCAAACAGACCATATATGAGGACTATTACAGGGACAACCACCAGATATAGGAATGGTAGTGTGATGACAAGCAAATCTGGGTTGCTCAGTTTGTTGCCCATCAATCCCCCATCATCAACTCGCACGCTCCATCCAGATAAGTACATTTGAGCAATTTCTCCATTTTCAGATGTTGCACGACCCCAAAACCATGGCATTTCAATTAGCCAGAGCACATATATTACCATAGAAAACCAGAAAGGTTTACTCCTTGTGCCCTCCATTAAAAACCAAACCAACCAAAAGTAAGCTTTTCTCTGCTGGATAGGGGATGACAGAATTGACACAGCCCACCTTTGGTATGATGAACTTCTCCTAACAAAATGATACAAAAGTTTGGGGATGAACAACAATACAATGGTGAAGGCCAAATTACTCCGCAGAAGAACTTGATACATGTCTTCCCACTGGACTTCAAAGAGCAGATAGTTGGTCCATGGGCTTGTGGGAATTGCCATCTTACCCTCAACCGAAAATGGTCTCTGCTCGCTTGAAATTTTTACACCATGAGAATCAAGAACAAACACCTGCAACCAGTAGCGAGTAGCGGATGAACTTCTGTAATTTTCAGCATTCCATTTGGCATGGAACAAAGGTCTGTGAGCAGAAGTACTGGCAACAAGCTGCAGAGGTATCTCCTCAACAATCTTAAACTCATTATGAGAGTCAAAGACTCTAGCACTCACATTACGGATAACTTGATGAGAGAAAATAAGGACATTTATATCATTTCTCATCGACCACTTTTCTGAATCCAACATATTCATACTTCTTGAATCTGTTGGATATGTGATCAAGATGGAAGTTTGGAGTGCCTGTTTCAATGTGTGATCTATGAATGAGACTGCACCACCATCTATTGCTAAAATCCTCATCAATCTGGAGTCCTTCCAGTCTCCAAGTTCCCATTCCCAAAAGCTTGACTTCTGATCTTCTGTTGTTCTGATTTCATGATACCTCCAAAGCTGCTTACTGACTTTTGCATGGAGATGACCACATAGATATGCAGAAATAGACTGCCTTGCAAACACACTTTCATATCGCTGCCCTTTTTCAGATGATGCAGTGAATGACATAGGGAAATGTCCAAAAACAACTTTGGTAACTGGAACATTGGAATGAATGGTCCAGTATTGAAGCTCTGAATTTACCGCTTCTATACTTTTATCAGTTGAATGACCAAAAAGATTTGCAGGAAAACGAATGCCAACACTCATTGTATCATCAATACCCAGAAACTGGTAGTTTCTATCTCCCTACAGTGCCTTTTAGGACAGAATTTAGTTTCAGAACTGTAGTGGTTATTAATATTGATGAATAGTCATGAAAATACATATGCACAACTCCTAAAGTATGTTTCATAACTTGCATTGGACATTTAGTATGCAAAGAAGAATGATACTAAAAATTGGACATTGATTTACATTTACTAGTTACTGGATTAGTAGTCAATAATGTTCAACATTTATGCTTTGCCAGTAAATATGTTAACAGTTTACACCTTGAGACAGAAATGGATAATAATTTAGCTGAAATTTGACTAGAATGGTGCCTAGAAATACCTTGAATAAATTCAATGATGATAAACACTGAGAGTTGACACAGCTATAAAGTCGTACCTGAAGCAATATACTACTGATGGTGCTTAATCGCTTAAACTGTGAGTTAACACTGTAAGTTGAAAAGAAATCCAATTTTCCTCCTCTGTAGGGCACTCCATATGTGTCATGATTGCCTCTAATATCAAATATCCTGCTCCTATCAATGCCACCTTGTCCAACAATTGCATCAATAGTTTTCTTGTAGGTAACCCATTCGTATTCGTCCTGCCTTGAACTCGTTCTTTGCTGATTCTTAGCATCTTATAAAATGGCAATGACAATATGAAGTTAGAATATATTCCCTCCGTCCCAAATTATAAGTCATTCTAACTTTCTAGGAGAGTCGAAGTATCTTAAGTTTGACCACAAGGAAAGCAATACTGGTCAATCATATTAATGTGCTTATCCTACTGCCTTATTAATCTTGCAAGGCCTTTCTATCTACCATACTTCCTTATACCATAGGCTTTCTTTTGTTCTGTTAGTGGATATCTTGTTGGAACAGTAGTAGTTTGCATGCCAAATAAGAACAGAATGATTTACATGGCCGTTAGCACTTAGCAGGAAACAAATTGGAGTGAGCTATCTTAAAAGACATAGCAGTAACAATTCGAGTTTCCTAAAGTTTATATCTTGTACTAGTATTATAGATTTCTGAGTGATATGCCAATTGGGTCTGATTGAAGTATTTCTGATCAATTTTCCACCATCTACTTGAGTTTGCTCCAAGCCTCCAAGTATTTTCTTAGACAGCATTTCAAATAAATAAATAAATATCCATGGGCGAGAAAATTGCATATTTAGGACTCTAATCGTCGCGCTTCGCATATTTAGGACTCTAAACATTGACTTCGTAAAAATAGCACTCCAAACGTTAGACATTTGATTTTATAGTCATTATACGTATTTTCATCGTTTTTTAATATTTCTCCATGTATTTGCCAACTAAAAGGACTATTCTACCCTTCTGTGTTTGCATCACGTACGTACGTGAAAGGTACGACGTTACCAGCCGCCGGCCCTAATCGTACGACCCGACGTCCCATCTTCTCGCTGCGAGATCTCGATCACCGCCCACCGTCTCCCCACCGTGATCCATAGCCTGCGGCACGTACTAGCAGCCATGGATGGCCACCGGCCCGATGCCATGCTGGGCTGCTCCCATGGCCAGGCACGAGGCAGCCAGGGCGCCGTTCCCTCGCCGGCCGCTGTAGACGTGCGCGCCCAGGCCGGCGAAGGCCTAGCCACAGCTGCAACTGATGACCTGGCCGCTCCGGCCGGCCAAGACATGGCAGCGTTGCCTGCCCAAGGCCTGGCAGCGGACGTGGACAGGGCCGCACCCGACGACCCCATGGATGACGAAGCACAACCATCAGCCACTGCGATCGCCCTAGCGAGGTCTTTGCTCCCCGCTGCTCCTTCTGCTCCGGCAATAGAATGCAATATTCCAGTCCAAAGGTGATGTTGTTAATTAATTATTTCTGTTTTTGTTCTTGTACACTAGTAGATTCATGTTATTAAAAAAATTTGGCGGTTTTTTAGGTCCGAACTAGAGCATGCTGAAAATATGGCAAGAGTTGATTGGGATAGTTTACAAATAGTGGAGACACATGATGAGGAAGGTCGAATTGCACTTCTGAGTGAAGATCAGATATATGAATTTTTAGGCTTAAGAGAAGATGACACACATGCACATGAAGGCCAAAGGAATGGACATGGTGTTGATAATGAGCTAGTTGTTGATAATGATGGTGCTGCCATTCCTACTAATGATGTTGTACCAAGTGAGATGGTGATTACATATGATAAGAATAACACCCCAATGGATATAGGTACAATCTATCCAACAATGGAGGAGTTTAAGATGACAGTGCAGCAATTTGCCATTAATAATGAGCTTGACTTAGGAACAGAGACGTCAAATAAGACGAGATATAGGTGTTATTGCAGATCTGATGATGATTGCCCTTGGAGAATAAATGGCACCAAACAAAAAGGCCAAATCATCGTAGAGGTAAATAAATTAATTTGTTTTTTATTATTAATTCTACTTTTTCTGTAAATTAATATGATTCTTATTTCAATACTTTTTTGTATTATTTTGCAGGTGACAGTTTTGGTTGACTGCCATACATGTGTTTCTACCATGAGGTCAAGAACTAAAACTCCAACTCAGAAGTGGGTAGCTAGCAAGGTTGTGAATATCCTTAGAGATGATCCACATATTGGTGCTAAGGAATTGCAAAAAAAGTTGCAGAATGAACACAAGGTCACAATTGCATATGACATTGTATGGCGGGGTAGAGAAAAAGCTCTTGCAGAGGTTTATGGCAAATGGGAAGAGAGTTTTCAGGAGTTGTTCAGGTGGAAGGCTGAGGTGCTAAAGAGGTGCCCTGGGAGTGTTCTGGAGATCGAGGTACTTGAAGTGGATGGTGAAATATATTTTCATCGTTTTTTCTGTGCTCTTAAACCATGCATTGAAGGTTTCTTAGAAGCTTGTAGGCCTCATTTGAGCATAGATGCTACAACACTTAATGGAAGGTGGAATGGCAAGTTAGCTGCAGCAGTAGGAGTTGATGGTCACAATTGGATGTATCCAGTTGCATATGGCTTGATAGCTTCTGAAACAGAAGACAACTGGACTTGGTTCATGCAACAATTAAAGAAGGCAATAGGTGATTGTCCACCGCTGGCTGTTGCTTCAGATGCTTGTAAGGGCTTAGAGAATGCAGTGAAGAAAGTTTTCCCAAATGCAGAGCAAAGAGAATGCTTTTTCCATCTTATGAAAAATTTTCAGAAAAGGTTTAGAGGGTTTGGCCAGATATATCCTACAGCAAGGGCTTACAGAGAAGACCTATTCTACTACCATATGGCAACAATTGTTAGAGAATCAGCTGAAGCAGTGAAATGGTTACAAACCCATCATAAGTTATTATGGTATAGGTGTGCATTTAATCTAGAAATTAAATGTGATTACATCACTAGTAATATTGTTGAATCATTCAATAACTGGATACACGAGCATAAAGATTTACCTGTTGCTGACCTTGCTGATAAGATTAGAGAAATGATCACGGAGTTATGGTACAAGAGAAGAAATATTGCATACAAGCTACCTGAAGGCAAGATACTTCCAACAATTATGGTGCAGCTAAAGGCAAATACAAGAGGCTTGGTGAAGAATCATGACCCTAGTTGGTTTCGGTGATTAACGACAATTAGAGATTATTATGGTTAACGTGTGTTTTGCAGAGGCTATGCGTAGCTTAGCCATAGTGATCAAGGAGATTGGGCTCTAAAGGTCATCACTTAGCCCCCAAGATGGATATCGTTTCGGTTGTTAAGGAGACATGATGAAGACCCTAGAATGATAGGCTAAGTGCCATAAGGAGATGAAGAGCACTTAGAATGAGATAGGGCTTCTCTTTTTACCTTTGACCGTACTATTAAGAGGGGTTGAGATTAGTAGCTTGACTTAGGAAAGCTTTATGTTTAGGTGTGGTGCACACTTGACTTCCTTAGCTCTAAGCAAGCCTATGGTGACCGTAAGATAGCCTAGAACAACTTCCATTTTCATCGCGACGAAAAACGGAGTTGTCAAAATCGTTTTCTGGGCGTCGGACGCTCCTGGCAGGGGCGCCGGACGCTGTCTGTCGCGTCGGACAAAGGCGCCGGACGCTGGGTGGTTGAGTCCATAGCGTCCGTCGGCCTTCCAGAGAGGTTGTTTTCTGGCTAAGTTTTTCAGGGTCTGTCGGACGCTGTCCGTCGGCCAGGCGTCAGACGCTGGGAAGAGCGTCCGTCGACCTTCCAGAGAGGGTGTTTTTCAACCCTAGCCAGAGCTCAGCGCCGGACGCTGTGGCTGAGCGTCCGTCGCCCAGTGACGTAGCGTCCGTCGCTGGGAACAGTGTGTCAGAACTAGCCGTTAGATAGAGGCGTCGGACCGTCCGTCGCCTAGGCGTCGGAGCGTCCGTCGCCTCATCTATGAACAGAAACTAGCCGTTGGGCATGCGACGGAGCGTCCGTCGCCTAGTCGACGGAGCGTCCGTCACCAACTTAAATTGCCAGCCCGAGGCAGTTTTCAGAGGGTCTATTTATAGCCCCTCCCACTTCTCTCCCACCTTGCCTTTGCTCATTTGAGTTGCTGAGTTTGTTGAGAAGGTTGGGAAGAGAGCAAGAGCCCTAGAGAGAGAGAGTGATTCGCGAATCCATCCATCCTCTCTCTAGTTCATCCAAGAGTTCAAGTGTGCATCCTCTAGTTGTGAAGCTTGAGTGAGTCAAGCGAAGATCGAGGCTTGTTACTCTTGGTGATCGACATCACCTAGACGGTCTGGTGGTGTTCGGAGGAAGGTGATCGCCGGAAGATTGTCAGCGGCCCTTCTCCATCAACGTTGTGATCGGTTGTGGGAAATTCACCGAGCCGGAGTGGCAAAGAATCAGCCCGTAGAGAGCACTCATCCCTTGCGCAGGATTGAGGGGGAGCTATACCTTGCGAGGTGCTCCAACGAGGACTAGGGGGGAGTGTCGACTCCTCGATACCTCGGCAAAACATCGCCGTGTCAAGCATCTCTTTCCCTAGCTCTTTATTACCGCATTACTTTCCGCACTTGTCTCTCAATTCATACTAGACTTGTGTAGGAAGTTTTCGCTTTCCATTGCCTTGTTACCGCTTTCTAGCTAGGACACACAAGCGGTAGGCACTAGGGGGTTAATTGGCTCTTTATAGGTTTAATTCTTGTTTAGAAATTAAAAAGAGCCCAATTCACCCCCCCCCCCTCTTGGGCATCTTGATCCTTTCAATTGGTATCGGAGCAAGGTTGCTCTAAATTAGGCTTCACCGCCTAGAGCAAGATGTCCCATGGGGATGGACCACCTCCCATGTTCGATGGAGACGACTTTCCTTATTGGAAAGTTTGTATGGAGGCCTATTTAGGGGTCGTTGACGTGGGCGTGCTCAAGGCCGCCACAAAGGGAGGTACTCTCTTCGCGGAGGACCTCAACTTTGATAAGCATAATGCCAAGGCGAAGAACATACTCTTTCGCGGCATTAGCAAGGATGTCTTCAACCGAGTGCGTAATGCCAAAGACGCATTTGAGTTGTGGACCACTATTTGTGCACTTCACGAAGGCACAAAGAGTGAGCGTGAAGAACGCTATCACTTGGTTATGGCTAAGCTCAATTCTTTCTCTATGCATGCAAATGAAAATGCAAATGAAATGTACTCACGACTCAATATTATTGTAGAGGAATTGAATGGGCTCGGTCTCAACCAAATGGAACCGGCCGATGTGGTACGCAAGATTCTTTGTGTCTTGCCCATTGAGAAGTATGGCCACATCGTCACGGTGCTTCACCAAGGAGATCTCTCCGCCGCTACACCAACACAAATTTTGGGCAAGATCAATGCCCATGAGATGTACATGAAGATTGGTGATGGTGGCTCATCTTCCTCCTCCAAGAAGAAAGAAAAAGAGAAGGAGGAAAAGAAGGACTTGGCTCTCAAGGCATCCTCCTCGGAGAAGCACAAGATGCAAGTCATGTATGAGAGCACAAGCGATGATGATGATGATGATCTCGCTCTCATGGTGAAGAAAACAACCAAGATGTTGAAGAAGCTAAGCAAGAATGGAGTCAAGTTTGACTCAAAGAAGAAGAAATTCTTCACAAGCTCTTCAAGAAAGCCCCTCTCCAAGATGGATTGCTACAATTGTGTCAAACTTGGACACTTGGCTCATGCGTGCCCCGAAGAAAAGAAAGACAAGTACAAGAACAAGAAAGCTAACAACAAGTTCAAGTACAACAAGGGCAACAAGGTTGAGTCAAGTGATGAGGAGAAGAAGGATGACAAGCCATTCAAGAAGAAGAAGAATTTCAACTTCCACAAGAAGAAGAAGAATGGCAAAGCCTACATTGTTGGTGATTGGCTCACCGACATTGAAGACTCAAGTGACTCTTCCGGAGATGAAAGTGAAGAAGAGAAGGTGGCCGCCTTGGTGATTGGTTCATCTACTCCACCGCCACCCCCTCCATCATCTCCGGGTTCATCCTCTACACACCTATGCGTCATGGCTAAAGGTGACAAAAAGGTACAAAAAGAGGATAGTGATGATGAGGCTAGCTCTAGTGATGATAGTGATGATGAGTTTGAGGCACCTTCCTATGATGAGCTAATTGAAATTTGCAATAAATACACTAAGCTCATTAGGAAGTATAAAGGCAAAAGTGAATCACTAGAGAAAGCAAATAGTAACTTGCATGCTAAGTTTGATGACTTGACTAGTGCTAATGATGAATTGAAGCTTGAGAACAAATCTCTCTCATCTAGCACTAGGGAGCTCAAAGCCTCACTCAAGCAAGCAAATGAGAAACATGATAAGCTTGAGAGGTCAACACAAGAGCTCCAATCAAGGTACAACTTGCTAAAAGATGACTACAACCAAGTTAAAAATGAACATGGCACACTTGTGATAGCTAATGAATTGCTTTCAAATGATCTTGCTACACATGTTGCTATTAACCCGGTTGTTAAGTGTGATATAACTACTTCTTGTGAGGACTTGCTTGATGAAGTTGCTAGTGAGAAAAATGCTAAGTGCAAGGGCAAGAAGGTAGTTGAGGCCGACAAGCATGATGACTATGTGAAGATGAGGCAAGAAAACTCCAAGCTCAAGGAAGAGCTAATCAACCTCAAGGCAAGCAAACCACTCACTATCAAGTCGGCCAAACAAGATGACAAAGATGCAATGACCTTGATCAAGTCTCTCAAAGAGGAAAATGCAAAGCTCAAGGTTGAGAAGATCAAGCTTACAAGTGGATTGGAGAAGTTCACCAAGGGCCACAACCTTCAAAGTGAGCTCTTGATGAACACTATCATGAAGACCGACAAGACCGGCATTGGGTTCAAGGAGAACCAAATCATGAAGGCCAAGGTCAAGATAGAAGCCAAGAACTATTACAAGAACAAGGCTATGAGAAGCAACTATGACACACCAAAGCCCAAATCCAAGAAGTGCTTTGGATGTGGTCAAGAGGGTCACCTTCAATCCCAATGCAAGACTCCACCTCCCAAGACCTTGCCCAAGCACATAAGGCCTTTCGCTCATGATGCACACTTCATCATCAATAAGGACTCCAAGGGTAGACCTCAAGTTGTATTTCTCGGTCCAAAGATGAAGAACAAGCCCAAAGTGCTATGGGTTTCTAAGGAGTTGGTGGACAAGGCTATGGGACCTCGCCAAGTGTGGGTTCCCAAACAACAAGCTTAACTCCAAGTTGCTTGTGTGTAGGTGAACTACAAGACCGGTGGAAGTCATTGGGTGATTGATAGTGGATGCACTCAACATATGACCGGTGACTCCTGGATGTTCACCACACTTGAGGAAGATTGTGAAGGGCAAGACAAGATTACCTTTGGGGACAATTCAAAAGGCAAAGTGCAAGGTCTAGGCAAAGTGGCAATCTCAAATGATCAATCAATATCAAATGTCTTGCTAGTACAATCTTTGAGCTTCAACTTGCTATCGGTGGGACAACTATGTGATCTTGGTTTCCAATGTCTCTTCACTCCAAATGAGGTAGTTGTGTCCAAGATTGAAGATTCATCATTGATATTCAAAGGGTTTCGGCACAACAATCTCTATCTAGTGGACTTCACTTCAAATAAAGCTAGTTTACAAACATGTCTTTTCTCCAAGAGTTCTTTGGGTTGGCTATGGCATAGAAGATTAGCACATGTGGGAATGTCAACCTTGAAGAAGCTTGTCAAGAAGGAATTGGTTAGAGGTGTGAAGGATGTGGTGTTTGAGAAAGACAAACTTTGTAGTGCATGTCAAGCCGGCAAGCAAGTAGCAAACACTCATCCAACCAAAGCTTTCATGTCAACCTCAAGAGTCCTAGAGCTACTCCACATGGATCTATTTGGACCTACCACCTATGCTAGCCTTGGCGGCAATCTCTTTTGCTTGGTGGTAGTTGATGACTACTTTAGATACACTTGGGTGTTCTTTCTTCAAGACAAGGGAGAAACTCAATCAATATTCAAGAAGTTTGCAACTAGAGCCCAAAATGAGTTTGATGTGAAGATCAAGAAGATAAGAAGTGACAATAGGACCGAGTTTGTGAACACCAAGATTGAAGACTATTGTGATGAAGTTGGGATCAAGCATGAAGTATCCGCCACCTATACTCCTCAACAAAATGGTGTAGTAGAGAGGAAGAACCGGACACTTATCACTCTTGCAAGATCAATGCTTGATGAATACAACACCCCCGAGAAGTTTTGGGCCGAAGCAATCAACACCGCATGCTATGCGGCCAACCGACTATTTGTCCAAAGGCTTCTCAAGAAGACCCCCTATGAGCTTGTGAATGGAAAGAAACCGGATATATCCTTTTTCCTAGTGTTTGGGTGCAAAGTGTACATCTACAAGAAGCGCCAACACTTGGGAAAGTTCCAAAGAAGATGTGACATTGGTTTCTTAGTTGGGTATTCACTTAAATCCAAGGCATACCGTGTATTTAACAAAGCCACCGGCTTAGTTGAAGAAACGTATGACTTGGAGTTTGATGAAACTAATGGCTCTCAAAAAGAGCATGAAAATCTTGATGATGTAGGTGATGAACCTTTGAGGGAGGCAATGAAGAACATGCCAATTGGTGCTATCAACCCACAAGAGGTGGAAGAAGTTGAAGATGAAGCAAATCAAGATCCTTCTCCACCTCACACGCCTCAAGTTGATGAAGGAGATCAAGCGAGGGAAGCTCAAGAAGACACTCATATCCCTCAAGATCAAGTCGAGGCCGAAGCAAGCAATGTTGAAGCACCGCAACCTCCTCCCCAAGTGATCGATAGAAGATCTACACCTATGCTTCAAGAACATCCTCAAGACCTCATCATAGGGAGTCCATCAAGGGGGGTAACAACTCGATCTAAACTTGCTTCTTATGTTGAACATCACTCCTTTGTTTCCTTTGTTGAGCCTTCTAGTGTGGAGGATGCACTTGCGGATCTGGATTGGGTGAACGCCATGCACGAAGAGTTGAACAACTTCACCCGGAATGAAGTGTGGACACTAGTAGAAAAGCCCAAAGGAGCAAGAATCATTGGCACCAAGTGGGTGTTTAGGAACAAGCAAGATGATCAAGGCGTGGTTGTGAGAAACAAGGCAAGATTGGTGGCAAAGGGGTTCTCCCAAGTTGAAGGCTTGGATTTTGGGGAGACCTTTGCACCGGTTGCAAGACTAGAAGCCATTCGTATCCTTTTGGCATATGCTTCACACCATAAAATGAAACTTTTTCAAATGGATGTGAAGAGTGCCTTTCTTAATGGTTTCATTAATGAACTTGTTTTTGTCTCACAACCTCCCGGGTTTGAAGACCCAAATTGTCCTAATCATGTGTATAGGTTGTCCAAGGCACTCTATGGATTGAAGCAAGCTCCAAGAGCTTGGTATGAAAGGCTAAGGGACTTCCTACTCAAGAAGGGCTTCAAGATCGGGAAAGTGGATACCACACTCTTCACCAAGGTGCTAGATGGAGAGATCTTTGTTTGCCAAGTATATATCGATGACATTATATTTGGGTCAACAAACCAAGGTCATAGCAAGGAATTTGGTGCATTGATGTCCAAGGAGTTCGAGATGTCGATGATTGGCGAGCTAACCTTCTTCCTAGGCTTCCAAGTGAAGCAATTGAGGGAGGGCACCTTCATATCTCAAGAGAAGTACACTTATGATGTGCTCAAGAAATTCAAGATGGAGGATTGCAAGCCAATCAAGACTCCAATGCCTACTAATGGGCATCTCGATCTCGATGAGGGAGGTAAACCGATCGACCAAACTCTTTAACGTTCTATGATCGGTAGTTTACTTTACCTCACCGCTTCTAGGCCGGATATCATGTTTAGTGTGTGTATGTGTGCTAGGTTTCAAGCAAACCCTAAGGAGTCGCATCTTTGTGCGGTTAAAAGAATCCTTAGGTACTTAAGGCACACCCCTAGCATGGGTCTTTGGTATCCCAAAGGAGCTCCCTTCCAACTAGTTGGCTATTCCGATTCGGATTACGCCGGGTGTAAGGTTGATAGGAAGAGTACCTCCGGAGGGTGCCACATGGTAGGAAGATCACTTGTTTCTTGGTCCTCAAAGAAGCAAAATAGTGTGGCATTGTCAACCGCCGAGGCGGAATACATTGCCATGGGAGATAGTTGTGCACAAATCTTATATATGACCCAAACACTCTTTGATTACGGCGTGTTTTTAAAAGAAGTTCCACTTTTGTGTGATAATGAAAGCGCCGTAAAACTTGCAAACAACCCGGTTCAACACTCTCGCACCAAGCACATAGATATTCGCCATCACTTTCTTAGAGATTATGTGGCTAGGAAAGACATAACACTAGTTGGAGTTAAGAGCGAAGAGCAATTGGCGGATATCTTCACTAAACCACTTGATGAAACAACCTTTTGTAGGTTGAGAAGCGAGTTAAATGTGCTTGATCACTCTAATTTCACTAAAAGATGAGCTTGTGTGAACCATGCATTCATATGTAATATAACATGTTTAATATGGTAATGCACATAGGCTTGGCTAACGCGGTTAAGATAACCGCCCTCAAAGCGTGTGACAAAGCTTAACCGCGGTTTAAACTTGCAAGCAACCTAGATTCACTTTTCGTATTGCATAGCATATGCATATGTGTTGTTTGCCCTTTCTTTTCGGTTAAGTTTCTTGAGCATCCTCTATGATAATCCACTTAGGGGGAGCATTCCAAGCTCAAGTCACTTCAATACCCTTCTTGTGGCCATATGATCTCTCCTTGGCGCTTCCATTCGAATATTTTGAGCTAAAAACTAAATTTAAGCCTACGGCAAACTATTTGAAAATGAGTGTTTGAGAGATGGTTCTCATATCAAGTCCAATCAAGTGTTATTTGGATCTTATTGGGATTGGAACTTGGTTGGGAGAAAGACGCAAAAAGAAATTTTGAAAAATTCTATTTTTAAGGCGTCGGACGCTGCCGACGGACGCTCGGTGTCAATTGCCTCAGCATCCGTCGCGATCGTCCGGAGATTAAAGTTGCCCGCTAAAAGGGCGACGGACGCTCTCCCAAGCGTCCGTCGCGGAGCGTCCGTTGCGGTCAATACGATTGGGCGTTTCAAATCGGCTCTGGAAGCCCGACGGACGATGCCGTCGGACGCTCCCCGAGCGTCCGTCGCATACCGACGGAGCATCCGTCGCTCTACGTCGGAGCGTCCGTCGCGAACTAAACAGCGAAATTTTTTTTAGAAAATCCCCGTCTCTTCTCTGTTTCTGCCGGTCGATTCAGTCCGCCGCCGCGACACGTTCCCAAACCCTAGCCGCCGTTCCTCGTCGCCGTTGAGCCTCCTCCACCGAGCTGCCCCCTACGCCGCCTCGGGATCCACCCAGCGCCGCCGCCAGCCCTCTGCACCGCCGCCTTGCTCCTCGACGCCACGCCTCCCCACCTAGCGCCACCATCTCTGCTCTGCGCCGCCGTATCCTCACTCCACCTCGCGCCCAAGGATCTTGCCTGCGCCGCCCAAGCTCCTCCACTGCTCCACATCTGTTTTCCTGCTCTGTCCCAACTGAGCAGGAGTCTCTCTAGGTCGAGGAGCTCTCCTTGTTGAGGGTCGGTCGATCTCGATTGCGCGTCAAGGTGAATCTCACTCCTGTGATCCTTTCCATCCAAATTTCATTTCATCTCATCTATTCCCTTCCAATCCTAAACCTTTCTCGCTACCTTGTCTTGGTTTAGTGCGGATTGCGGAGTGCGGTTGATTGATCGGGGAAACTCTCATCTTCTCTCCTTTTTGGTCAGCGATTCGAGGTATGACAGTTGGACCTTTCACGATCTACCCTTTCCTAAATTCATGCTTCCGATAGACTCTTATCTCTAGATAAATGCTTATGGTATATATCTCCTATCTATTTCTGACGAGCAGGGTCAGTTGGTCAGTTGATTAGAGAATCAGACAGTGGGCAGTGTCAGTGAACTCGGGGCAAAGCCCACGAGTACGGATCGAGGCAAAGCCTCGCGAGGACAGTCCAGGGCCGGCGTGCCACTCTCGCAGTTGTTTGGTTCTGTGGTCTGTCAGAGGGTCAGGGACAGTGGTTGATTGGCAGTGAGTTGTTGGTTTGTCTCTTGAGCTCTCTTGTCAGTGGATTGGTTGCAAAGTTGAGTTATGGCAAGGACAAAGAATGCAGGTCCGGTCCCCGGTAGTGGTGGTGACCCTCCACCTCCACCGCGTCCACCCACTGACCGCGGAAAGGGCAAGCAGAAGGTTATCTCTCGGAAGCGCAAGAGGCCAGCGATGGATCCAGACTCGGTAGCCGCTCTAGCAGTGGCAGAGGCCGCCGAGATAGCTGAGCGAGGAGGACGTCGCGTCGGCTTGAGGCTCTCGCCTCGCCGTGGAGCGCGTCGTGAGTCCCCTCCACCTCCAGAGTCAGAGCCCGTCGAGGCTACAGAGGCACCAGTGACAGAGCCAGTCCCAGCGACTGAGCCGACAGAGGCCGCGGGCCACTCTAATATTGGAGAGCTGATGAGCCGTCGAGTCACTCGTTCCCGAGGCTCAGGTGCACCACCTAGCCCTCTAGGACCTCGGCTCCCAGACCCAGTGAGGCACCAGGTCAGAGCACTTACAGCGAAGCAAGTCCAGCTGCTTCGATTTGTTGACTTCCAGTCCTGGTTCCCACCTCAGAGGGACCCCCGTGCCGGACGAGAGTTCTATACTATAGTGCACGAGGACTTCTACAGAGCATATGTTGACACCGATGCTCCTCTCAGGGCCCACAGGGTGTGCCCATCTTCTCAGATTGAGGGGGTCGGTGGTCTAGAGATCCTGCAGCACCTCCAGTACATCCAGGGTCTGACAGATCTGATGGGACGCTCAGGGGCATATCAGAAGGAGTGGGTTTACCAGTTCTACGCCTCTTTGTGGATCTCACCTGATCACGAGTTCTTGCACTTCGCATACCAGGGACGTGACTTCAGGGTTACTGCTGCCAGATTCAGAGAGCTATTTCACCTCGGATCCTCACCTACCAGGATACACAGTCTCTGCTATGGGGATCAGGAGGCCCCTCGCCGACCTCACGATGGTATAGTGACATCCACAGACTTTGTCAGTCCGTGCTTTCAGCAGCCGTTCACTGAGGGTTCGAGCCGTACGCCACGTCACCTCACTCCTCTGGCTTGGATCCTCCACGAGGTTCTCAGACGTACTATTCTACCCCGGATTGGAGCTAGGGATACTATCACTCGTCTTCAGCTTTGGCTCCTAGCTCACATTGTTCGGAAAGAGCAGTTCGACCTCTGGGATTTGATAGTGAGCGAGCTCGAGGATATCATAGCTGCTGGGTTCAGAGGTCATTGGCAGCTACAGTTCGCTCATTGGATCTCATATTTGATAGTTGCCAAGACTGGGTCAGGTGTTATGAGAGTCACCCTCACGAGGTCAGCTACAGAGTTTCCAGTCTACTCGATGAGCCAGCTTGTGGCCCATGGGCAGTTGCCTCGCCCCAGCAGAGCCTACAGACCAGGCACCAGGCAGGCCGGAGTGCCACCACAGTCCGCCGAGGTCACAGATGCGATAGTTGAGCAGATTGCTCAGGCAGAGCTGGCAGACTTGGATGCAGAGATCGATACAGCTGCCGAGACAGTCTTTAGAGAGGATCTCGACTCCGACAGCTCTGACGAGGACTACCAGCTCGTGCATGAGTATACACCGATGACACATGACCACGAGGCAGGAGGGTCAGGCACAGCCACAGCAGCTCCAGCTCCAGGCTCCAGTTCCTCAGAGGCTACCTTGCTCACTATACTCTCGAGGATGCAGGAGGAGCAGTCTCGTCAGGCAGAGGAGCAGAGACGACAGGCTGCAGATCTACGGAGGCTCACTGAGCAGCAGCTGGCAGCTTAGGCTCAGACACAGGCTAGGTAGGATGAGTTCCAGCGCCAGTTCCTAGCCTATCAGCTGCAGCAGGCAGAGATCCAGAAGACTCAGACTCTTCTACTTGAGCATCTTCTGGCCTCTAGCTCCGGGCAGACCTCCACGCCACAGTTCCAGTTGCCCGCCGTATCTCAGCAGCAGCAGTTCACCTCTCCTCCGCAGCAGCCTCTAGTAGTTGTGGTGCCAACTCCAGCGTTACCGTCCAGAGGACAGCAGAGTCAGGCACCAGCTACACCTCCGTTTCAGCCGGCAGTTTCTCCTTAGTATCAGACTCCGAGGACCCAGGTGTCCTCTTGGATAGCTTCACCCGGAGAGTTTCAGAAGGGATTCACTCCTACCCGAGGAACTACACTAGCAGAGGCCTCGAGAGATCTGTCCGCTTCCTATCTTGAGATCACGGGAGAAGACTCCCCAGGAGCACCTCAGCAGGTCACACCAGCTCCAGAGACTGCAGTGGATCTTCCGGCGACAGGCACTCACCAGTCCTCAGTTGCATCGTCAGAGATCGCACCTGAGCAGTCGGCACAGACAGTCACCACACCTCCAGCTGCCGTTCAGACGGATGCCATATCCCTAGCAGATGAGGTTACAGTGGCAGTGTCCTCTCCTGGTCAGACTCAGCCTACAGAGGTTGCCGCAGCAGTGTCCCTAGTGCCACTTGCAGTGACACCGTCCCCCTCGCCTCGAGTTTTCACTCGTCGGGCCCCCAGGCCCGCTACCATTGAGGCAGGACCGTCAGAGGCACCCGCAGAGCCTCAGCGAGAGTCAGTTGAGACCGCAGCTCCAGAGGTGCCAGTGACAGCTCCAGAGACCACCCCCGCTGCACCTACACCGGCAGAGGCCGAGGCAGATGATGAGTCAAGCGAGTCAGACCTTCAGGACTTCATCATGCTGGATCGCAGAGTTGCAGCTTCTTCGCCTTCTTCTCCAGCCCCAGACTCTTAGTTTTTGGTGCTAGACGCCAAAGGGGGAGAGAGGGTCGAGTATAGAGATAGGGGGGGATTTGGATCTTTGTATGCTTTATTTCCCCGTACTCTTTCATCATGTCTACTTTTATGCATTTGTCTATATGTGTGATGTGATGATGGTTGATGTTTATATGGGTTGCTTTTGACAAACTCTTGATTATCTCTAATATATCTTGTGAGTTGTCTCTTGGTTCATGATATATCTTTGTGCTTAACGTCATTTGAGCTTCCGCGCTTTACTCCAATACATCCCTTAAGAATATCATGAGGTACTACTTTTTCATTCATATTCATAAGTACCATGTTTTGTGATTTGGCTTGGGTGAGCAAGTGTGCTTCATTACATCTTAACTAACCCTTGCTCAACCATTCTAAGTCACCTCTGAATCTTAACCAAAACTTTTATCCATACTCGAGATTCTATTGTCGTCAATCACCAAAAAGGGGGAGATTGAAGAATCATGGCCCTAGTTGGTTTCGGTGATTAACGACAATTAGAGATTATTATGGTTAACGTGTGTTTTGCAGAGGCTATGCGTAGCTTAGCCATAGTGATCAAGGAGATTGGGCTCTAAAGGTCATCACTTAGCCCCCAAGATGGATATCGTTTCGGTTGTTAAGGAGACATGATGAAGACCCTAGAATGATAGGCTAAGTGCCATAAGGAGATGAAGAGCACTTAGAATGAGATAGGGCTTCTCTTTTTACCTTTGACCGTACTATTAAGAGGGGTTGAGATTAGTAGCTTGACTTAGGAAAGCTTTATGTTTAGGTGTGGTGCACACTTGACTTCCTTAGCTCTAAGCAAGCCTATGGTGACCGTAAGATAGCCTAGAACAACTTCCATTTTCATCGCGACGAAAAACGGAGTTGTCAAAATCGTTTTCTGGGCGTCGGACGCTCCTGGCAGGGGCGCCGGACGCTGTCTGTCGCGTCGGACAAAGGCGCCGGACGCTGGGTGGTTGAGTCCATAGCGTCCGTCGGCCTTCCAGAGAGGTTGTTTTCTGGCTAAGTTTTTCAGGGTCTGTCGGACGCTGTCCGTCGGCCAGGCGTCAGACGCTGGGAAGAGCGTCCGTCGACCTTCCAGAGAGGGTGTTTTTCAACCCTAGCCAGAGCTCAGCGCCGGACGCTGTGGCTGAGCGTCCGTCGCCCAGTGACGTAGCGTCCGTCGCTGGGAACAGTGTGTCAGAACTAGCCGTTAGATAGAGGCGTCGGACCGTCCGTCGCCTAGGCGTCGGAGCGTCCGTCGCCTCATCTATGAACAGAAACTAGCCGTTGGGCATGCGACGGAGCGTCCGTCGCCTAGTCGACGGAGCGTCCGTCACCAACTTAAATTGCCAGCCCGAGGCAGTTTTCAGAGGGTCTATTTATAGCCCCTCCCACTTCTCTCCCACCTTGCCTTTGCTCATTTGAGTTGCTGAGTTTGTTGAGAAGGTTGGGAAGAGAGCAAGAGCCCTAGAGAGAGAGAGTGATTCGCGAATCCATCCATCCTCTCTCTAGTTCATCCAAGAGTTCAAGTGTGCATCCTCTAGTTGTGAAGCTTGAGTGAGTCAAGCGAAGATCGAGGCTTGTTACTCTTGGTGATCGACATCACCTAGACGGTCTGGTGGTGTTCGGAGGAAGGTGATCGCCGGAAGATTGTCGGCGGCCCTTCTCCATCAACGTTGTGATCGGTTGTGGGCAATTCACCGAGCCGGAGTGGCGAAGAATCAGCCCGTAGAGAGCACTCATCCCTTGCGCAGGATTGAGGGGGAGCTATACCTTGCGAGGTGCTCCAACGAGGACTAGGGGGGAGTGTCGACTCCTCGATACCTCGGCAAAACATCGCCGTGTCAAGCATCTCTTTCCCTAGCTCTTTATTACCGCATTACTTTCCGCACTTGTCTCTCAATTCATACTAGAATTGTGTAGGAAGTTTTCGCTTTCCATTGCCTTGTTACCGCTTTCTAGCTAGGACACACAAGCGGTAGGCACTAGGGGGTTAATTGGATATTTATAGGTTTAATTCTTGTTTAGAAATTAAAAAGAGCCCAATTCACCCCCCCCCTCTTGGGCATCTTGATCCTTTCACTTGGGGCACTTGAAAATTGTACCAGGTACTAATTGGAGTGCAGAGGTATGGGACCATAGCACTAGAGTTGAGAGGCATATTGTCAAATGAAGAATCATTGCCCTAGTTGGTTTCGGTGATTAACGACAATTAGCGATTATTATGGCTAACGTGTGTTTTGCAGAGGCTATGCGTAGCTTAGCCATAGTGATCAACAAGAATGGGCATTAATGGTCATCACTTAGCCCCCAAGATGGATATCGTTTCGGATTTCAAGGAGACATGATGAAGACCCTAGAATGATAGGCTAAGTGTCATAAGGTGATGAAGGACACTTAGAAATAGATAGGGCTTCTCTTTTTATCTTTGACCGTACTATTAAGAGGGGTTGAGTTTAGTAGCTTGACTTAGGAAAGCTTCATGACTTAGGTGTGGTGCACACTTGACTTCCTTAGCTCTAAGCAAGCCTACGTTGACCGTAAGATAGGCTAGAACAACTTCCATATTCATCGTGATGAAAAACAAAGTTGATAGAACTGTTTTTTGGGCGTCGGACGCTCCTGACGGGGGCGCCGGACGCTGTCCGTCGCGTCGGACAAAGGCGTCGGACGCTGGGTGGTTGAGTCTACAGCGTCCGTCGACCTTCCAGTGGAGATGTTTTCTGGCCAAGTTTTTCAGGGTCCGTCGGACGCTGTCCGTCGATCAGGCGTCGGACGCTGGGAAGAGCGTCTGTCGACCTTCCAGAGAGGGTGTTTTTCAGCCCGAGCCAAAGTGAAGCATCGGACGCTGGGATGAGTGTCCGTCGCCCCAGTGACGTAGAGTCCGTCACTGGGAACAGTGTGTCAAAACTAGCCGTTGGGCAGGGCATCGGAGCGTCTGTCGCCTAGGCGTCGGAGCGTCCGTCGCCCAAACTATGAACAGAACTAGCTGTTGGGGCATGCGACGGACCGTCCGTCGCCTAGTCGACAGAGCGTCCGTCGCCAACTTAAGTTGTCAGCCCGAGGCAGTTTTCAGAGGGTCTATTTATAGCCCCTCCCACTTCTCTCCCACCTTGCCTTTGCTCATTTGAGTTGCTGAGTTTGTTGAGAAGGTTGGGAAGAGAGCAAGAGCCCTAGAGAGAGAGAGTGATTCGCGAATCCATCCATCCTCTCTCTAGTTCATCCAAGAGTTCAAGTGTGCATCCTCTAGTTGTGAAGCTTGAGTGAGTCAAGCGAAGATCGAGGCTTGTTACTCTTGGTGATCGACATCACCTAGACGGTCCGGTGGTGCTCGGAGGAAGGTGGTCGCCGGAGGATTGTCGGCGACCCTTCTCCATCGACGTTTGTGATCGGTTGTGGGTGATTCACCGAGCCGGAGTGGCGAAGAATCGGCCCGTAGAGAGCACTCATCCCTTGCGCGGGATTGAGGGGGAGCTATACCTTGCGAGGTGCTCCAACGAGGACTAGGGGGGAGTGTCGACTCCTCGATACCTCGGCAAAACATCGCCGTGTCAAGCATCTCTTTCCCTAGCTCCTTATTACCGCATTACTTTCCACACTTGTCTTCCAATTCATACTAGAATTGTGTAGGAAGTTTTCGCTTTTCATTGACTTGCTACCGCTTTCTAGCTAGGACACACAAGCGGTAGGCACTAGGGGGTTAATTGGGTCTTTATAGGTTTAATTCTTGTTTAGAAATTAAAAAGAGCCCAATTCACCCCCCCTCCCCTCTTGGGCATCTTGATCCTTTCATCAAATTAAATCAAAGGACTTGTACTTGTCTTGAATGGCAGCACACTGGTAAGCCATGTCAACATGTATTGGCCTTTGTAACCAGACAACGTGGAGTTGACCTTGAACAATTTGTGCATGAGTATTACTCGGTGAATAAGTTCAGAGCTGCTTATGGTAGAGAGATTGAGCCACTAACAGACAAAATACAATGGCCAGAAGTGGAACTACCATTTGTTGTTGGTGCATCTTTACCTAAAGGTCAAGTAGGAAGACGAAGGAAACTTAGACTAAAAGGATGCTTAGAAGGTGGCCACAAGAAGAAAGGTGTCAAAGATCCCACCAAAGATGAAGGTGTCATTGGAGGTGACAATGCTAATGCTCTAACCAATGCAAAGGAAAAGAAAATGATTAGAGGACCTATGACTTGCATTAGATGCGGTGAAAAAGGTCACAGGCAAGCTAGTTCCAAGTGCTCACTCAATGGGACAGCCAAAAAGAGGTAAGTATTATTTTTCTTAAACCAAAATTGACGGCAACATGACATTATAAATTTATTTATTTTACTTGTAGGAAGCGGAGGCAACCTAATAAGAATATTACAAAAGCTGCACCACAAGAACTCAGCACCCCACAAAGGCTAACTAGAGAAGAAATACTACGGGATAGTCCAGGAAGAGTCACTAGAAGGTAAGAAAAATTAGCACATTTACTATGCAATAAATTTTATCATACATCTAATTGTAACCATACTTATGTGCAGCCGGCTTGCGTTCCTATTAGGAGAGGGCAGCTCTTCACAAACTGACATCACTAGTCATGCGACGATGCCTACTGTGCCTACAGCAAAAAAAAATTGACACCAAAGAAAAAGCTGCATATTGGATGAATGATTTTATCTATGATGAGATGTATCAAAATTTTTTATTTGATTTGTGATAGAATAATTTATGGTATTGTGAGATAAACTTGTTTAGGCTACATTCGTGGATTTGTGAGATGAGCAGATGATTATTGTGCTTATTATGGTGTTATATGCCATAAAAAATTATGCTCAAATTTTTTATTGTGTTCAATATTTCAGAATTCTTATTTATGGCCAGCGCCGTCGCCGGCGGCCAACCTGCTTGCCCAGGCCACCACTTTGCCTGGCCTGCTGGCGACGGTGGCCAACCTGCCAGACCAGACGACGGCAACACGTTTTCCTACTTGATTGTCTGGCATACGTATCCTGCATACTAGAGGCCGTACAAGAACAGAGAACAAAGCTTGCATACCAGAGGCCGTAACGAGCAAATGGTCACATAGGTAAACTTGTCTTTCCAAGTCACAAATACATGGAGAAATATTAAAAAACGATGAAAATACGTATAATGACTATAAAATCAAATGTCCAACGTTTGGAGTGCTATTTTTACGAAGTCAATGTTTAGAGTCCTAAATATGCGAAGCGCGACGATTAGAGTCCTAAATATGCAATTTTCTCCGCTTCGCCTGTGCCGGTGCCGCCTTTAGAAGGAAGGAAGAAGAGGAGTCCTGGTCCGCAAGGCACGGAGCCACGGACGAATGTGGACCGTGGGCCGTAGGCTGTGGGCAGCGGGCCTAATGCTGGATGAAAGAGGGCGGAAGGTTAGGTCTATCTATGGCCCAGTTTAAGATAGGTCACAAAGTCACAATGACAATACTACCTTCCTTTATGTACTTAGATATATATTATATTTATATATTATATTTATATGTATAATGAAATTCATATATCTAGAAAATCTAAAATGTCTCATAATTTAAAATAGAGAGTTTTTTTTTTGGTTTTATAAAGTAGCTTCACCAATAAAGTTAAAAATTTTCATAAACGTTTTGTAAAAATAAAATTCTCAGAAATTATAGTGGAGAGAAATCTATAAAAGGCTAGTATTTTTAGCTTCAACCAGTTTCATCAAGAGAAGTGGGCATGTAAGAAGAGCCGAAAAACAGTTTCTAAGTTGTTTCATCCTGAGCTATTTGGTAGAAGACGTTAAAATTAGCTTTGTGAAACAGATAGAGAAGATGTACCAGGCACATCCTCTATGTTTGAATGTAGTGGCCCTTTAGGCCCCGTTTGGAACATGGAAAAATTTGTTTGTTCGTGTGTTTTTCTATAAAAATAAACTGATTTATATAAAATTCTTACATAATTTATGTGAAATTTCTGCGTTTCAAATAAACCAGCCTTTGGTCTGCCCATCTCTGGCCGAAACCCTGAATTTTTCAGAGCCGCTCCCACTCGCCGACGTTTGGTTGCCTAGCCAACGGCCAAGGCCCAGGGGGGTTTCACTCTCGGCAGGTATCCTACGTTAGTGCCAGGCGCACACAGCCACAAGCCTACAACGACGCGCCACTACGAGCCTACGACTACCCGGCTCCCCGCACTAGTCTCCTGGTCTTCCCAGGTGGGTGCGGCTGCGGCCTTTCCTTTTGCCTTCCCACATACTTGGCCGTATCGTTTTTTTTCTTCTGTGAGGAAAAAAAAGGCATTGGCGTACGTCTTAAATAGAAGAGCATCGGCGTATACTGTACAAGAGAACGAGAAAAACACTGGGAAACAGCATGTCGAAGAAGCGTCGGACAGGGGATAAGCTGGAGAACGATGTCGAGGATGCCAAGGGCACGGTCGCAGCCATTGCCAGCGGCGTCACAGCAAGCGCCATCGCGGCCTCGTACAACGACCAGATCCGCCCCGTCCTCGACGCCGTAGACCGGCTGCGCCACCTGAAGGTGACCCAGGAGGGCATCCAGCTGCCAACCATCGTCGTCGTCGGCGATCAGTCCAGTGTGCTCGAGTCCCTGGCCGGCATCAGCCTGCCGCGTGGCCAGGGCATCTGCACGCGCGTGCCTCTCGTCATGCGGCTCCAGGGCGACCCAACCGCCGACTCGCCCAATCTTCAGCTCGAGTACAGCAACGGTCGCGTGGTGGCCACCACCGAGGCCAAGGTCGCGGACGCCATCAACGCCGCCACCGCGGAGATCGCTGGGAGCGGCAAGGGCATCTCCGACGCGCCCATCACTCTCGTCGTGCGCAAGCGCGGCGTGCCCGACCTGACGCTCGTCGACCTCCCAGGTATCACGCGTGTCCCCGTGCAGGGGCAGCCAGAGGACATCTACGACCAGATCGCAAAGATCATCAAGGAGTACATCACCCCGAAGGAGAGCATCATCCTGAACGTGCTCTCGGCCACGGTGGACTTCCCGACACTACCAAAATGGTGGAGTTCTCCTAATATTTTAAGTAGTAATAAAACACTATCATAAATCATAGCATATGAGAATTTCACTAGGAGACATTTAATAGGAAAAGTTTGTACTAAATTTTTAGAGAAGCCCACCTCACTAGGAGAAGTTTAATATTTTGTTAGTGTAACGTGCGAGTCCATCCGCATGTCGCAGCAGGTGGACCGCACCGGCGAGCGCACGCTGGCCGTGGTCACCAAGGTCGACAAGGCCCCCGAGGGCCTGCTTGAGAAAGTCACCATGGACGACGTGCACATCGGCCTTGGCTACGTCTGTGTCCGTAACCGTGTTGGTGAGGAAACGTACGATCAGGCGCGCACTGAGGAGGCGCGGCTGTTCAAGAATCACGCGTTGCTTTCAAAGATTGACAAGTCCATGGTCGGCATTCCAGTCCTTGCTCAGCGGCTAATGCAGATCCAAGTGACCATCATTGCCAAGTGCCTCCCCGACATTGTCAAGCAGATCAATGATCGCCTCATCCGCAGCAGCACCGAGCTAGACCAGATGCCACCGGATCTCATTAACACCGGGGACGCCGTAAGAGTGTTCTTCCACATTGTCAAGAAGGTCTGCACTTCACTGGAGAAGATACTGGTCAGGGGCGAGTTTGGCGCCTACCCGGATGACTGCTACTTCCATGGCACAGCTCGTATTGCAGAGATGCTAAACCGATACGCAAAGAAGCTGCCAGCGGAATGCCCAAGGCGCAGCGACGACGAGAACTTTCTGGTGGAGGAGATGCGTGTTCTGGAGGAGACCATGGGCATCAACCTCCCCAACTTCCTTCCAAGATCGGCGTTCCATGTCATGCTGAAGAAGAAGGTGGATATGGTTAGCCAAGTACCGCAAGATCTTGTCAACAAGGTCTGGGAGTACGTGGAGGACCTGGTGATGAAAATTTTGCTTCAGCACTCTGAAAGCTTTCCACAGGTGCAGTCGTCGTGCCGCCGCGCCATCCAGAGCCTGATGGAGAAAATCCGGGCACGCTCTGCGCAGCACGTCAAGGAGATGATAGAGATGGAGCTGGTGGCGGACTATACGGCGAACCCCGACTACATGAAGACTTGGGAAGCCATAATGGAAGGCCAGAAGAAGTTCATGGATTCTGTGGAGAACGGGTCCAGGCCATCTAAGATTACCCTGGAATGCTTTGGGGAAGTGGACGTGGGTCACCTTAGGATGCGCGCTGACCTAGCAGCGAAGGCATTTGACTTGAGGGCACGGCTGACCGCGTACTGGAAGAGCATAGTGCTCAGGCTCGTCGACGGGTTGGCGCTTCATGTCCTCCGCGGTGTCAAGCGGCTCGTGGAGAACGATCTCGAGGATGAGCTGGCCAACGAGCTCTTGGGGAACAACATGGCTGGGGTTGAGCGGATGCTCTCGCCGCCGCCGAGCACCGGAACCAAGCGCGACCGCCTCAAGAAGAGCATTGTCCTGCTTCAGCAATCCAAGGAGGTTGTTGCAAACATCATGGACAAGATCAGCGCGGCCGATGAAGCCTAGGCAGTTATTTGCTTCAGTATTTCAGCCAGCTGCTTTCTTTTGGATGAGTATATGCGTTTTGAAATAAACTTTATTATCGTGATAACTGGGCGACTTGCTATATGCTGTTAATTAAGGTTTATATATGCATCCTATCATTTCGATATGAACTTTGTCAAGGTGCTTGTTAACGACCTGCTGTTTGCTGCTATGATTGAGCATTTACAACTTGCTAGTAAACTGCATTATTATCCTTGGCAAGATTCAGTGTATGAACTTTGCCAATGTGCTTATTGGTAAACATGCTAGTATATAGTATTTGCTGTTATGCTGGCCTTATCGCTAATGTGTTTCCTTCCATTTTTTAACTTAAAAAGTTCTTCAGTCTCCTTCGTTGATATAAAATCAGGCATTCATTTCAAGAAGGTTTTGTCATGCCTAAAAGAACTAGCTAGGGATCATCATCGTCTTGATCTCAAAGTAACAGTAAACTGCTAGCTTTGTGAATGTTTCACTAGCTAATCCAAAATTAAACCTTCCTATTGATCTGTAAGATAACTGAACATACTCGTCACTCGCCAAATTTTCATGAAGTATCCAAACACCGGCTTACATAACTGTTGCGTCAAGATTACAGACAGACTGAATCATGGATGTCAATCATTCTACAAATTGTTAAGAAAATCTCCTTGTAGGATGGAAGAACCACGAAGTAATAATAGTGTAAGTTAGATATGAGGATGACACCTAGTTTTGCAAAGGTGACTAATGGGTCGAGTACCTCATTATATAATACAAAATTAGTTTCAGTTTTATCAGCAACACTAGCACCCATACAGAAGCTTGTTGATGGTGATGGTTAATGGGTAACATGTACTATTGGACACTATATAAAACAGCAGCGAGTGTCCCAAACATAATTTTTTTTTTTTACTTCAGGCACTACTATGCAGGAAGTAATTGTCTAATAGGCAGAAAAAAAGAACTACATTAAGATGGCAATAGCTTTGAACAAAGCTGCAAGAAATCTACTACATTACATTCCAACATGAAAATTTGCCTTGTTAGAAAAGTTAGGGGATACGGACACGCCACTTCAAACGCACATTGGGTGTGTATCGAACTCTAATTCTCCCTTAATGATAAACGTGCAGCGCGTGATTTTGAAAAAAAAAAAAAGGAAACCTGGGTTTCTCATTTTGTACTAGAGAGGATCTGTGCTTCCATGTAAATTCTTAGTAACCCCTCTAAGAGGGCTGAAGATGTGTTGTATCGAACATTTTATCCATCTTAATATAAAAAAGTGCAAAACTTTTGTGTGATCGAGAAAAAAAAAACTTTGTGCTCCTCAACCTCAAGTCCTCATCATGAAATGGGGACGTAAACAATGTACAGCTGTAGTTCCGTTGCTTCTCTAAATAATGAAATGCATAGATACCCTGCTGTGGGGAGAAATCATGAAATGGCCGACATCCTCTACCCAGATAAGTATATTTAACCAATAACCAATTTCTCCAATTCTCCATTTTGTGATGCCACAGGATTCCAGAACCACAGTATTTCGGTGATCCAGAAAGGTAGAAACATGTACTTCAAGAGATAATAAACCACAGTTGAGTAACGGACGTGCTGGACTATCTGTAAATCGTCTGATGCAGGCGCATCTAGCTTTTGTACAGGGTAGTTTCCGCTATCTTCTGCAAACTTGTTTCATCTCTCTGAAAATACTCTGTAAAACTGGTCAACGCTCTGATGACCATCGTGGATTCTGCAACGGTTGAAGCGAAGAATTCAGATCCAGAAAGATGGGAGCGGGAGAGCACACCGCTGATGGCTTGATCGTCGGCAGCCCGCGACAGGCCACACGGCGGTAGGACTGTAGGAGGAGGAAGAGAAGAGAAGAGAAGAGCAGCGGGTAGCGACTGCAGAGGCATCCGGATCACTGCGGGGAGCGGGGGTGGACCGCCCGTGGACTGAGAATGGTGGCGCCGTGGGCCCGTGGCGCGTGTGCCGGTGCCGCTTGCAAAGGGAAGAAGAAGGTATCCGGGCCAGACCCATCGTGGGCTGTAGATGACCAGTAGTACTATTGGGCTTGTAGTAGTACGTCGGGCAGGTCCACTTTTGGCAAATTTTGGCGTCAACGTGGTCCCTCGGGAATCGCAAGCTCCGACTGTCTCGTCAGACGCAGAGATGGATCGTCGGCGTGAGTCGTGACCGTGGGACATGCCGCGGTCGCAGCTGAGAGCGCTGACCGATGGATGGATCCAGCAGGGAGCAGGAGCAGGAGCAGGAGCAGAAGCAAGGAGAAGCCGAACGGACCAATGCGGGTTGGCTTCCACCTCACGTGATCATTAATGGGAGCAGCAAACATTCAACGCCTTCGAAGTGATAAACAACGCCCCGGAAACCGTGGCGACACAGGCAGCGGTCGGCGCCCGCGTCCGGCCCGCGCCGTGGAAGCTGGAATCTCTTGGTCCGCGTGGCCACAAAACTTCTCCATGGATTAATCAAAACACACAGGAGGGCCGCACTTCGATGCCATTTATTTCCCCGGTCTCACATTAAAACTAAACAGTTACTACAAGAGGGCCGAGGAAACACGGAGTATGCGCAGGTAGTACGTACAAACTATAGATTACTGTAGAGTATTAGACCACAATTCTCCTGGAGACAGGAGACTGGAGTAGCTTCCTCAATTTGACATAAACCTTGACTAAACATGACACGATCGACGTACGCCCACGTGAGTACAGAGATATGCTTATGTCAAGCACACGGAAATTATATGTAAAGATTACTGTGGTTGAAAAAAAGAAAGTTTTCTCGCTAGCGCCAAACACGGGTCATGGCACTGAGTCGCAAAAAAAAAACATAGGTCACACTGTATGTAAACATTATGGTTACTCTGTTCGCTTGGCATTTTTTTCTTATAATAAAAAAAAAGTTAAAAACAACATTAATCAGTTTATAGCTATAGAAACGATTAGCTACCAGACAAAAAATGTGTTGCCAAGATCACGAGGGCCTAATAATTCTCAGTGCGTACATCCGTTTGGTATCAATCTTGTTAGGAGTTATACTTCCATCAGCAGATCAACTGTTTGTGAGTTGTGACACCACAGTAAAAATGCTAGCGAGACGGGAGAGCCCGCACACACCTATGCAGATGCAGGCCTGTTTATATTGACCTTGATCGGATTAAACTAATCCACAATCTCGCAATGAGAATGAGATAGTAGTACTACTACGTACAGGTGGCGATGACCTCATGGGGCTTGGACGAAACATAGGGCGTGCCGCGTGCGTCGTGGTGAGTGCAGATCGAGAAAGCGGGTATAAAATGGAGTCAGGGGGCTGGGAGCGTCGTCGTCGAACATGAGGGCGCCTTTTCCGGCGCCTTGTGCGTTAAGCTGCGCAGCCCGCACACACATGCATGCTCCGCGCCCTCTCTCTCGCTGGCTAGTAGAGTAAACTTCCAAGAGGAAGATGCCAAGCTCGCCTATGAATCCCACGACGGTGCGCACGGCTCCGTTTCAGCAACGGAATTGTATATATTCGCTCAAAACAAGGAGCTTGCCTGCAGGCGCCTGCGGGCAGCTAGCTAGCATCAGTACAGTTTTGTCTTGGATTTGATCGAAACATGTTTTTTTTTTCGACCGAGAGCTAGCATTAATTGGAATCTGTAATTTCGTGTGCGAATGCATGTACTTTCGTCGTGTGATTTTCTAAACTGGAGGGCCGCGCGCGTTTGAACCGCACATCTAGTACGTACTTAGGCCTTGTTCACTTCTCTTTAAAATTCCAAATTTTCTGTTACATCTCCATCTCATCGAATCTTTGAATGCATGCATGTAGTATTAAATATAGATAAAAAATATAACTAATTACACAGTTCATCTGTAATTTGCGAGACGAATCTTTTGAGTCTAGTTACTCTATGATTGGACAATAATTATCACATACAAACGAAAGTGTTACAGTATTAAAATTCTAAATAATTTTGGATCTAAACACCCCTTAGTATAAAATTTGGAGTCAAATTCCGTGATCATAACGTTCGTAGCTAGAGTAGTGCTTTCGTAGTAGCTGTCTTGGACTGTTTTGGATGCCGGCGTGCGCTGCAACGAGTACGAGCGTGTTTCGCAGGCATGCATGCATATGCATCCAGACAAGAGTTCCGTCGTCTTCACGGAAAAGAAGTCTCTGCATTTCTGCAATGTCACTGACACCCACGAACCTCTCTATGAATGCCTGCAGCAGTAGTCCAGCGGACCAGAAAACAAAATTTTCAGCAGCAACACCGGAAGCCATGGTTCAGAACTTCAGGTTCAATTGAAGCAAAAGCATGCATGCATGGTTCAGAACTTCAGACAAGTGCTTTCACTAGTGCTCGTTTAACCTAATCCCTCCGTTTCATTGAAAATATCGTTTAAAAAACGTGTGTGAGTGAAACATGATTTTCTAGTGACACTTTTAATGGGACGGAAGGAGTAATTTATAAGAGCTAGCGAAAAATGAAATTATACCTCATCAGTCAGCACAGTGACAACACATACACAATGAGAATGAACATATACTTATTCCTCCATGGAGTAACAAATGATTACATTACATGATCGAATCTTTTTCACTCGATGATGAAAGCGTCCAACATGGATGCCAAACCGTGAGAAAAAACAAGACGAGCTTCTATCAAGCAGCTATACTCCTAGCTAGCTAAGATCAAACTCCTATCTGAATGCGAAAAAGGACGTAACCCTTCTCATTCAGCTTCCTTTCTCCTCGCTCGGAGCCCCTTCCCAATCTGACCAAAGAAAGAAATCGCCAAAAACTCGGAGGAAGAAAAGAAGCAGAATCAGAAGCTTACGCCAGTCAAGGGGCGTCAACCGGCGGCCGTACCTCGCAATATCTCATTCACCTCTGGCTGCTTGCTTGCTTGCTTGTCTTCTCACTCACTCACAAAGAGCGCCGTACGTACCTTTAGCGCATCCCTCCCGCCATATATCTCTGCTCCAATGTAGTACGTGTGTCATGTCCTGATCGACGATCTCGCGGGCCGGCCTCGCGTCATCGGTTGTGCAAGGGGTTGGAACCGGTGGGCACTGTCCTCTTGCTGTCCCCGAGCATGTTGTCGGCGGGTGATGGCGCTGGAGCCATCGGCAGCGGCGTCGTCGTCGTCGTCACCACGAACGCCGACGTGCGGGCGGCGTCGACGGCCGTGAAGACAGTGGAGCCGAGCAAGGAGGAGTGGACGAGCACGGCGATGAGGAGCCACGGCCCGACCAGGCCGCTGCCCGCCGGCCTCACGCCACGGACCATACTATATATCTCAGACGACTTTGGACCTGGTGGCAATGGCGGCCGCACAGCGGCACAGGACACTGCACGTCAACACCCACCAATGCCGCCGCCGCAGCTCGTGGCGCCGTCTGGCCAGCCGTGGCGCGAGTAGCAGTGGGAAGGCGGAGGGAGAGAATAGTATGGCTGCGGCCTGCGGCACGCCGGCGAGGAGTGCAGGTGCACGTCAATGGGGAGAGCGGGCATGCAGCGGGGATTGGAGGAGGCTGGGGGCGTGAATCGTGATGACAGGGGATTGCGGTTGGACTCGCTCGGTTATTATCGCTGATCCAACGCCAGTGGTGCGTTGTCCTCGGCGAGTAGTCCGTATAAAAATGGCGAGGCGACTGGGGAACTAACGCGATGTGGACAAATCAGATCGCCGCACCAGCAGGTACGGCTGTATTACCGCTGGGTCACTACCCTGGATGCGTGAAAGTCCTATCCTTCGCAAAAAAATTATGAATGTGAAGGGAGGTTTGGTCAAATGTCTTCAAGCCTACAACTATATCCATCAGTATGACTCGCAGTAGTATAGTCGTATAGATGTGGGGCGTACCTACATCCTACTTTAGCTAGAACGTATGACATCGCACGCGACACTTGAGCTACCACGCAAATCGGAAATAAACCGAAGAGCGTACTTATAATCAACAAGGAGTATATATATGTTAATGTTCAGTGATAAGGCCAGAATTAACTTAGCCAAAGAGGAAATATTCATGTACTACTCTTCTGACCACCTAGATAGAACTCTGCTAGCTAAGACGTGTTGTATTAAGCTTTTTTTTTCCTCTACTTTAATTCAAAGACGTCAAATCTTTTGTGTGATTGAGAAAAAACCTTAGCTAAAGAGAAAGCATTTACTCTTTAAATCTTTAATTATATATTAGATTCACTATTTAAGTAGTGGTTTTCTGCAAACTGTGTGTAATGGAAAAAAACAACAATAAGTTAGAGGAGAGCCCCACGTGTTAAAATTGATCACTAGATCAATGGCTATGTCACAATCCATTAGGTCAAGGTACGTGCTCGCTTTGGAGAGTTAACGACATGGAAAGACCTATCAAGTACCATTATGTTTACTTAGTGATTCACGCCAAAATGAAATCGAGCAAAAAAATGAATCATAAGGTTTCGGCTCCATATCTCCGCCACCTGTTAATATTGATCGCTAGGTTGATGGCTATGTTACAATCCATTACGTTTAGGTACTCACGTTGGACAGTCTGTGACATAGGAAGACCTATCGAGTATCGGTATGTTGAGTGATTCATGTCAAAATAAAACCGAGCGAACAAAATGAGAGGACGTAAGGGTGGACATGGGTCAAGCCCATACATGATCCAATTAAAAAGTTTAATTGGTTGAACATGATCGCTTTAGTATATGTCTATTTTTAAAAAAAGATGTACTAACCAATTCTCAGTTCGACCCGCATTGGGGGCGGATTTGTTAGTCAGAGAAGCCGTAATTTATCTGTGTTTTCAAAAAAAAAAAAGCCTTCCGTCCATCCCAACCCCCAAAACAAGTCTAAAGTCAGTCTAGTCTTACGGAAGTTACGATGCCGCTATACATGGATGAGGCAACGGTTTAGAGACTTTTCTTAATCTATGTGAGAAAGTCTTCTTCTTAACAACAATGCCCTAGGGCTGTCTTACCCCGTGCGTCGAGTTTTTTTTAGATCACAAATTTTAAGGGAGTTACTCTATATATTTCAAATGCTTGAATTTCAAAGATGGTTTCAAACAACAGTATAATACTATTAAAATGACAACTAAATGAGACAATGCTTAATTTTTCTGTAGTCAAACAATAACAAAATTACCTTTTGTCCGAGCAACAATAAAAAATCAGACTAAGTGTCAAGTAAATACATCCTCTCGATGCCAACAAGGGATATATATATGTCCCTGTGTGTACAATACCAATATAATCAAAAGTATCTGCACATGTAAGAACGAAATTGACCTAAACCAAATATTCAGACAGTTCTCTGTTTCACCGGGAGCACGACGGTGGACAGGGTCCCAACTCTCACTTTTGAAGCCACGGAAACCCTCTAGCGGCATCATTCGTGGTGCTGCATTATTTTGATTTTCTATAATCTCTAACAGATGTAACTTACTGATCGTAGCTTCTGAAGACAGTCACTACAATACAGTTTTCTGACAGACCAATGTCCTTCGCTGGTTTCATCCGACTCGCCGGTGGATCCAAGGGAGAAAAGAAGTTTCTGCTGCCGGCGGGTCGTGCGGGGAGATCACGTGAGGCCAGCGCGGTTTGGCATGGCAGAATCTTGTGAGGCCGTTTTTCCTCCTCAGCTGGTTGCTTGCGACGGTCAAACGCGGCAGAACGTCTACGTATCTACTCCGTGGTGTTTCTTCAGGTCAATTTCCTTTTTCAATATCAATGACTCACATCATGTCTACTATGAATATAACGACTGAAATTAAAAAGTTAGAAGCCGCTTCCTACTCTCTCACCCTCCCACGCTTCCACCACACATAATGCCACGACCAGAGTTCAAATCATGGAATTGTCTTGATTATTCATATTTTTTTCTCATCAGTACGACGTCCAATCCCGTGAAATAACGGGGTCCTGGTCACGCCCTCACGAGAGCACGGCGGCTCCCGGTTACGCCCGCACGAGAGCACGCCGGCTCCCGTTGACGCCCGCACGAGAGCACGGCGTGAGATGCAGCCTGTGCACAGCGTGAGACGCAGCACGGCGGCTCCCGGTCAGCTAGCGCGGACACGTAATCCGTTCGTGAGAGACGCAGCAGTTGCATCCGATCTGAGGCTCCTTCAACGATTGATCCAATCGAGGCTCCTTGAGATCGAGGCATGTTGCCCTGCCTCAACAATATCCGGAGGCTAATTCAAGATCCCGCGGCACCACATATTTCATTTGTTTGATTCTTTTTTTTTTTTGATTGATTGATGAAAAAAAGATTTAATCTTTAAACAGGGAGACGATCGATCAGAAGTCGTCGCCCTGCCTCAACAATATCCGGAGGCTAATTCAAGGTCGCGCGGCACCACGATCGATTCTTAAGTTGTTTTCTGACTCAAGCTGAGGTATTCATATGGCAGCCAAAGTAAACTTTTTGATAGGAAATGTTCTTCTCAATGTTTCATATAATCAGATATCATAAAGCAAAGGCCGCATCTTTTTTAGTGCTACTAAAACATTTGTGACTGATGTATATATATTGCTACTGCTTTCATATGGACTAATTTTTGGATTATTTTTATACATATTTTTTGTATAACCAGCTCTTTGGTGACTTTCCTTTACGGGCTACCCAGAATAACTTGTAATTGTAAGTACAAAGCTCAAAACTATATAATAATTAATGTTTGGTGTAGATAATGTTTTTTCATCATTTTAATTAGTGATAGCATCATTTCACTAAGATAGAACTGAAGATTCATATATTTCAATAATTTTTTTTCATATATGATTTTTTATATATGGTGCACGAGTGGGGGCAGGCGCCTAGGTACAGTTGCGTGGAGGGGACGATATATTTTAGTATTTTTTTTTGTCATATATGATTTTTTATAAAATGGGATTGAATTCTTATTTTTTCGACAAAAGACATCTATATGTCTTTTGAACTTGCATTGCTCTTTTTTTTCAAATTATATTTTTGACTAAATCTTAATGAAGTACTTCAAATTTGGTAGAATTAACTTTGGACGAAATATAACCTGTAACGTTAGTATGGACAAATATACTAGTACTCTAGAGTTGGAGAGTCCAGACTCGCAGGTATCTAACAGTCCTGGGACCTTTCTGCTAGTACTGCTAGTGCTAATGGCAGAAGTTTTCCGCTTCTACTGACTGTCTGACTACTTGAAACTCTTTAGAACAAGGCTAATAATATAAACAGGCTACTTGTAAATCTTTTTTATTAGCATTCTCGTAGTCCACACATATACATAGTTAGCTCTTCGTTATTTATATTTATAGTCTCATAAACTTTTTAGTTGTTGTGTCTAAATTGGATGTAAGACTTACAACCTGTATTTTTCTCCACTAAATATTTATTCAGAGTATGATATTATACATCCTCTTTTTTTATATATCTTATAGTTGCTCTTAAGACAAGAGAAGCAAGGGCCATAATCTAAGAAGCTTTTTTCTTTCTTTCGCTTGACGTTGCCGAGAGCCCGACCTGGTCCATTCCTACACTGGCCCAAAAGATGCTTACAGGGCCTTGGGCTAAAGGCTAGTGCAAGTCCGTTTCTTTTCTCTCATGTATGCCTGGAAGCACCGTTCCACGGCCCAAGAAAAGGAAGGTCCGTGCATCGTCTATTCTACTGCATGAGCATGACACGGCTTGTTCCATGGAGGATTAGGATCCTCCATGGTAGGATTAGGCCGTTCCTCCACATGGAGGATGCAATTGAGCCCAGTAAAAACAGCCCACAAATTAGTGCTTGTGCACCGGCTACGAGCCGCAAGCGATGAAAAGCAGGCGACACATTGCTGGGGCAGCGGAGCAATGGTGTGGCCTGTGGCAGGGTGCTGGCGAGCGATGCGGCGGTGGGTGTGGGTGACACACTGCCGAGCGGGGCGGTGACCGGTGAGTAACGGCGTGCAAAGCACTGGCGGGCGACGTCACGACATGTAACAGCCATAGATGGTGGTGCGCCGATGCAAGACTCTATCGTAAAGTCCAAAACTAATATTTATTATCACTTATTTATAGTATTTTGCTGATGTGACGGTACATTTATTGAAGAGAGAGGATGAAAAAATAAGACTCCAAGTCTTATTTAGACTCCAAGTCCACAATATTCGAGGCAATAAATAGGTTTAGACTCAGAGTTTGCATTGGGAGTGCCCTGAGCGAGCATCCGAGCGAGATGGGCGTTGGTTGTTGGTGCCTAGTTGGCCTAGGCCGTGTCACTGCGTGGCTCGGAAGCTTGAGTGAATTGGGCCTGTATCTAGGCCACGACTAGGGTTGTGGCCCTGGAGGCCCTAGGCCTAGGTCTGTCGCTAAGAGTGTCGCGTTGAATACATGTAAAACTAATTTTTGGTTAGCTGTTATTAAACACCGAGTTATCCTTGTTAGATATAATACCTAGCAAACAACCATGGGTCCTCTTCCATCTGATCCGATCTTAGACTAACCATCAAGCAAGTGTTTGATACTTTGTGGAGGGCCATTTCTAAAACAAAGTGGGCACAACGCCATAAAAACTTGGTTTATGGTGACATTCCAAGAACAGTTGTTAGATGGTTCTAGTTTACTAAAAAATAATAAACTTTACTAACATTTGCATCCTTTTAGTTATTTTATCCATGCTAATGGATTAAACCAAACACCCCATCCCCTCAAACCAACAAAAAAAATGCCTTTATCATGTGCCAAATTTCTTGTATAGTTTTCTACGAGTGGAAGATCTCCCAAGTAGAGAGAGAGTAGCAAATATTTTAGCTAGTTTAGCTGGCAGTCGCAATTCTGAAGAGACGTGGTGGGGGCAACTGGGCAAGCATCTGTGTGTATTGATGAAGCCCTATGTCCATTGTCCTAGCCATTAGCGGATCCAGAGTGCGATCAAGGGGGCTAATAAGTAATAAAGATGATGAATAACAATGAAGATTTAATAATAATTTAGTACTAATACTTATTATCTAAGTTTATGTCATGATTAATAATAAAGATTTTGGTGAAATTTATAGAGATTTAATAAAAAAATTAGTGAATTTTATAGAGATTTAATCGAGAAATGAGGCTCATGGGGGAGGGGGGGGGCTGCAGCCACCCCAGACCCTTTGGATTCGCCACTGGTCCTACGTAATGGAAAACTCTCTCTTTGCTCGCCAAAAGAAAGATGTGTGTATATATATATACATCAACTTAAGTGAGAAATTCCATTCTTATGTAGATTCCAAACAAAAGGATTCAAACCTTAGTAAAAATTAATAAGAGTTGCTATATTTTAGGTGCCTAGTTTTTTTGGAAAGTTTGAGCCAACAACTCACAAGAGACAATGGCAAATTTTTTTCTATAACCAAACAATGATAAAATTATATGTTACATGAACAACAACAAAAAATAAAACAAAAAAGGAGAAATGTACAAAATTAATAATATTAGTTACTCTTGCGCAACAAAGCTTTGCTACTCCACCCGTTTATCTCTGGTTAAAGTTCTTTTGAATAAGACATTAATCGGAATTGTGGTAAGAACTTTTGCTACTGGTTCATGTACGACTAAGGGCATCTTTAACGGTTTTATAAATGGGTTTAACATTTTTGTTTTTTAAAAAAAGTCTAAAAATCTCCTATTCAATGGTTTGGCAAATGGGCTTGGCATTTTTGTTAACTTGACAAACACCAGGTGATATTTGACATATATGTCAAACTGCAGTTCGCTTGGCAATCGTCCCGCACACTACTCTAGCGGGATATTTCCTCCTCGCGCGTACAATTTTTAGTTTTGTGAAGTGAATAATGGAAAACCGTTGAAGATTGACTCTTCTTACCTTTGTCATATTCATTTAGGACTTGACAAATTCCTATTTTTACTTATACAAAACCGTTGGAGATGCTCTATGTCATCACATATAAGTGGTGTGACACTAGTGAAGGCTTACAAGTATTATTATAAATAAAATGAGAGATGACACACCAAGAGAGAGAAAAGAAGAGCTGGGAGCGAAAGATTATTGACCGAGGGACAAAGGTACTTTTAATAAAATTATAAGGGATTTGCTAAATCATGTGCCTGAAATTTAGTTTTCTTTCAGGCGATGTTTACTGCATATATTTTATATTAAAATTGTAGTTTTAGTTCGTTGTAATTTATGTAGACACAGTCTGTAATTTTTAATTTCAAGTTAAACAAAACTACAAACCTGACAAAATCTTATAAATGTTGGCACAAAGACAATTCAACAATTACAATTATTTCTAATAGGAGGACAAGGATAAAAATTTAATATGTTATAACACAAAGATAAATAATAAAATACAAAATTAACAAATAACTTATACTAGTTGGTGGTATATTAGTGTTTCCTGAAATCAACTTAAATTTCAGGCACCTGAACTATAGTAAAAATGAAATTATAAAGGTATATAGATTTTGGCTTTTCTTCTTCGAGGCCTCTTTTGTTTTCTTTACCAACACAAAAAGGGTGGTGTAACTCCCATTTCTTTCCTCGTCCAACTTGATCTGGCTTCTCACACTTTCCATTTTGGCAAAGGAAAGTACAGAGGCGCCAAAAGGAGCTACAGTGTGGAGACTGCGGTCCGAATGACTGCTAAGGATCCTCCGAGATCGTTTAATTTTCCGTGATGATGCCTACGCGAATCATAAATACTCTGGACACTGTAGCACAGCGTCAGCGAGGGCGCGACGTGCCATGCCAGCGCTAGTAGTACGAGCAAGGAGCAATGCAAGCCCAAACAAGGGCAGAGTGAATGCGGCGGTGCCACGCCATGATGAGTTCTCGCCGGTCGTTTTGCTTCTGCCGGCTAGTCTCCCCCCGTCCGCCACCACTGAAACTGCCAGTGCCAGGCGCGCCCTCTGCTCTCGGGCGCGTCGTCACCGTCACGTTGCATGACGCGCACATGGCCCAAGGGGCGCGTGCCGCCGTGCCATGCAGATGCAGGTGCAGGTGCAGCGGCAACCTGAAGAATCGTGCTGCTCTGAAGCCCGATTTGCGTGGCTTCCTCCGTCCGCTCCTGCTCCCCGGCCCTCCACCGATCCGCTAGGAGAGGGCGGGCACTGTGCCGGCGTACGAACGCAATCACGACGGCGCGCGGGGGGAGGGAGGGACGCGATATCTGGGGCGCGGAACGAGGCTGCTCCACTTGTCGCCCCGCGCGCGCCTCGTTCGCCGGCCCGGGCGAGCGGGAGCGGCACAGCAGCATGATCGTGTCGTCGACGACGCGCGCGTCGCGGCAGCGCGGGGAGAATCATGGCGCCGGCGGGCCGCGGGATCTCATTCGCGACCTCGCGAGAGAGCTAGCTGCCTGGAGCGCGCGCAGATCGGAGAGGGAGGACCGCGCGGCGCGGGCCTTGTAATCATGGGCCAAGATCTGAAACCACTTGATAATCGTGGATGAGTGGCGCCATTAATTAGTGGCCATTTGCCTGCGGGGCCCTTTTTCCGCGCGGATCCTGTGTTTGCTCAATCCTGCGCCCACGCAGGGATTAGAGTAACAAATCCGTCTACTCGTACTACTACTATAGTATAGTATAGTCTCTCTGCCGCTAGCTGCACTGCAAGCCGCGGCCGCGCGCGCGCAGGCCGGCCGGCGAGGAGTGTATTCCAAGACACAATGATTGTGTCGCGCGGGGAGGCGTGGATTCGTAAAGTGGACGGGTGCCCGCTCATCGCTCCTTCTCGCTCTTGCTCTCTCGCTGCTGCTGCTGCATAACGTGGGCCTTGACCGAGGCAGGCGTTCAGTCAGGCATCCACACACACACACACACACACACACGCATGAATGAGGCATGACACGAGCTCTTTCTTCTCTCCCTCCCCCGCCCTGGTCCTGGCCACTCCACTCGCCCTTCCAGTCCAGGCAATCTTTTGCCCCCTCCGTTTCCCTCACAACGCGTCCTCCTTTTGGTCCTGTTCCAGGTCTGATCGATCAGCTCCATTTACAAGCCCTTTTCCCCCTCCTCCTGTCTCCGTTGCTCCAGCCTAGTAATTATATTACCCTACTAGCCTTTGCCCCCACAGGGCCATCGAAAGGCGTGGCAGCCAAGTAATGGTACCAGCTGGTCAGGTTCGTCTCTGGAGGGCTGGCTGGCCACCGGCACCGGGAGCGAGTGAATTCAAGCGAGCGAGGGAAAAAAAAGGCGAGGCCTTTTGCTGTACAGTAGTATGTCTCTGTGTGATCAGGCCAGGGGGAGGTCGCCATGATTCTTGCGAGGCCGGGCGAGATCATAAGCGAAAGACAAAAAGGCCGAAAGGCGCATCATGCTGCCACATGACACACCCTATACAAAAGCTAGCCCTAGACACACCAGGAGAAGCATCCATCCATCTCGCTTCTTCCACGCCAATTACACGGCCGGAGTAGCAAGGAGCAACCTCATTTGCGAGCGAGGCAGCTGCTGCTAGCTCCTCCTCCAATCAGGATCATCGACGATCGTCGATGGGTGGTCACGGCGACCACCAGCACCACCACCACCGTCACCACCAGGAAGTTGGAGTGCTCGTCGACGACGACGAGGAGGAGCTCGCCGAGCACCACGCGAGGGCGGCGGCCTGTGGTGGCGCCGGCGCCACGAGTGGAGTGGTGGAGCAAGGAGTAGGAGATGGCGGCGGTGGTCAAGACGCCGCGGGCATGGTGTTCGAGGCGAGCAGTAGCGTGGGGAGCGTGAGTGCGGCAACCATGGCGCCGCCTCCCCAGATCCTCTGCTGGCCACCGCCGCCGCCCGAGCCGCCACAGCAGCAGCAGCAGCTCCACCAGGACCACCAGCAGCAGCAGTCCCCGTTCTTCCCGCTTCTGCCGCCGCTCCCCCCGCAGCCGCCTATGCCGCCGCCGTTCTTCGCCGACTTCTACGCGCGGCGCGCGCTCCAGTTCGCGTACGATCACCATTCGGGCGGCCCGTCCACGTCGTCGGACCCGCTCGGCCTCGGCGGCCTCTACATGGGGCACCACCACCACGGCGGCTCCGGGATGATGATGCCCCCGCCCTTTGCGTCGTCGCCGTTCGGAGACTTCGGCCGGATTACCGCGCAGGAGATCATGGACGCCAAGGCGCTGGCCGCGTCCAAGAGCCACAGCGAGGCCGAGCGCAGGCGCCGGGAGCGCATCAACGCGCACCTCGCGCGCCTCCGCAGCCTCCTGCCCAACACAACCAAGGTACTAACAATCGGCTCGGCGTCCTTATTAGCTCGATCGCCCGGCCCGTCGATCGTCACGACATACATACGCGGATCAGATCGAGTGATCTACCGAATGAATGCAAGTTGCAACGCATGCATGCATGTGTCCGCGTGCGTGCGCGCGAACTCCATTGCTAGCTGATCGATGCTGGCTCGCCATCCGATAGCATAGCACTACTGCACTAGCACAGGTGTAGTAGTACGTGTAGGGCTGAGGTAGGAGGAGACATGGGGAGGGAGGGAGCCGCCTAGTTGACGCGGAAAAGAGAGACCGGGAAGGGAACAAAAAGCTCGCGATGCGGGAGTTACTGCCGGCCTCTCCGAGGAGAGACAAACACGCGAGCGCTCTCCTCTCGTGTCAGTCTCGGACATGAACAGTGGCAGCAAAGATAAACAAAAAAGCTGGCCATCTCGAGAGATCCTCCATTCCATCAGCCCAACCCAAGCAACACTCCCAAGGATCCCAGCCTCTAGCTGATCCTCTCTGCAGAACCTGCATCCGATTGTATGCCACGCCACTAACAAATTGGAGTATACTGTTAGTTCTTAGTGCACCACAAACCATAGCTTAGTAGTAGTAGTAGACTAGTGCATATGCATTTGACCCCAGGTAGGCGCGATAGCAGAACATGTATAAAAGAATCGGGAGTGGTGATGGTTTGATGCCCCACTTGAGACCGAAAAGAGCGACGACGACGACATAGATCCATCGCTTGTGGAGTGGAAGCGTGCGTGCGAGCACCACTAACAGCGCAACATACATCGACACCAACCCAACCTATGCGTTGCACTCACATTTTGTATTGATTACGAGCCATCTTCTTCGTGCTCCAAGTAGGAGGGGGCCGGCGAGTGAGTGAGTCCCACGCCACTCTTGGTAGTCGGAAGCATGCATGCCCGGCCACGGCACGCATGGCCTCCTTTTCGCCTGCATGCGTACTCTCCCCTCTCATCATTCTGGCAACTACGCTCGTGCATGCTGGCCCGTGCCCGTGTGGTCTTTCTGTTTAGCTAATAAGCTAGCGTTGTTTTCCTTGTGATTTACTCCTCCTCCTCGTCCTTGTGGTTTTCGATCGGGATCGATCATATCATCATGTGCGCGTATGTACGTCACATGCATGCAGACAGACAAGGCGTCGCTGCTGGCGGAGGTGATCCAGCACGTCAAGGAGCTGAAGCGGCAGACGTCGGAGATCACGGAGGAGGCGTGCCCGCTCCCCACCGAGTCCGACGAGCTCACCGTCGACGCGTCCAGCGACGAGGACGGCCGCCTCGTCGTGCGCGCGTCGCTCTGCTGCGACGACCGCGCCGACCTCCTGCCGGACCTCATCCGCGCGCTGAAGGCGCTCCGACTGCGCGCGCTCAAGGCCGAGATCACCACCCTCGGCGGCCGAGTCAAGAACGTGCTCGTCATCACCGCCGACGACAGCGCCGGCGGCGGCTGTGCGGCGGCGGATGACGACGACGACCAGCAACAGCACCAGCAGGAGGAGGCGCCCATGTCGCCGCAGCACACGGTCGCGTCCATCCAGGAGGCCCTGCGCGCAGTCATGGAGCGCACGGCGTCGTCGTCGTCGCCCGCCGAGGAGCCGGGAGCGGCGGCATCGTCAGGCGCCGCCGGGCTCATCAAGCGGCAGCGCACCACGAGCCTCTCGGCGATCCTAGAGAACAGGTCCATCTAAAAGCTACTAACATAGATCCACCATCACTTGATGCATGAGATGCATGTGCAAAACGAAACGAGAAACAACAGTAGAACACAAACACCACAATCTCTCTCTCATAGCTGATCATAATACCATGCATGCAACTAGAGCTAGCTACTTATGGATGATAATGCATGTTTGCCACGACTATTTTTTTTAGTTTATTTATTTTTCATTTATTTATAGTCTTCCTCTCTTGTGTATTGATCTCAATCGGTGGTGTAGTGTGTCTCTGCGTGCATGCATATATGGGATATCCTCATCAATCAAATACAACGATTCCATTTTTCTTCTTTCTCTTATCAGCAAACTAAATCGCCAGTCCTTTGGAGCACAAGCTTGCAGACCACTATAACTGAGGACATTGATCGAGTAGCATAACTTAATTCATAACTAAGATTTAGTTCCTTTCTTGATACTAGCTGGTCATTAGTCAAACACTACTAACGTAGAAGCTGCTGTTATACCTGATAATGTTGAGGTGCCTATATGTTCCCACGCTGTAGAAGCTGCTGTTTCGTAGGAGTAAGAGATACTACTACCTAACACTCTAGGTTTTACAGCAACAGGCACAAGGCAACATCATTCATCTTCATCATAATGTAATTACAGCTTTACACGTAGTACTCTCCTGTTTGAGATAGTGTGCTTCTGACTTGGCGTGGTCCCTAAAATCAAATCAAATATTGGTCGACATATACTATATACAGTATAAACCTAGCTGCATACTTCAATCTTGAAATAAGGCCATTCTCATGCTAGGTTTTTCTTGAATATGCAAAAAATTGCGTATTTTCTGTATGAAGAGAAAAAGTTTAAACATACAAATGGCGCACTTCAAGGGAGTGCCCTAGGAGGTCTAGAAGAAAACCGCAAGGCCAGACCGTCCTAGAGTACTCATACAATGCAAGTTACTGCATTATTCGCAAGCTAAACAATCGTAGAGACGAGAGCGGCGCTTCGACTCAGGAAACGGCCTTCCATTGATGTTACTTCATGTTGGGTTTTATATAATATGTTTCAAGAGTGTCGCATGAATAGTATTTTGTATTTAATTGATGAATGAAATAGTGTAACATTTTCATAGGCAATACATGCAAGAGGCAAAATGTGTTGGATACAATGTATGCATGATTTCATCTAGATGAAACCGTCTTTCTGTTCATTATTAATCTCTTATCACATCATAGAAAACACTAACATGACACTCTATTTAACGAGACTTATTTTTTTAATCACGATATGACATATAGACACTAATATACATGCACACACACCACTTCCCCTATAAGCACAAACACACATTTATTCCAAAGAGCATTTCTGAAACATTAAGCCAACATATTAAGATTGACAAAAGTCACCAAAAATGTCTTGCTATCAAGAGGCATGCATGTCGCCTGCTACATCCTCTTTCTAGAGTAATTCAATAATGATAAGAGGAGTCTTGTATGTATGGTATGCAAATTAAGTGTCCATCAAGAAACAAAAGTCACCAAAAATGTCTTGCTATCAAGAGGCATGCATGTCGCCTGCTACATCCTCTTTCTAGAGTAATTCAATAATGATAAGAGGAGTCTTGTATGTATGGTATGCAAATTAAGTGTCCATCAAGAAACAATAAGTTGTTTCTTCAGACGCCATATCTAAAGTGGAGACATGCCAGCATGATGATTGTGTGAGACTGTGTGAGTGGTAGTTTAATTTTTTTTTGAGTGGTAGTTTTTTTTTTTGAGAGTACACATTCGAAGGACTGAGCCGGCAAAATAAAGTGTCGCACCCAGGATTTGAACCCTGGGGGTGGGAGCCCCACAACCAATGGCCTTTGCCATTGCGCCGTGAACCCCTTGACAGTGGTAGTTTAATTAAAGGCAAGTTATAATGATCGAGCCTAAATAGTAAAAAAACTGCTTCCCCCGTATATAATGAATTTTACATAAACTTCAGCCATTTGAATTTCAAAGGAATCAGGGAAACTCAAATATTCCATTCAGGTCCAAAGTTATTAGTCCATGCGCAGGGGAGAGAGGTCATATATAGGTTTATTCGTACCTGTTTCTTACAGATTTGAAACGTAGAATTCTTAGTTGTGTTTTTATGTATGTACTATGAATAGACCATGTCATTAAGAAAATATTTAATCTGTGCTTTTTTTCGGAAATAATAAGTTTGGCTTACAATTCCTATTCAATCTAGCTAGCTTAACTTGTCTATAATAATTCTTTTCATCTCTTCTTCTTCTGAATACATGGATCAGTAATCGTATGACTTTCTCATAGACTAAACTCAAAAAAAAAAGTTACGACAATTAAAGTCCAAAGTCACCAGAAAGTTGCTGGTGGTACCTAGCTACCTAGCTCTCATATTAGCTAGCAAAAAAGCTTGTAAGAATGATTAGTATCGAATTCATCCTGACCAAATGTATATCTGGGCATAACTCCATCTCTGAACATCATTTCGTGTCCTTTAGAAAAGCGGCTCAACTCTTTTCTCCCTTTATTAGAAACCGCCTTTTAGGGTCTGATGCTTGGACAAAGTTCATAGATGTTGCACTCTACTACGAGCAGTCGTCCTCGCCCTGCAAGAATTGAAGCTGCTAGGGATATGAGGCAAAAGGCAATTGCTTGAGCCTGGATGGACTCCACAGGTAGTGAATTGGTGAACCATAAATATGCAATCGGGAAAAGATACTAACGCCAACAGGACGGTGCTCCGTGCTCGTAGAAGGGAAGCATAAATGTAGCCGGATTGTTTCATGATGCGCTTCTTTGGCTGTTTTTGCTCGGTTTTCTGATTTCTGGAACCGAAGACTGCGCAGTGCTATTTTGGACGTTGAATGACGCAACCTGTACACTCGTGCCTGCCCGAGGATACTTTCTTCCGCCTGTTGTGTGACACTGCCTCTTGCAGTTGCAGTCTTGTGCATGGACCACCTATATATGTACGGAGGCGATGTCTTTAGTTCATGACCTATTGTGTAGTTTTTCTTTTCGAAAGGTCGGCAACAGCTGCAAAATCGAAATCACTTGATCAACTGCCCTGAAGATTCAGCCATCGGTCAAACCGCTCTAGTAGATCGATGCCATTGCTAACTCATCGACGATGTTTAGCTCTTTCCGGGAGATCTATTTTAGGCTTCGGGTTTTGGGTGCATGCCAGGTTTAGAGATAGGATAGGAAGCCTATGATCTATACGCCTTTAGTCCCACAGGGTGAAGGCCGGGACGGCGTCTGCAATCATTAAATCTTGGGCTCAAAACTTTTTTGTGTGACTTTGGGCTCGAAACTTCGAGAATGTAACATAAACCCGTTTTACTAACATCTCATACCAGACCTTGCATTTCAAAGTTTTGTATATCCTAGAACTCTGTCAAGCACATCGATCAGGTCGGAATTCGTCTGTCGTGGTCCGATTAAAAAGGAAATAAAAAAGAGACAGGACAGGTTGCATGATAGCATACTTCTAGATAGGCGAACCATAGAGGACGCAGGGCCAAAACATAGTGTAGTTGACTAGTTGTTATTCTCCTAAGAGCTTAAAAATCTTCAAGATCGAGTGACAAAAAGGAGCCAAGTCTATGGCAAAAAACTATAGGATGAAAAAAAAAACTTCCTCCAAAGATGGTTTCTTCTTCCCCAAAAAGCTATCACATCATCTAAATGGGCATTCTTACATGGGCCTTCTTCACTTTGTTACATGGGTCTTCTTTGGATATTTGTTATTTGAGGTCACCACCTCCCACTGGAAACTTGAAATTCCTTCACAGTGCACTACCGTAAGGGAAAATAAAAATATCATCATGAAAATGTACGTATCATCATAAAAAATAAAAATATGGTCATGAAATTTCTTACGGTGCACTTACCGTCAGAGAAAATAAAAATACTGTTAGGGCTGGCTCGACAGGGTAATTCCAGTTTTGCCTGACTTTGGTCAGGGAATTTCAAGTTTTCAGTAGTGTCCACCACACAGTACAAACCACTCTATGCCTTCCTGTCCAACTGAATGAAGGAGGTCGCGGCAAAGTCGCGTGAGTTTTCTAGTAAGCTACTCTATCCATGGTACAAACACGTCACACTTGATCACAAGTGGAGAGGCTGGCCCTGCCTCTGAGACGTGGCGACTGGCGAGTTGCCATGTAGCCGCTGAACAATTTGCCACGAACAGGAAACAATGTCTTCAGTCTTCACCTGAACTGCTGACCTAAGTTCGTAAATTAAACTAGCTCCATCTCTCACATGAATTTGGTGCCATGTTCCAATCATTCTAGAGTACTCAAGAGGCCAAAACTTAGACAATATGCAGCGGTTGGGACTAAGCTCTATGGTTGTGAAGTCATCTCTTGATGATCCACCAAGACACTCAAACCGCCTCAGTTTGATCTGACTTGTATAACATTTGAGTAAGCAGGATAGGTGCAAAGACATGGACTCGCAAGCATGCGGTCAAAACTCATGTATTCTATCAGTTGTTTGGTGAGTGTTTAGTCTTAACACACATGAAGGCTGGAGCGCAAAAAGATAAAGCGTAAATCTAATCTCTGATGTGAGCATGCATACCAGCATCATGCTAGTAGATATATACCAAAGCAGAGAGCCAGAGACGTACTCCCTCCGTCTCATAGAGTGACTTTTTTTAAAAAAACTTTTTGACACCGTATTTGACCATTTGTTTTATTTAAAATATTTTTGTAAATTATAAAATAAATAAATTATTATTGAAATATCTCTGATGATAAAACAAGTTATAGAAAAATAAATAATATTTATATAAATTTTTTAAATAAGACGAACGTTTAAATAAGATGGTACGGATTGTAAAGTGATATTTTTAATGAGACGAAGAGAGTAGGTCAGAGGGCTCAAAAAATTCAGCAGCCCAGCCACTTGTGCAGCCAGAGCCAGTGCCCCTCCTGAGATGGCAACTCTGTGATCGACCTGCAAGCTAGATGACCCTGTCATCACGCCACCAACCCGCCATTAAACAGGCAAAACATTTAGCTCAGATGTGTATGCTTCGGTACATTGCCACAATGGTGCAGGTGTAGTACGACAAGTGTTTTTTCTAGGTGCTGTTGCCGTATAGCTTTGCTTCGAGAGCTGGCAGTGACCATAGCGTTCGTGTGATCCTGTCCCAGTAAGATGCGCGGCCGAAACTTCCACAGCCCAAGTACGCAGCTCCCGACTCCATGCTCTGCTTGCTCACACACACGTCCAGTCCAATCACTCCAAGCCTGTATAAATAATAACCCTGCAGGCCGGGCCGGCGCCCACCGCAAAGACACCAAATATTCCGCGCTCGGCCGGTCTGCCTATCCATTTCTTTCCCGCACACCACACACGCCGAGACGCGCAAACGAACACCAGAGGATGTCATCCGTTCTCGCCTTCTCCCGGTGCTCGTCGCTGCTTCTCCTCCTGCTGGCGACGGCGTCACAGGCGCTCAACGTCGGCGACCTGCTCGGGACAGCACCTTCGGTAAGGACGGACCAGAGTGGCGATGGCGAACCGAGTCTGAACTTTTGTAAGTGCTTTTATCTGGAGCTGATCGGTTTCGACCACCATGCATGGACTTGTTGTTTTCTACGTACAGGGGAGCCAGGGTTGTAGCCGGACGTGCGAGTCATCGTTCTGCATAGGTAAGCAAGTCACAGCCCTGGCAATCTGCCACTTTCCCCTCCAACAGTTTCACACAGAAGCTGCTAGCTAGTCCTGTTCAGCTGTTCTTCAGGAAAGAAAGCAAAACCGAAAGGTTGGATTGTTTTGCTGAGTTCCATTTGCCATGAGCGGACTGAACTGAACTTGCGTAGGAGTAGCCTACAATTTTTCCTGGCGGACAAGCTTACCTGAAGCCGCCTGCTTTTCAGCTTTCAGTCGGGCACGGCACTAGCTCACCGGCAAAGGGTACTGATGCGCTTGCTTTTTTTTTTCCCCTTCTTCTTGTCCACCCTGGCCCTGAAAATGAAAGTCCCGCCGCTGCTGAGGTACGGGAAGTACTGCGGGATCCTGTACAGCGGCTGCCCCGGCGAGAAGCCCTGCGACGCCCTCGACGCCTGCTGCATGGTCCACGACCACTGCGTCGCCACCCACAACAGTACGCATTTTTTATCAATTCCTCATTCAGCCATTCTTCTTCTGAAACCGAAAGCCGAGAGCAGGACAGACCGGGCGGCGGGACACGATGGTTAGGTCCCCCGGTCGCACGCCAGGTCTTCGCGAGCTGACACGCCACCTAACACGATCATTCAGAGCACAGTCTGAAACCAGTACAGTATAAGCAGGCTACCAGATAAGATTAGACTAAGCCACAAGCATGCGGTCGGTGTGCACCGTGCACCGGCGGTGCACGCTCTTCTTGTCACGCCTAAACTAAACGCGCATATTCCCGCGCAAGGCCACCGCGCGCGTGAGGTGAGAGAGAGACAGCGAGGCCAACCGCTAGCTGCGTCGGCGCGTCGCGGCCAACCGACATGTGCGCGCCCGCGCCGGTTGCGCATGATTGCGCCGAGTCCGCGTCGACCCTGCGAATCTGGTATCTCCCCCGGCCCGGGCGTCGACTGGTGCGCACTCGAGCGCACTGAATGAGTGTGGTGGTTGCGGCATACATGTGTCGCCACGCCTGACGCCTCGCCGTCTCGGCATACATGCGGCATACGTTTGTGGGAGTTCCGCTTTTTGCCGTTGACTGCCCGGTGCTGATCGAACTTTTTTTTCCCCCTTTTTGGCCCCCGCAGATGACTACCTGAACACGCGGTGCAACGAGAACCTGCTGAGCTGCCTCGACAGGGTGAGCCCGGCGGGGCCGACGTTCCCGGGGAACGAGTGCGACGTCGGCCAGACGGCGTCCGTCATACGTGGGGTCATCGAGTCCGCAGTGCTCGCGGGCAAGATCCTTCACAAGCGCGACGACGGCCAGTAGCCGGCGTACGTTCTTGGCACTTGGCAGGATCGGGCCGAGCGCGGTTGGCACTAGGAACACACAATAAAGGCGAACGAGCCCGTCCGTGGCGGTGCGGCAAAGAAGCATGTGCTGGATTTCAAGGTCACGGACGGGCGAAGTGGCAAAGGTTGTTAAGTTGTAACAATAATGTTACTGTGTATGCTCCTTTAGTAATTAGTAGTAGTGTATGGATATAATCAAAGAATACAACAAGATTCGGTCATTAGCAGTCCAATTTTCATGTTGTCCGGCGTCAAGTGCAACTCTTGGACTGAACGTCGTTAGTCGATTTTGCTGTGTACTTACCGCTTGCGGTCTACTTCCAAGTGTTGGAGTAGTCTTCATCGATGAGCTGCAGATTGTTATCTAGGCCCTCGAGTTGAATAAATTCGGATATTTGTTATATAGTGTCCATCCTCCAAAGGCTTCTCGTCTAGCTTTGGTTCACCTATTGAGACTTCACGGCTTGACTGACGCAGAGATGTTTGCTCGACGCTAAGGGACATCGGACATAGAGTATTATTGAGAGGACCAAAGGACCTTTTCCTATGTAAATTGGTATAAGCACTGGGTTCCCAGTCAGACATGGTAAATAGGATCTCAAGTACGAGAGGTTACATGATATATGTGTTGTCACCGAAGTCAGCTGAACTTCTACATGGTCAGGGTCATAAACATAGATTAATTATAACAGATGATGAGAGTAAACACCAAAAGGAGAAAAACATAAGATTCAAACATTTTCAAGCGGAATCATAAGATAGAATATGATTTTAAGAAAAAAATTTCAATCTAAAGCAAATATTATATAGATTTTCTAAGATTAGATCAACTTATGGGTTTTAGTTACATTTTTAGAAAAAAAATATTTGGATAATATTTTGAAAAAAAATATTTTGTAGTTCTTTGGATAAAATATAATTGGCCTCTGATATATCGATTTACCTATCTTGTAACTAATGTGGCATCATGTCAGAATGTTAATGTGGTGTCACGTCATATCGGTCAATATTGCTTTTCAAAATCATGCAAAAAAAAAGAGGATGTGAAAGGCTAAATTGGACTTTGTTGTACTTAAAGGATGTTTGGACCATGTGTTTCAATTCTGCTTCATGTTTTTAGTTAAATAAGTTCAGCTTCAAGAAAAAAAAGGAGTTATAAGAACACATAAAGAGATGCTCCACGAAGAGTTTTTTTTTTAACAATCCACGGACTTGATTGATAAAGAATAGTTACATCGTTCAATAAGAACTCAACAATAAAAGTAGGGGATAATCATCCTAAATACAGTAATTTTTTGAGATCATAGCCCGCTTCGCCAGCTCATGAGCTGTTTGGTTAGTTTCCTGCTACAGTACTCAATAAGATTTTTCCTGGAACTCGAACCAAATTAGAATGCACTCATCGTATATTGCATTTGCAGCTGCTGAGTGAATCCTCAGATTGAATGATTACCCGGTTGCAGCCTGCATGTTGTCCTAGCATCAATCCTTCCTTTAGAGCAGAGTTTCTGCCAAAGGCGAGGGATAAAATTATTTGATTCCACCACCAATATCCTTGAACAGTCTCTTATGATGGCTCCCATACTTCCGCATTCCATGTTCTAATTAATGGAAGCATCAACACTTAGTTCGTGAAGCAGAACTCGTGCACAAACACCCAATTTCAAATGATTGGAATTCAAGCGCACCGATGGGCTACAGCCCACAAAATATCCGGCTCACTCTGCTGAAGTCCACGGCGGCAGAATACGCCCGGTGCCCCCGGTGGCGGTAGGCCAGTAGGTATTGGTACCCTCGAACCTTGGGAGCAGAACAAATCTGAACCCTTCGTCCGCTACCGACTCCATCCCTCCCTCCTCGCCTCCTCGGCCCCCCACCCGCGCAACGCTCGTCACGCTCACGCAGCACGCTGTCGTCTTCCCCCCGGAACCAAAGCCAAGCCGAGCGCCCGTGCCCCTCCCGACCGCGTCTTCTCCTCCTCGACTTGACCCCTCCACCACCTCCATGGGGTCGTCGGAGGCCGACGACGGCCAGCTCCTCAAGAGCTTCCTCGCGGAGGTCAGCGAGGCCGAGCGGGACAACGAAGTGCTCAGGTCTTCTTCCCCTCCCTCCCTTTTACATCTTCTCGACGGCGGTTCCTTTCGTTGCGAATCACCGTTGCGCATTATGTAGCTTCAGATCCCATCGTTTCGGATTTTTCGTCGCTATTGTGCGGCCTAGTGGATGTAGCAATTGGCTGGGCGCCAAGTCTCGCCGAGATTTTGGGGAACCCTTTAGCTCGAATGAACCCTAGGTTGCGTTTGTACGGTCGTTCGCTTGTTCTAGTTGCCTCCGTACTGTGCTAAGCGCGTGGGTTTTATCCCTTAACTGTTTTTTGTTGTCAAGTGCACCAAAATTATTATTTATTTTGTTGCTGTGGAAATCCGTGGTAGAGGAAATTGGCTCCTGTCACTTGCTTATGCAATCGTTATATCCTAGTATAGCGATAGAATACACAGAATGTGCAATTTTGAGCGGTCGCTTGTGTGTGAGTTAAGTAGAAGAGCATAGAAATCGTTCAAGTTTGGTTGGGAGGCTAGACCTTGGCAGTTGGATGATTGACCTAATGCTCGAATTTAAAGTTAATTTTTTCTAATTGTCTGAATGACGTGGATTCGTATTGTGAAGACTGTTATGGCCTCAATGTTTTTTTTTGTGTGTGTGAATTGCCATCATAGAGTTAAGTAGTCTTATAGTATAATATTATTCTTGCAATCCTTGTTTAGAAATCTTTCATGCCTTTGGAAAAAAAATGTAAAGTCATGTATTGAAGAAAGAGTTATACATGAACCTTCGACTTATACAATGATGCTTTTTATATGTTGAAATTGTACAGTGGTATTTTTTCTGCAACAAAGATTCAAAGTTTGTAATAGCAGGGATATATGGAAAATAGTGAATATTTTCAATTGAAACAAATGGATCAATTGAAACGTCATGTTATTTGGTTATTTCTTCTCAACAATAGTTCCCTATCGTGACACATCTTAAATTTATCAGGATACTTGGTTGCTTCAAGTTAAACCCCTTCGAGCATCTTAAGTTGTCTTTTGATTCGCCACCAGATGAGGTGAAAAGGCAATATAGGAAGGTATAAAGACATTGATTTGATATTTATAAGTTTTTCATTTGATTTATTTTTTGTGTAGATCTAATATTTTTTGTTTCACGTGCTTTCTGCAGTTGTCATTGTTGGTCCATCCTGATAAATGCAAGCATCCTCAGGCGCAAGAAGCTTTTGCAGGTACTGAAATGAGCCAGTAACAAAACTACTGGAGCACATGAGAAGCAAAGTGCCACAGTAATTCATTATATTGTCATGCTGTGAAATAGTATCACATTACATTGCTGTAAGGCATATATGGATTTGCTTTTGAAATATGATCTGTACAATTTATAAACCAAATCAAGGAAATATGTCAGTTGGTAATTCTATATATATCCTTCAAATCAGAATAAATAAATAACTTTGAAATGGATAACAATATAACATCAGCATGACTAGGCTTTTAGATTTTGGTGTTGGGGAAAGGGGCATGAGTTCGTAATTCATACTAGAAAAGAACTGGAGATGGATTTAAATGGATGTTACCTGATCATGGTTTTTGAGGCGCTGTGGTGACTGGCGAGGGGTGGCACCCTACCCCCATCACAATGCCTAGGCATTTATGGCGGATGCCCAGGCGACGCCATACGAACAATTTAGGCGCCATGAAGGCGTTGTGTAAGCTAGAATTTTAGATTCTAGTGCAGCACATACATACCTTGTTCCCAATTCTTGAGCCCAGCACAATATTAGCATAGCTAAAAGAGCACTTATCATACTAATCAAAGGAAGAACCTTCTACTTTGTGTTATGTGAAAGTGTATAGATCAAAGAAAGAACCAAGCAGATATTATACTAATCAAAGAAAGATCCTTTGTGCTCTGTTTTTTATAATGGTCTAAGAAAATAATAACCCAAGCACAGGCAGGCATTAGTCTCCTCCGTATGTGCGTATGTAACAGGCCAATAATAGTATAAAAAAGCAGCAATACTCAGAGCAGAATACACGCACCAGAACAGAGGAGGCGGCATGGGGCTGGGAGATTTAGGGGACCAAAACAGAGGCGGCAGCGTACACACTTACTTGGCAGAAGGCAGGTGCGGATGGGCGACGGCGGAGACTTGAAGCGGGCAGACAGGCAGGTGCAGACTGCGGACGGCCGATGGTTGCAGCGGTGGAGATGCAGGAGTGGCTCCACTGCAGGTGCGGATGGCGGAGTGGACATACAGGGGCGTCCGGCCGGTGGACTCAAGAAGAGGAGCAGCCAAGTTGAGCTCGAGGTCCACAAGCCACCTTATCTTTTCCTCTCCCCTCGCCCGCACTCGTGGTAAATGTCTCGAGAGGCAGATTTCCCGCGCATTTGGATCTGGCGTCCGTGGCGGAGCTGTAGGCATCCTCCCGACGCCATTCTATGCCTAGGTGACGCCTAATTGAATAAGGCGGACGCCATACAAGTGCAGGTCATGGTGCCCCCAACGCCCAGTGCCTCATAAATCATGTACCTGATATCCACAGTAAGGCACAGATTAACTTCTCAAATAATTAAACAACAAAGAAATGATCTTAGAAATGGGATCTGTGCATTTTTAGTATTATGTCATACAGGAATACTCAAAATGAGCCCTTGGACCGTTGCACTACCTCTTGTAAGATCTGGACTTCTGTAGTTAAATCTGCCATAGCACCACTGAAAGTGACCATGTTTGAATGGTATAGCTGTTTTCCTTGCTCATTGATATATATTCACTTGATGGTATAGCTCTGGCAAAAGCACAACAGCTCCTACTTGATCCACAGGAAAGATGCTACATTCTTGACCAAGTTACTGCTGCAAAAGGTGTGAATTCATCTTTTTTATATACCTTATTGACAATAACGATTTAGCCAACTGAAGTAGAGCTACCATGAACTAAACAAAATTTTATGTTCCTTTGTGTTGAAAAATACAGAAGAATTGAGGGCAAAGCGGAAAAAGGAGCTGAAGAAAGACAGTGCGTCCAAGATAAAATCTCTCGTGGATGAGGTAAGACAATCTTATGGAAGGTGATGTGAATTTTGATTGGACTTTGCAAACTTTAGAAAAACATCTATCCATAAAGAAAGATATTCCATGTATCTGAAACTTTGTTTGTTGAAATCTTTAATGAATTCACAATGCATGTGATCAGCTGTTTCATTTTGCAAACATCATCTGCATGGTTCAATAGTTGGATATTAACAAAATATTATGATAATAGTTCAGCTCTGTGAAATCTTTGATATATCTTATTGGATTTCATGCATCTTCCACAATTCAGAACCCCTAATGATTTGCTTGCATATATGCAGGGAAAATATGAAGAGCAGTTTGAACGATCGGATGAATTTCAGAAGCAGTTAATAATTAAAGTACGTGAAATTTTGACGGAGAAAGAATGGCGTCGGAGAAAAATGCAAATGAGGGTAGAGTGTTTTCCCCCTAATGTTATCATTTGTGAGAAACAAATTTGTCGGATGTGCTATATTCATGTGGGCAACTGGGCATTGCACAGATATCAGAGGAAGAAGGAAGACTTAAGAAGGATGAGGAGGAAACAAAAGAGATGTGGAAGAGGAAGAGAGAGCATGAAGAGAAATGGGAGGAGACTAGAGACAAGCGGGTATGTTTGCAGTCTATTCTATGTAGAAATTTCACAATGTTAGCTATGCTCGCTTTCTGTTTACATGTCAATACGAAATTAGGTCTATCTGTCTATGCACTCGTACTGAAAAGTGAAAAATGTACCAAAAGCTGGAAAGGAGAAGGATCATGATGCATAACGCAGTACTGCTCACAGATATTTTTGCATAGATGCTGATGCTACCTCAAATGCTACCTTTAGTCCTTCGATTTTTGTGGCCTACTCCCTCTGGCCACAAACACATGTTGTTTAGGGCTCGATTTCATCAAACATTAAAAATAACGAAAATCAAATAATTATCACACTATTTAGTTTGGAAACATGTTGGTTATATGTATGGATCTGTGTTAAAAATACTTGTAAAATCTCTGAAGTTAATATATTCTACTAAGTCCAGTCCAAATTATAAGACGTTTTGGCTTTTCTAGATACATTGATTTTATTATGTATCTAGACATAGTGTATATCATATACATAGCAAATGCGACGTATCTAGAAAAGCCAAAAACGTCTTATAATTTGGAACGGGGGGGAGTAGAAGAAATTAGTGGTCAAGGATATGCATGAAGACTGGAAAGTCAAATGTGTCAAGTATTTTGTACCAGAGGGAGTATTTCTCTAGTGACATACTACTGCCATTTCTGATTCTTCATAGCATGAGGTGGTTAGCGCCCTTGTCATTTGGTACAACATTTGAGAAATCATCATCAGTCCCATTTCCAAGGCTATAATGCAAGGTTGAAGGATCAGAGCACTTTGTTACTTCGTGAATACTGGTAGCCTAACCTAAGTGCATCATAGAGTGGCCATAGATTCAGAGATGTATTCGTGACTTGAGTTACAGTGATTTTTCTGCATTGTCACTAAGGTCGTGCTCACGCCATAAAGTTCATTCCTTGTGATCTGTATATAGTGCAGCTTTCTCTGCCCAAACGTACCAACTGCCTAATACAATGGATTTTGGGTTTGTAGGTCAACAGCTGGAGGGATTTTGTGAAGACAGGAAAGAAGGTTAGAAAGTGCATATGGCAAGTAGTATCTTCCTATTCATGAATTTGTAACGGAAACTCCTTTCTGCAGGGACGGAAAGGTGAAATCAAACCCCCGAAACTTAAAACTGAAGATCCGAACAAATCGTATGTGCAAAGGCCAGTAAAGCGCAATTGAGAAGAATGATATTGGTGTCAGCAATCAAAGAACAACTGGTAGCGACTAACGAACTTTCGTGTCACCAGATTCAAGCTGCAATACTGCAATGTTGCTCTGCCCCTGAATGCGGTAAGGTTCAATTACGCCTGCTGATCTCTAGTCTAGTCAGTGAACAGAACAGATTTTACCCGTATTGCTACCTAGAGTGATTTGGGTTCAGTCTGAAGATTTTACTGGAAAGAAGTACAGATTTTTCTGTTGGAAAATAACCTACTGAACTGAATGTTGACAGGATCGTCTCTTTACTGTTTTGTTTCATTTTAATGTATATAAGTAATGCTGATATATGTACATCGTTTCCCATCATTGATGCTCATATTCCGAAAAGGCGTGTACAGTACCAAACAAGGACAAGGTCGATGTACTTTTGAAGATGAATACTCCGTAGGAAGGTGCTCGGTTGGTATTGGCATTCGACTGACTGCAATTCAAAACTGTTGAGGAAAATCAACTTGTCTTTAACTTTCGACCGGTAACGTGAACTCTAACTGAAACAGTTGAGATGGCATAGAAACTGGCAGTCGCATGCCTCATGCCTGCACTTGAATCCTCGTAAGCCCATAAAGGATACATCGCACTACCATTGCCAAGACTCAAGATCTACATAAAAAGGCTGTAATCAGCGTGATCGGAACCGATTGCTGCAGCTGCACAAGGTATAGCTAACAGTATGACAACCGTAGGGATGCAGCTTCAGATAGGGCCATTCATGGCCTCACGACCCAACCAATCTGACCCGGCTAAAACATTGGGTAGATTCAGACCATGATTTCGACTCGTAACAATCTTTGAGTCAGAACAGGCTGCAATTTTTAATCTAAGATAAGATTTAAATCTAACGCGAAAATCAGAGAAATAATTCAACCCGACTGAACACGTTCGTCAAGTGATTGAGGGCTTAAAAGTTTTGACTCAACATTAGTCTCGGGTCGGGCTTGGGCCAACCAAAGAAGCGTCGTTTCATTTTTGGCCCAACCTGACGTTTGATTAGGCATAGGCTGCAGCACACGCCGAAGCGAGAATTGACATCACCTGATATATCTGATGCAGTGGCTTGCTTAACTCAAGCGCTACAGTTCGTTTCGGAAGGTTAAGAGACAGCAGACCCCAAAGACCAAAGTCCCAGTCTCCCAGACCAGCCAAAACCTGAATCCGTATTTCTCCTTTTGGCGGTCTCATACAAGAAAGAAACGAAATGATCGGTTTGTTCGCCATCCGTACATGGTACACATACCCTTGCATGATTAAAAGCTATCCCACAAGTACTATAGCTAGGTCTCCTAATAAAACTAGATGGCTATAATAATATTGGAGTAGTGACGGTGGTGCCCATATGTCCATGCGTACGTACGTACTCCTACAAGTTGGCCAACTCCTCTAGAAACGTTATCATGTGCCGCAGGACCCAACCGATGACAGCCTGTTAACTGCCCACATGTCCTTCTCTCTCCCTCTCTATTGAAATTGGAATTATTAAAGCCCTTTTGTGCGAGCGAGACGGGGGCACAGCTAGCACAGGCCATGCGTCGCCTTCGCCCGGTGTGGGCCAGCAGCACTGTTCCGCTGCGGGCCTCCCGCAGACGCAAAGCCGAAGGCCATCAAGTTCGTCACGCCGGGGCCCGCCCTCTCGGGGCCGGGCGGACGTGTTTAGGAAACACGGACACCGACCCGCGCACGGGTGCGATCGATGGTTGGCTGCCTCGCGCCACCGGTGGCCCGTGACCGTGAGACACAACAGACACAGGGCTGCTGCGGCTGGCTTCCCGGGCTCCCAGCCCAGTCTCCCGGGTGCTGATGCTGTTGGTGTCAGTGTCACGCGGGAAATTAATTAAGGAATTAAAAAAGGGAGGGCCCATGCCGCGCGTGGCCCAGCCCCAGCCCCGCGAGTACACGAACCTGCCGGCCGCATTCCACGAGACAATCCACGATTTGCTCAAAAAAAAAAAAACCATGCACGAGGGTGATGTGAGCAAGCAAGCAACCGGTCGCCCAGCACGAGTTGGTTGGCTTGGAACAGGATCACCGGAAATTGCACCACATGCATGCAAAAGAAAGAAAAAAGGCACGAATTATTTCCAAGCTTTTCTCCTCTAGTGTCGAATGATTTAGTAGCTTTGCTCACACATGTCAGGTGCCGGTAAGCTGCGTCATGAGCAAGTGGGTGTTGAACCTTGTTGCATTCCCGTTTTCAATCTGCTTTCGCAAAGGATGGTGGGCTCGGAGGCCCAGTCCGCACTAGCTATAGCGAGGCCATGCATGGACTTATGCCAGTACTGGTAGCTTTAAAGGCCGGGTTAATGGAAGATGATGATGTCATGCATTTTATTTATGGATCAGTATGTTAACTACTGTTAGCCGGCCTTTATTACCTGGTTGCTTGCTTAGCTGAATGCTAAGGTCATTTTGGGAAAATACGATCGCTAACCTAGCTTTAAAGTAGGAGTACTTCAACAAATCGAAGTGAATCGATACTTTAAAAGCTCCACTCCCTGTTGCCGGAGGAGTTGCTGTTGAGAACGCGCTGAATGCTATAGTTTTGTTGTTGTGCTCACTGATGCGATCCTCAGCGAATTGTGTCGATTATTGTTGGGGGTGATTACCTCTTGCATTGGGTGTACGTATGCATGTTTTTTTCTTATAAACTAGACCTGTCATCTTTAGTAGTATTATGGAACATTATTAAGGCAGAGCTAAAGCTTTCCATCTCCTTTGGGAAAAAAAAACTTTCTAAAAGTTTGGTTATTTGTTGTGTGATTGATTCTTGGGAACCTTTATTTGTGGGTGTGATTCAAGCTGACTTACATGTTCAAATTAAAATTGAAGACCTTCATCTTGCTCGATATTTTATAATGAACTTTTCGTGCTGGGGTCCACTTCGGTTGAGCATGTGTTGAAATTTCAGCACGAATCACACTACACAGCCTGCCCACATAAAGAGGTACGCACAAGCAGGCACGTTAAAAAAAAATTTAAGACATCAGGTATTTAGAGATACTCTCTCTTTCTCTCTCTAGAAATATAAGTGATTCAGAGTCTAAAATTTATATCAAAATACAAGGTGTTCTAGGTCTTAAACTTTCAGCGTAGCTTACCACCCCAGCTACACAATATATCTAATAATAAATAGAATCCTTAACTTTTGAACTATACGTCAAGGGGTCTTTAGTCCCGGTTAGAAATAACAACCGGACTAAAGGGACTTTTAGTCCGGGTTGGTATTACCAACCGGGACTAAACAAAACCCTTTAGTCCCGGTTGGGAACACCAATCCGGACTAGGAAACCACACATGTTCTCTAGTAGTGTCCTCTCTCCTCTAACCAAGAAATGTAGCAAATGAACTACTCCCCCTATTCTAATTAGTGAGGGCCAAATTGGTCTTTTGACGGGCCTGGTACAACATCCAATTAAACTCCTCTTTAAGCTTCCGTGATAATTCTCACAGCACACACACTCACAGAAAGTTAAACATGATCCTAGAAATTCTGAAACAAAAATACCTAGACACCTACTTTGTAGACTCCAATCACTATTAATACTAACATCAAAGTAGATATAATATTATAATTTGCTTCTAAATTACGGCCTTTGCAATATAGTCAAGAAACAACACATAGTAACTTGTCCCTTATATATACCTATACTAAGAGCCTGGTTAGCACCCTGCGACTGCGAGCATCTTTTGGCACAACGCAAAAGCAGCTGCCCCAAAGGCCACCATTACCATTATGGCATTATTGTGAGACCCTCGGGAGATCAACGGGAGCCACGGGTGCATCAGCCAGCAGCCGAGAAAGGCTGCCGGCAATGGCCCAAATTTGCACACTCTCCTACGCGCGAACACCGAGAGCTTTTTGACTATTCGCCGCCCAGTACACAAATCGGTAGTCCGGCAGCTCACGCGGCCACGGGCCACGGCCAACTACCGGAAAAGATTGGTGGACAGACACTGATCTGTTCATATCCACGATCCACCCGTGGATCTTATTCCCCCAATGCCGGCCGGGACACTCGAGGAAATGACAAAGCTTTGCGATTAGCCGCGTGAACGAGGCACCGCACAGCTCAGATAAAGATCAAAGGAGCTTTGCTTCGTTTGGTTGTGGCTGCTGCTGATTATGATACCACCGCCCGTCTTGTTCTGAATTCTGATGCTGCGTGTTTTCATTTTCAGTAGTGTTTGTTCCGGACACAGTGGCGGACCCAGCCAAAAATATGAGCTAGGGCGGTATATACAAATACAAAATTTCACCGATATACCGGTCTAACTATAATATATATATATATTGTAATATCACATAACAATTGTGTTGTAATATATAATTCAACAAACAAAAGGTACAGAAGAAGTTGGAACATGATTACCTTTCACATCAAGACAGATAATTTTTGTTCCATAGTACTTGGTCCAGATAATTTACCATACAACAAATGATCAAAATAAAAAAAACATAATAACCTGCAATTAAAATAAATTTAGTAATGAGTAAGTGACAAGTGAAGGAATATGTAAAAAGTGTCAAACATTGTAAGAAAACATACCAATCCTACAACTCTAAGAACAGTGAGGCTGCTTTGGAGGTAAACTCATCTTCCGATCTTTCATGGATTGAAACGTCCTCTTAATTTTCTCAGGATCAAGTTCTCTAAAAAGCCCCTTCTCAATGTAGCACAAACTCAAGTCATTAAGCCACTCATCATTCATTCTATTCTGCAAATCAGTCTTGATTATTTTTCATAGCTGAGAAAGTTCTTTCAACTGATGTCGTTGCCACCGGAAGAAGCAATGCTAGCTCAATGATGAGATAGACTAATGGAAAACTTGCCTTGCTTTGAACCAACTTTATTGCCAAACTTGCAAAATCATGACAAACTCTGAAATCATCAATTCTTCGTATATGAAGAATAAATGTCTGAAGTTGATCCCTTATATTAGACCGATCAACAATTAAAAATCTTGATCATAGATCTCTGTTATACGAGCAATCTTCTCCACATCAAACATAGAGAATGAATCTCTTGGATCAAGGCAAGAGAAGCAAATAAGTAACTCTGACGATACCTCGTTGAAGCGATGATCCATCTCCGTGATAATAGCATCAAGTGCAGCCAAGAAAGTGTCAACACGATAATGATGTTATTTAGTTATTAAGTCATCATCAAGCCTTGATCGACCCCATCTTGGTCTACGCTCACTAAAATCTGGCAACTTTATATTTTTTGCAACACAAAAGGCTTTCACTTCTTCAAATAATGGCTCCCAACCTTGATTTCTCAAGTTTACCAAACGTGTTTTAACATCAACAATCAATGACATGGCCTGGATTATATTTTGATCCTTCTTTTGCAGTAACAGAGATAACTCATTAGTAATACGAAGCACTTTCAACATCAACTTCATATTCAAAACAAAGGTAAAACTCTCCATTTTTTTCAACAAACCACCTGCTCTACCAGGATTGCGTTCATCCCCATGAACCATGGACAGTACCCTCGACACAGAATCCCACATGTTCTCAATACGCAGTAATGTGGTGAAATGGGAACCCCATCTTGTATCACCAGGTCTAACCAAGCTACTTCGTTGATGCTTTCCTTTCCCAGAAAAAATCTCTCCATTATCTAATTTCTCTAAAATTGTATTACGATGTTCAGGAATCAAGATATCTTTCCTTCGACAAGATGAACTAGCACTAGTCACAATCAAACTCACATAGTTGAAGAAATCAGAGAATGACGAACAACAACTTGAAACAGCAACAATTACTAGCTGCAATTGATGAGCAAAGCAGTGCACATAGAAAGCATGTGGGTTTTCATCACAAATTTGTTTCTGCAAACCGTTGAATTCACCTCTCATATTAGAAGCCCCGTCATATCCTTGCCCTCGAAGTCTATCAATGGATAAGCCATATTCAGCAAGAACATCGAGCAATGCCTTCTTCAAGGAGAGAGATGTTGTGTCCTCCACATGTTTAAGACCCAAAAATCTTTCTACTACCATTCATTTATCATTGACAAACCTGCGGACCAATATACACAATTAAATTAAATAGTTTTTAATAATTATTATCATGTACAAATCAATAATTTAATAGTAACCAACCTCACAATCACAGCCATTTGCTCCGCTATTGAGATGTCACGAGATTCATCAATTAGAACTGAAAAAAGTTTTTGGCCAATCTCTTCCTTTATGACTTTCTTTTATCTCCCTTGCAAAACTCGCACAAAGGTCCTTCTGAATCTTGTGAGAAAGCATTTTGACATTTAATGGACATAATTCCTCAAATGCAATTCGTACCTCCTCATTCCTTTTTTTTGTGCCACTCAATCATCTCTAAGAAATTCCCACTATTTAAGGAAGAGGCAGATTCATCGTGGCCTCGAAATGAATGAGTTTGTCCAATAAGAAAACTTGCAACATCTAAAGAAGCTGTCACACGTGTTTCATATTTTTTTTTTCTGCATCAACACTATAAGCCTCAATCTTATGTGAGACGCTTGCCCTCCGATTTTGAAAATCTTCACAAGCTGTCCTTGCCCTATTGTGGAAACTTGTCGGGCCACCAACATGCTGAGGAAATTCATTATATGCATTTTTCTAATTTCTATACCCTTGTTTACTAAATGCATCATGGCCAAAATGTGTTTCTAAGGGCTTTTACTTAAAAAGAAAGCAATAGAAGCAAAATATTGCGTCATGAGCCACACTATATTCCAACCAATCATACTGTTGTAACCAATTCTTTATAAACGCCCTCTTATCATTTGACTTCTTAGGAAAATTATGGCCATAAGGTTTGGTTGGGCCCTTCACCAAATAAGCCCTCCTAACATCATCTCTAATGTCTGGATGAAATTGATTAATAGCTACACGAAGGGCCGGATCAGAAACAAGATGAACATCCGAGTTGAAAACCATAATACCTTCAATATTCTGTTCTTGTGACGACGGTTCTTGATGGTCAACTTCAACACCTTGTATTGTTTCTACTGGATGTGGCTCTGAATCTCCTAGCTCTTCTTCTTCATTAATAACAACATTACTGCTTTCATGAGTATTTGGCTCTGAGTTGCTTCCACTTGCAGAATTTGTACGAGTAAAAAAGCTTTTCAAATCTGCAAAACCAATTCAAATTTATTTCATTAATCAGAGTTCAATCTCTATCTATTTAATTGACTGTACAATTTGCAATGGATTAATGACAATACCTAGTTTCTTATACCGCTTCTGGCTTAATGGAGTGGGAGCAGCCGATCTCCTCGCACTGGTAGACGCATCATCCGATCTAGCTTCATCTCTTCCCCCAACTCCAACGGCTTCGTCTCCGGCTCCCATATCCATTGGGGATTTGGGGGGCACTCGCCGCCTCGCCGTGTGGCCGGCTGGGGCTGGACGCCGGCGCCCAGCGCGGCGCGGCTGCTGCTCCCCGCCTAGCGGCCTAGGGACTGGAGGAGGCGAGGATGGGGGGCACTCGCTGCCTCGCCGGGTGGCCGGCTGGGGCTGGACGCTGGAGCCCGGCACGGTGCGGCTGTTGCTCCCCGCCTAGCGGCCTAGGGACTGGAGGAGGCGAGGAGTCGAGGAGCCGAGGAGGGCCGCCGCCGTCGGAGGACTGGAGGAGGCGAGGAGCCGAGCCGCCGAGGAGGGAGCGACGCTCGCCGCCGCCTGCGTGAGTGCGTGGTGCGTGTGTGCCCCTGCTGGCCGAGTGTGGGTGCGTGCGTGCCCCTGCTGGCGCCTGGGCTGGGCTACTAGAGCTAAAATGGGCCAGGAAACAGTGGGCCTTGTTGGCGAATTGCGAGAAGGCCCATAGCGCATTGCAGCTTCTTGAAGACTTCAACCCCGCCATCAGACACCATGGCGCCGCCGCCCGCCGGACATGGCTGCTCGCCTGACTCAGTTCTACTCGAACTTGTTCGTTGTTCTTCGCATCGCCGGAGGGGACCTAGGGCGGCCGCCTGACCTCGCCCTATAGGTCGGTCCGCCTCTGTCCGGACAGATTGCATTTCCAGTTGGATTTGTCCTGATGCAATGCAATAAGAGGCAAAGTGACGCACAGCCGCACAGGTGTTGGACGATCAGCTGCTCAGAGCCATGTTCCTCTTGGGTACCATACCATTCATGCATGAAAAGGATTCCATTTGGAGTCTGATCGGCTGGGTTACAATAGGGACGTCCCCAAATTAACACTGTACACAATACAAGGGAATGTCAAACCTACTGTGAAGGCAGAGGTACAGATAGGAGAGAGTACTACTGCCGAAATGGTTGTTTGTATTGAAGTATTGGACAGTGTTTATTCGGCTGGAATTCGGCAAAAAAACAAACAAAAAAAGAAAGCAGGTGGCCAGCATCGGAGGCATAAGGTTCCTCCTTTTGCCGTCATTAGCAGGCATAAGCCTTTTTGTTCCGCCCGCTTTGCTTTACACGCTCCACAGCTTCTTCTTTTGGATCGTCTTTTGGCCCCCGTGCCTTTCCATGGGCTGGTACATAACCAGACTGTTGTTATTGCAGGGCAATGGGGCATGCACTACTGAATATTGCTCCTAGGCTGATTCCCACAAACCTATCCTACCTTCTAGTGCATTTTTTATATATATATAAAAATTATTCTCGCGAAGAACATAATCTTTCACATCCAATTTACCTTTTATTTCTAAATGTATTAAGTATTCTTTTGTTTATTAATAATGATGACAGAAAGATATTGGTACTGTTCAGAAAATTGTCCTTTTCAGGCTGAACAAATTGATCAGGACGTCGCCTCTGGTTAACTCCACGCTACGACCAAGACATATTTAGTACAGGCAAAATCGTGCCCTCTTACTTAGATGCTAGATCCTGTCCCTCTTTCACTTTTTTTTATATCATGTGCTTGTGCGATTGGGGTTGGGGCTCTCTCTGTTCTGGATAGGACTACATATGCCCTGTTCGCTTGGCTTATCATCCGGTTTATCAGCCGCCGAAACAGTGTTTTTATCTCACAATAAAACAGCTAAAACAGCATTAGTTGCGGATTATCAGCCAAAAACAGTCAAACGAACAGCCCGATAGGTGCTCTCCTGTGCATCTGTTACTGATGGCCGCCCATGTCAGTACTGGGTAGCATGCCTTTGTTTCCAAAAACTGCTTTGCAAAATCATTCCTGCTGCTGCTGTACTGTTTCGAGTACGTGTTAGTTATCGCCATCCATTACTCTGAGACGTTGCTCTCCAATTCCAAAAGCTCGCCGTCGAAAGCCGTCACTTAGACCTTACGCAATCTTTCCCGTTTGTCGTTCCATCTCTTTCAGCTATATTCCATTCCAATTAAAATTAGCCCTGCAAAGGTAAGGTTTCATAGTTTATACATACCATAACTAGCCTTTTCCGAATTCAGAGGCTGACCACCATAGTCGATGTTCTACGTGATTAAAAAACGGCAATTATACTACTAATATTAGTGCAATCTGTGGGCAAACCGTACATGAGCCAAGAACCTTTGACCTCAAAACTAGCAAAACCAAAAACCATGGCTCACAGGCAGCCTATTCATTTATATATTACAGGGCCATGCTAATTGCTGTGCCTACCCTGTAATGCAAATTACATATTGCACGGAAATGGAGCAGAGCATATCGTGGTCGATAGGCTCGTCCTGCTCCGGATCGAAATTCGAAAGCGCCATGCGAGTGCAAGTTGTCTCCGCCGGCATATATGTATGTCTCGAGACTTTGCTTTAGAAATGCTTGAAATGGACAGGAACAGGCGAACGAAACAGTGTCAATGAGTTGTAAGCACAGGGATTGGAGTATATGTAGCACTCGATCGCATTACCAGGGCAGGGAGCCGGAGTGACAGCCTCGTGAAGCATCCGAATTCAGATCTTTTTGCTGTCATCTCAGGAGGAAAGATTGGGCGGGCTGCGGCCATCGAGTTCCAGATAACTCTTCCATCGCCGTCAGAGAATCTCGCATGCAGGCAGACACACACATGGATCGCGTTCGCGTAGCGGCTAACTGAGAGCGCGCGCGCGCATGGAGATTAGCGTCATCCACCCCCCCCCCCCCCCCCCCCACACCCACCCCACTCTAACTCACAGGGCCGAAATCGACATGAAAAGATCGCCATCTCTCATCACGGTGCGGTGCCAAGCCCTTTATTCCTCTGGGTTTTCTGGCTTTGGTTCCGGACCGGTTTCGTTCGTGGCCCTTTGGCGGCGTAATTTCGCCATGGTTTTGGACGGCTCGTAGGGTGGCACCTGCGGGGGACATTCCATTCCACTCCCCCTCACCATTCCGATCCCCATTCCGATTCCGGTTCTGATTCCGATTCCCCTCCCCTTCCCCGTCTGATAAACTGTTCTTGAGAGGCACTGAGAGCGTAGTGCATTGGTGAGTTTGGCATCTTAATTTGAGTCTTTGATTAGTGGGTTCAAAATGAATAAACTTTGGTGGCTGATGTTATATGTGACCATTGCAAGACTAAGAGAACTAGGGAAGACACAATGATGTTCCCTACACCCTTTTTTGTTACTTTCTGCAACGATAATCAGTTTTGTTTGGTCGGCCAAGCAAAACGGCTTTTGGGGATGCCAGCATTCAGAATCATTTTTGTCTGCCTCAATTTCAGTAGCGTCTACAAAACTTAGTTATCAACTGCAAATCAAGCTTCCATAAGTCTCACTAATACTAATTAAAGCTCCTCAACGTACCATCTATGTTACGTTAGTCCCTAAAACGCACTAAAAATATAAATAGAAACAATCCATGTCACCATCGATACGGTAAACTCTAATCATCATTGACATCCATAATTTTCGTTATGAAAAAAATAATATAAAGTAACACCCCTTCTAAACTACCCACCTATTACAATTATAAAAAAATGAAGTGGTCTTGAAAACAACATCTAAATTAAGCACAAACACTAGTATGAAAAATAATATAAGGTAACCCCTAAATTGATATCAATATAGCCTTCCTTTGTCATTATTAATTTAAAATATCTCCTCGAATTTACTTCTAGATTACTAACATCTACCATTTTAATCCTAAAGTTCATCTAAATATTTTTTTAAAAAAAATACTTCCTCCATCCCAAATTATAAGACATTTGACTCTTTTGACACTAAGTTTAAACACTCGTCTTATTCAAAAAAAATTATATAAATATGGTCAAATTCAATTCATTTTAAAGAACTTTTATTAATAAAGCAAGCCACGACAAAATAAATGATATTTTTTACAAATTTTTAAATAAGACGAGTGGTCAAACGTAGTGTCAAAAGAGTCAAACGTCTTAAAATTTAGGATGGAAGAAGTACACACGTGGCCACGTCTACCGCGGTCAATATATAGAAGCATGCTCAAATTAATTAACGTGTATGATATGTGCCACCACATAGACCAAGTATACATACATGCAAGAGGGGTAAATATATATTTCTATAGTCTGGTAATTATAACTTTCTTCCCTTAAAGAATCAAGTATCAATGACACTGGAAGTTAATTTCGAATTATACTAATAATAAGTTTTTAATTTAGGTAAATTTATATGCCAAAATCCTTCAAAAAAATTATGTGCCAAAAAAATTACAATATATATACACCAATAATTTAATTGGAAGAGCTCTATTTTAATAGAAAAAAATACTAGTGTAGGCATAAATATTTGGGTAGAGAAAATTCAACATCTTCAGCTGTCATCTTATTAACTATATAGTGATATTTCTAAATAAAAGTTCAGCAAACACAAAAAATTTCAATAGCATCTAGATTAAAAAGTTACTGCAACCAATAAGATCAAAACTAGAGCCAAAATCTAGACGATGTCGGTATGGGTTACAATAGACGCATTTTTTCATTGGTTGATTTACTTAAGCTAAAGTTTTAACTAAATTTGTACTCCCTTCATTCTAAATTATAAAACATCCTAAGAATTTTGGAGAGTCAAACTATCTCAAGTTTGACTAAACTTATATAATAATATAATAACATTTATAATGTTAACTAAATATCATTGGATTTGTTATCAATTATATTTTCATAGTATACCTATTTGATAGCATAAATTTATATAGTTTTCTCTATAATTATTGGTTAAATTTGAGATGCTTTGACTCTCCAAAATTCTTAGAACGTTTTATAATTTGAAATGGAGAGAATAATAAAGAATGAAGATACATTGATTGATAACAGTATGTAAAACACTTCAAGATAGCGTTTTATTGCTGATATGCTTATCTTCAGATCTCCGCGCTGTGTAGTATCCCGCTGCGTCCATGCTCAATTGGATTGTCCCAATTGCTGAATGAATACGATGTGGGGATTCCTTGCGCTATATTTTTTTTTAAAAAAAACATATATATTTTTTCAAAGAATCTCCTGAGGAGATCAGGATAACTATCCACTCAGAGTTAGATGTTCCACGGTACTCCCTACAAAAATATTTCGAAGAGTAAACTGATTTAAAGCTTAACCGAAATAATATAAAAAAGCATTAACACTTACTATACAAGATAAGTATCATTAAATTAGTTATAAAATATATTTTCGTAGTAAATCTAGTTGGAGATATAAATGCTGATATATACTCATGTTATTCATTACAAATTTGATCAAAGTTAAGCTAATTTGACTTGTACATATTCTATAGTTGTATCTTTTATTAACAGAGAGAGTATCGTTTATATTTATATTATCGACAGCGTGGGAGACGACAAACTACTAGACCTCGTTCATTATCTTAATCCATGATGAGATCTAACTTGTCATCTGATAGCTACTAATGTCCAATTTAGTTCTTATCTGGCAAAACAGAAGTCTATGCTCTGTTCCATTTCCAGGAAGCCGGCCGTCAGCGCGACAAACATGTTATCAGTCAATTATATAATTGATTAAAGAGAATAATTGACTAAAGAGAATCATGCACTGACTCCATAAGAAACACAGTCATTAGGTCATAAGAGAGTTCATAAACAACGGTCAGTCGGTCACTAGTAGCAGCAGCAGCATGCAAATGCAAATGGTACTAGTAGTAGTAGTAGTAGTAGTAGATACAACAAGCAGGGCACGCAAGGTGGCATGCCAAACCAATGGGGCTAGCTCTCTCTCTGTCCCTCCTCACCTCTCACACACATCACATACACGGCTAGCTAAGCCAATCACGTGACGATCATCACTTACTACTAACAATGACAGCATTACGTTACGAACGTTACGCCAGCAGCGGCTGCTGCGAACAAACTGATTAGAGCATTCGTTGAAAGCATGCATGGAATGGAATGGGTCGGCGTCTCGGCGATGGCGGCCGCTGTGGACCCGGACGGAGAGTGCGGCGCGGCGTTCAGGAGGAGGTTGCGATGCACCCCTCCCAGACGAAAAGCGACGGGCTCAGCTGGCCGCTGCACCGGCGCATGTGCTTCATCAGCTCCTCCTTGCTGCTGTGCCGCTTCGCCGTCATCAGGAGCTTGTTCTCGCCGCACGTGGCGCCGGGGACGGCGTCGTCATCATTGTTCGTCGGCACGGCGGTCGCGCTCAGCGCTGAGGCCGCTGCCAGGGCCGCAACCGCCGTGGTGGTGGACCCAGTGGAGCGCCTCGGGGGCTTGACCGCCACCGGGTGCTGTGACGGTGGGGCTGGGCCGCCGTCGTCGTCGTCGATCTCGCAGGAGGTGACCGGCTCGGCGCCCACGAACTTGTTGATGACGAGCGCGGAGCGGTGCACCCGCGGGCCGCTCCCGCTGCGCGCCTGCGGCTGCGCGCTCACCTTCACCTCGACGACCGTTCCCCTGTCCACGACCTCCACCTCATCCTCCTCCTCGTCCTCCTCGTCGGCCTGCTGCTGCTGCTGCTGCTCGGTCTCCACCGGCTGGGCGCGGCTCCTGTCAACTAGCAGCTCGTCCGAGGTGGGCGCGGGGGCGGACGTGTCCGCGAACGACAGGAGCAGGCGCCCACCGTGGCGCTGCGCGCGGAACAGGGTGGACGACGCCACGGGGACGACCTTGACGAGCAGGCGCCCGTCCTGGCGTTCCTGCCTCATCTCCATGGTGGACTCCACCTTGCGCCGCGCCAGAGACGGCAGCGGCGGCGGGAACGCCCTGGGAGGGGCCGCGCGCGGGGCTACCTCCTGCCCCCCGCGCTCGTCGTCGGAGCCTGGGCACGAGCGGTCGGTGCCGGAGCCGCCGTCGGCGTCGGAGAAGCCGTCTGAGCCTGTCTCCGAGCCGAGGCTCTCGGTGCAGATCTCCAGGCTCTTCTGCGTCAGCAGGCTGGAGGAGCGGCGCACGAGCGGGTGCACGTACGGCGCCTGGGACTGCCTGGGCGCGTCGGGCGGCGGCGGCGTCGGCTTCTGCGCCTGGATCATGTTCCAGATGTCGTCCCTCTCCGGCCGGTCGTCGTCGTCGCCGCCGCGGTCCGTCTCCTTGAGCGTGACGGCAGCCTTCTCGGCGCCAGCAGCAGCGGCATCGCCAGCGCCCTGCTCGACGGCCTGCTGGCACGGGAGGAGCTGCTGCTCGGTGGTCTCCAACACTGTCAGTGCCATGTCTCCCTTGCTTGTCCTCGGCAAGTGACCACTAGCTAAGCTACCTGTCACCACAAAAAAGCGGCGCGACGAGTGACGGGTGCAGCGTGTGTGTGTTTATATATATCTCGCGTGGCTTGCTTGTTTAACCTTGTGCAGTGCAGGTCAGTCAGGACGAGCACAGGAGGAGGCAGATCGAGCACGTATATAACCGGAACGACAGGCTGCGGGTTGCGGCGGGGAGTGGAGCAGAGGGATAAGCTTGCGACGAGTGACGCGCGTCTGGCCTGGGTTTTGGACCGATTTTTCGCTCGTTTTGATGGTGTCTCGGCTCGGTTTCCTGTCAATCTATCGCGCTCTCCGGCAGACTTGTCCTTTGGCTGGGCGCTAAGGCTAAAGCCAAGCGGAGGAGAAGGCTCGCGCCGCGCTGGAGGTGGAAGGCTTGAGGAGGCGAGGTCACACGATAAGAAGAGGAACGGCAGGGGCGAGGTATTTGTAGGGCGCCGAGGGGGCGGGGTGCTCGGGCTCACCGGCGCAGCCTCTGCTCACCGCACACCCCCACTGGCCACTGCCACTAGCACGGGGAGGACAAATACCTTTGCCTCTGTGAGGGCCCCTCAGTGACATATGCGCACTCCATTCGGGCATTTCCCAAAAAACCGTTGAAAACGAAATTTCGTCGAGAGAAATGTATAATTAATTGTATGGCCTCATCTGGAAGTGGTTCCCTTGTGGCACACACTGCCAGCAAAATTAAAACAAAATGGTGAATATGATGTGGTTTATCCGTTTGTACTACGTACTACTTATCAAGATCTTGTGTAGTACAGTAGTATATAAGTAACATGACGTTTTCTCGAGTCATCGCACAGATTGCTGAAACCGAGGTGACGTACAGAGAAATTCCTTGTCTGAATCGGGCTGTGGCTTGTTGCTGGCTAATTGGAACAGAATTCCCCATTCAATACTTTTGTGTAGCGGCGTGGTACTGCTGCTACTGATCATGGTCTTCGAATTTGGAGGCAGCAGGGTTTTCAAACCCGAACGGTTACCGACAAACCGGCCGGGACCGGTTCGGTTTCGGTACCGGTTTGAATTCAAATTTCAAATTTGAAAAAAAAATCGAAAATGTTGAAAAAAATCGTAAAAATAGTTCATGATTTATAGAGTCGAATGGTGTACAAATTTTTCAAATTGGAGTTCGTTTGCTATTTATTTTGACGTGTACAAGTTTGAAAAAAAAGAAAAATGATCTTTTCTATTTTTTTCCAAACTTGTACGCGTCAAAATAAATAGCAAACGAACTCCAATTTGAAAAATTTGTACACCATTCGACTGTATAAATCATGAACTATTTTTAGGAATTTTTTCAGCATTTTCGATTTTTTTTTTCAAATTTGAAATTTGGCTTGGGGCGGTTTGGGGCGATACCGTCGGTAACCGGCCCAAACCGGTCGGTAACCGGCCCTAACCGACCGGTTACCGACCCCAAACCGTTTAAACTACGCCGTTTGAATTCAAAATTTAAACCGTTCGGTTTGGACCGGTAACCGGTCAAACCGGTCGGTAACCGCCCGACCGGCCCCCGGCGGTTACCGGTTTCGAAACGGAAAGAAAAACCCTGGGAGGCAGTACGTCTAAGGAGGGAAGGAAGAAATGGAAGAAAGAAAACGGGTCATCAAATTGGTTATATTCATTTCTTAACAGACGTGTGACGTAGATGCTCGCGAGTTCCAAGAGAGTATCATGCGTTTGTGCCGCCACCTTGAACAATCATTTGGGGGGCATCCCTTGGTCTTTCTTCTTTGGTTTTAACGGCCTATTTGACATAACTTCATCTGGTTTTGATCTTTCTGTAGAAAGTGACTTTGGTAATAACTAGTTTTTATGATGCTTCATTTAGATGTAAAATGCTACCCGGTAGAGCTCTCCACAAATTCAACTTAAAAACTGCTTTTGAAATTTATGTATACTGCTATAATAAAGTTTAAGGGCTGTCCCGATTGACCCTGTCAATCGACGCTCGACGGGCCTAGGCACCACCTTGGTTGAGCGGTTTCTGCATGATGTTAATCAAGTGCAGAATTTAACTCCCTAGTAGTAATACAGAGTAGGAACGAACTCCCATCGATCCAATTCTCTCCTAGTACATTTAAAGGCTTTTTCTGTGGAATATATAAACGGTAGTATTCCGTTCCTGGCATATGCAGCGTCCGGCTCTGAGCATACGACGTTAGCTAGCGCTGTGCCTGCGCGTGCCAGACAAATGCCCGATTAGCTCGCAGCGCAGAAGGATCCAATGCAAACCAAAACGCTGCCGAGCAGCTTCCAAAGACCCCGGAATAAGGCCTTGTCCCCACGCGCTGCAACGCCGCAACGTTCGCCCTGCCACGCTGCGAATCCTCCGGTCCGGCCGCCGCTTGCAGCAGTGCAGGGCGGCGCGTGATTCACCCGTTCCACGTCTCGCTTCCGCCAGACTTGTTCCCGGCCCGCTCCACGTACGCATCGCGAGGCGAGCGGATTGCGCCACTTGGCACGGCGGAATGGAACCTCGCGGGGCGGGGGCACGTTCGACAGGTGGGACGGACGGACAACGAGGAGTGGTTGCGCTGAGCTGAGCAGCTACTGTTTCTTCGGTTCATTTTTCTGGAACTTGGCGGGGCTCCTGCGGCTACGCTACGCGGCACTGCGGCAGGTCAGGTTCCCCCGGGATGCCGACGCGCGACGCTTCACGCCAGCCCCCGGCTACCTCGCGGGTCGCGGCGCAGTGCAACGTGCCTGCCGGTGGCGCCTGTGTGTTGCCCAGCTGCCCGCTGCCCGGCGTGTTGCCAGCGGCCGCGAGCCGTGGCCGGCCAGAGCCAGCGCGCTCCGCCGTCCGTTCCGTGCGCGCCGATATGCCGCCCGGACGGCCTTTCCTAGCTTCGACTTCATTACGGACGGGACGCGACGGAGATGGAAAAATGTGTGCTAGTGCATCCCTTCGCCTACCGTTTCCGTTTTGCCGCATCCGTCGAAAGCAGTGTTACTCTTGTCTTTAGCTTCGTGCGTGCAGCGTGCATTCCCCAACTTGGCAACACAAACCGTGCAGCTTCCTCGTGCACTTTCACGAGCAGAGGGGTGGTGGTGGAGGAAGAACAGACATGTTTCTGAAATCTGTATGCGCAGTTGCAGCTGCACTCGATACTCGTCAAACCCCACCCACATCCCGTGACCGTGACCCTAAATTGCCGAGCAACCAACCTGAGGCCCCCGGAGAACCGAGAAAGGCACCACGCGATCTGCTCGCGTTAGTCCATCTCCTCCCAAGATTTTTATCTGGCCGCTCGAAAAGCTTTTGCGACCCTCCTGCGCTCTTACTTCTTACACGTGGGAGAGTCGGCGCGCCTCTAACAGCCCGTAGCTGAAATGGAGGACGTCATTAGCTTACTCATGGCGTGATGCCAATACGCCACTGGTGGGGAGCACTCTGATATTTCTTTTCACTTTTCTTCTTCCCACCGCCGCCCACCTTCCCACCGTAGTGCGGCCACGACGGCCTTCTTCTTCCCCTCCTCCTTCTTCCGTGGCGAGCTCTGGTTATGGGCGCCCCCATCTCGATCTAGACCGATTGCCTTCACCGTCGCCAGGACCCGAACACCGCCTGACCGGCCTTCCTCCATCGATTTCCTCTTCTAAGGTTGCAGTATTTAAAAAAAGATTGCACGATTTACAAAACAGTAACGCAAAACACTTTTTTTCTCCGGGTCTCGATGGAACGCACATTTTTTTGTGAGCAAGCAATGGAAAGCACTTGATTTCTCCTCGATCCGTAAAGTAAGACCGTAACGCGTTGTTTAATTTGGCGGCGAGGTGATGCAGACCGGACTCTTGAAGATTGCGCATGTGTGGAAGAGCGACGAGCTGCGAAACTGACCAACCAGAGGTCGCCACGAGCCTACGAACACAACACCTATGGACAAGCCAGTGGTGCACCAGTCGGGTATGTTGGGATGGAAGTCACGAAGGTCCCCCTGTGGCCCAAGTTTGAGCAAGGCGAAGATCCCCCTTCGCCGGAGGACGCGTTTTTAATAAAACGAAACAACAAGCGGAGGCCAGAGACCTTCCGCCCATGGCGTGCCCAAGACGGGAGGTAGGATAACCTCGAGGAGCATGTTGCTTTCTGTGTACAGGTACCGTGACGGCAAGAGGACGAAGCCTTCGCTCGGCAACAGAGCCAAGGCGGCAGCCGTGCGAAGGCCCACGTCGTGAAGCCCCCAAGGCAGGCAGTTGGGACCTCCGATCCACCAAACAGGCCCGAGCCAGAAGCGCGATGGGGGTCCTTGGCGCGAAGGCACCAGAGAGGAGCTTCAGGAGCGAGGGAGCCGCGGGTGGGCGTCCGGAAGGCCAAGGGGCGCCGCACGAAGGGCGACCAGGGTCGTCTGCTGGGCCTGGGCGGATGGGCCTTCACCGGTTTACTCTCTGGCCCATTAATTCTTGTAGATAATTATGTACCCAACGGGCTCTTGGAGCGCTAGAGAGGCCTCCGGAACATTCCGGAGCAGGTAGAAGGACATTGATGTAACAAGGGGTATAACATGAACAATGTACTATAAAAAGGGGTCACCACCCAACGTAATAGAGAGAGAGACAACATCCCTGATTTCTAGGGTTTGCATCAACTGTTGTCTACCGCCGCCAGCACCCGCGTGGGCCCTTCAGCATCCGCGAAGGTCCCCCTCCCCGTTCACCGCGAAGGCCTCCGGCCGAGGCTCTCCAGCACACCAGAGGTTTCGCCGAAGGTCCCCCTCCTACGCGCAGTATTGCATCTTGTTCGGAGAAGGCCTTTTCCAACAGTGGCGCCCACCGTGCTTGGCTGGAGTCAAGCCCACGATGACATCAAAGCGAGCAATGGTAGAAAAGCTATGCGAAGAAAGGTTAAACGAAGAAGCTCAGAGACCTCGTCGCAATGTGCGTAGCACTTACGCCACAATAGACGGAACGCTCGAAGATGATGTGCCAGAGCCATCAAACAACACGAGGCCAAGAGCAGCCAAAACAAACACACGACGAGCAACAGCTGAACCTCCACAGCCAGAACGGAAGGCGGCCCCAAGAACGAGAAACAGGGCTCCAAGAACCACTCAACCTATAGTTGAGCCTCCGCCAGCCCAAGAACCATCTCAGAACAATGACGAAGATCAACAAGCTCCCCGTGAACAAACACATGAACAAGTCCTGCAACAGCTACAGCAAGAGTTACAAAGAGCACAAGAAGAAAGGGATCGCCTAGCCGCAGCGCAACAAGCAAATCAGAGAACAATACAGCTGTCACAACAAGCAGCGGAGGTGCGTCAGTAGCTGACACTCTTGCAAGGCGAAATATAGAGCATGCAACAGAGCCAGGGCGGAGGAATACAGCTGTCGGTGTTATGACCGGGGGGTCAAGACCACCAACTAGTAAATTTGTATATTGCGTGCTCCCTCTCCCAGATGTGATGCAAGAAGAACACAAGATTTATCCTGGTTCGAGCAAAGAAGGCTCTACGTCTAGCGGGGGAGGATGACTTGTATTATCTCGCACCCAAAGTGCTCGTACAGGGGGGGTACAAGCTGGTTTACATGGGGTTGCTCAGAGTGAGCTGAAGCCTAAGGCTAGCAGGGCTACCCTAGGTGGTTGGTTTGTTGCTCGAGGGGTCGATCAAGCAACGGGGTGTGTGGAGCGTGATGATCAGAACCGATGTCTGAGTCGGTAGTGTCCGAAAGATGGATCGGATGGAATCCGAAAGTCCCGTCCGAAAAGGATCCCTCTCTTCTATCTCGGCGTCCCCTTTTATAGACCAAGGGGAGGCCAGAGGGTACAGGGTCCTAAACTGTTGTAGCATGGGCGGCGCGTCCGCGGCATAGTGTTGGTGAAGGGACGTCGAGCACTGTGGCGGCATGACCTTCCCGTCCTTCCGGCGCTCTGGGGCGTGGTGACAGTGGACTGGATGTCGCGGCACAGCGGAGTCGTCCTTCCGAAGATGGGCGCGAGTCCCACAGTTGAAGCGGGACGGGGCGGATGGGACGAGCCCCATACCGGAGTTGTTGGAGGCAAGGATCGAGCCCCCCGGTCGAGGGGTGAGGTCGAGACCGGGGTGGCCTTGTCGTATCCCTGAAGACGTCGTCGAGGGCCGCACTGTTCACGTCTCGAGGGGTGCTTCTGGAGTCCGTACTCGCGACGTGGTTACAGCGGCAGCACAGTTGACGGGAGTCAGGGACATGGCGGGGAGTTGATGGATTTGACTGCGGTTGTGGGCGCCCATGGCGTTAGGCGGGTTCCCTTTAACCCATGCCGGGAGCAGTTGGGCTGATCGAGCTTCCGGTCCGGGCGTCGTTCGTTCGACCCCTGGTCCGTCACTCAACGTCGAGGTGGGGTTGGAGCGGAGGCGGAGTCAGAGAGATCGAGGTAGGGGCCGAGGGGTCGTTCGTTCGACCCTCGGTCCGTCATCCGGTGTCGAGGTCGAGGCGGAGGGGTCGTTCGTTCGACCCTCGGTCCGTTATCTTTCCAGAAGCAGGCCGACCCACGACTGGTCGGTATCGCCAGTGCAGGGGGCCTTTGTGTGATGGGCCCTTCTTTGCCGGCTTGGGCGGTTGATTGGCCCCTGTCTTAAAAATGGTTGCTACGTTTAGCGTTAAATTATCGAAGGGTTTAGGGTACCCCTTACCTTCATACCCGACAGTAGCCCCCGAGGCTCCAGAGGAGTGATTAAGAACTCCTCTGGGGGGTGTGAGATGTGTTTTCTTGGGGGGAGTAAGGATTACCCAGAGTTTTTGCCCTTGGCCTGCAGGGTTAGTAAGAGGTTCGATTCTCCGTGGGGTGCGCGCGAGCGCACCCCGCGGGGGCAGCCCCCGAGGCCCTAGAGGAGTGATTAAGAACTCCTCTAGGGGCTATAATATGTTGTATCGAGGGGATTTAAGGGTACCTAGAGACGTGGCGCCCTACCGAGGGGTCGATTTCATTTGCCAGGCTATGAACGTTCCTTTCCTTGAAAAGAGAGGCGCTCGAGGGCGGCTGTCGAACCCTACCGAGGGCCAGCTTTCGCTCCCTCGAGCGTTACTGGAGTCAGAGCGCCCCCACCGAGAGGTCAACTCTGTCTGCCAGGTCACAAGTGTTTTCGACCCTCTTTCGTCGAGGGGTGCCATGCGTAGTCGGGCCCTCGAGCCCTTGCATGGCTAGGCCTTCACTACCTCATAGCGTCCTTCCCACGGATCCTTGCGTTCGGATTGTGGGGTGAAGAGCATCGTGCTATCCCCGTTAGGACGAGCCTCGAAGTCCTCTGTGAGCTGGTGTCGGGCATGTGTCCATTAGAAATGGTGCCCAGTACTGGTAAAAATCCGAGTGAGAACTCGTGCCCCATTCGATAGGGGTCGATTAGCAGCCCGGAGGTGTTCTCATTAAGTAAGACCGCATGGCTCACTAAGCAAGACCGTATGGCTTACCAAAGTGCCAACTCCGTTCGATGGGAGTTGGTGGCTCGATGCCTCCCAGCGTAGGGATCCTTAGCTATTCCTTGGTTATGCCTCGGATATGTCCCAGGGGACCTCAAGAGTTCGTTCTCGAGCTAGGGGCATGCGCCTGCCCCCCGGGTCATCCCTGACTCGCGTACTCGAGGCCAGCTGTCGAACCCCGTTCGTGGGGCCAGCCTCCGCTCCCTCAAGATTTTAGGGGTGGACCTGAGTCCGTTAACCATGGGTCCTTCCTGACCTCAGGTACTCGAGGGCGGCTGTCGAACCCTATGTATGGGCCAACCTTTGCTCCCTCAAGATTTGATGGATGGTTCGTCATCCGACGCTAGCCTCCGAAGGAGGAGTCCTTCCCTGTGGAATGCGGAGGGGGAAAAGTGGGTAATTGTATTGAACTTGGGGACATACCTGTGCCTTTGCCCGTTGGGCTCGAGTCCTCGAGGGAGGCTATCGAACCCTATGAAAGGGTCAACCTTTATCCCTTCGAGACTTGGGAGTAGACCTAAGTCGATAACCCGAGGTCCCCTCAGACCTCGGGTACTCGAGGGGGGCTATCGAGCCCGTTCGTGGGCCGGCCTTTGTCCCCTCGAGATTTTGGGGGTGGACCGTAGTCCATAACCCGAGGTCATTTCTGTTCTCGGGTACTCGAGGGTGGCTGTCGAACCCCCTTTCGAGGGCCAGCCCTCGCTGCCTCAAGATTCCTTACCTCCGAAGATAATGCTTCCCGCCGTGCGCCTTTTTAGGAGATATCCGTTCGGCCGCAACAGTTGCAGGCGCAGGGCGGAGTGCGGTGCGGAGCCCGATGATGGGACAGAACGCCTTACCCTGGAGGAATGCGAGGAGGTGGTGTACAGGCGCATTAAATGCGGAGATTCACTTGCCTGTTTGCCGGATCTGCCCGTTGGCCTCCCGCTTATAAATACCAGAGGTGAGGAGTCCGCCGCTCCTTTCTCGCATTGGTCTTCTCTGCCTCCTTGCCATCGCCTTCCCAGCCTCCTTCTCCCTGTCGTTGCCTTAGACGCCCTTTGAGCCGGACCTCTGCGCACGCAAGAGAAAAGAGAGGCGAGATTGGAAACGTACCTTCCGCCCCCAAGCCCGAGCACGTCAGCCTCCTTGATCTCATGGCCAAGTACAGCCTTGTCGGTCCTGATGACTGGCTCCCATCTTCGGTGACCGCTGCGCGCCTGGGCGACCTGGTGGAGAGCGGCCTCCTCCGGCCCGTCACCTCCGTCGACCGGTCGGAGTGGGTGGTGCCGCCGCCGGGGCACGCCGAGCCCAATCTGCCAGAGGGATATGTGGTGAGCTTCGAGGTCTTCCATCGGGCGGGGCTAGGCGCCCCTCCCAGCCGTCTTCTGCGTGCGATCCTCCACCACTACGGCGTGGAGCTTCAGCACCTCACCCCCAATGGAATCTGTCACGCGGCGGTCTTTGCCGTCGTGTGCGAAGGCTACCTCGGGATCAAGCCGCACTGGGAGTTGTGGCTACATCTGTTCGAGGCGAGCATCTTCCATGCGTCGGTCGGCCGCGGAACCCGCAAGACAGTCAGGGTCGGGTGCTGCAGCATTGCCCTCAAGCGGTTGGACAACTGGATCCCGACGAAGCTTTCGTCGAGCCACTCCGGATGACATTCCGGGTGGTTTTACTTGAGGAACGACGACGACCTGCTCCCTGTCTACACCGGGAGGACGATCGACGCGAAGCCCGACTGCTGGAGGTACGGCGTCGTGAAGAGGAAGCAGCATCGCCTCACCCACCTGCTAGACGCGGTCGAGCGTCTGAAGAAGGAGGGACTCACGGCGGCGATCGTCGCGTCGGCTTTCCATCAGCGGCGGGTCATCCCGCTGATGGCTCGTCCTCTACGCCTTGACGAGATGTGCCTGGAGGTCGACCTCTCTGGGTGTCGCCTCCTGGGGGACGAGTTACCTCCCGAGAGGGTGGCCCGCCATGTTCGTGTCTTCTTTGCGGGCGGGTTTGAGGTCAAGAGGCCGAACCAGGGATACGTCCAGCTGGTGAGGCTCCCTTCCTTTGTTAGTGTTCTCGTGTTTGCCTTGTTCACCTTCTCCGCTTGCGTTCTAAGTGCCTTGTGTTCCTCAGGGGAACGTTTCCTTTCGGAAGTCGCTGCCGCCAGTGAAGGGGAGCAGGGCGACTCCCAGGTGAGGCGCCTCCAAGCTGAGGAGGACAAGAAGGCCAAGGACAAGACCAAGAAGGACAAGGGCAAGAGGCCCGAGAGAAGGAGGAGTGGGAGCAGCGCCGGGCTCGGCAGAGGCAGGCCGGCCTTCCCGAGGAGGAATCGCCCTCGGAAGAGGAGGACGAGGAAGAGGAGGAGAGCAGCGACATCGATGTCGAGGAGGAGTGGAGCGAGGAGGAACAAACGGCGCCCGAACAGCAGAGGGCGGCCGTCGGAACCGGAGGAGGAGAGGGGTCGACGTCGAGGTCGGCCCCTACTGGCGAGGTCGAGCCGCGGGAGGAGCGCCCCGCAGCTCCTCAAGGCGAAGTGCCACGGCAGACGCGCGGGCGGTCATCGCGATCCCCGTCGGGGGGTTGATCGGGCACGCCCCCAGCGCCTGCCCGGTCGAGCGCACGGGTGTCGGGCCCGTCGGCGCAGGAGGAAGTCAGCAGGGGGACGATGGGAGCGTCGTCGGCCCCTGCCCAGGAGACGGCGCCGAGGGCGGCCTCGACCCCCACCGCGGACCGCAGGAGGAGTGGCTCCCGGTGCGTTGCGTTCAAGCCCCCGAGCGGCTCGAAGTCCGTCGGCCGGAAACCCGTGGCCCCGAAGGGGTAAGTTGCTTTTCTGCTGATCGAGGGTATTTATTATATTTTTCTTTTTGTTGCTCACGACTCGTGCTTACCGTTGCGCGCGGGTCTCTTTTTCAGGTCGAAGCGCTTGTCGGAGGACGCGTCCCTCGCCCCGGCCAAGAGGATGAGGACGGAGGCTGCAGTCGAGGCGACTGTCGAGTCCAGTCCCGCTGCTCCGTCCCCTTCGACACTCACCCCCGAGGCGGCGTGGGCGGCCAGGGCCTGGGAGGCAATGGAGCGAGGGGCAGCGCAGGTTGCCTCGGCGCTGGCCCAAGCGGGAGAGGAGACGGGCCTGCCCGCCCCGCCGGCGAGGTCCGCCGAAGTGGCGGGTGAAGCCGCGCCCGCCCACCTGTCGGGGGGAGGTGCACCCAGCATCTCAGAAGGCGCGAGGCCCGCATCTACAGCGGTCGGGCAAACCCTCCTCGAGCTCGACGACCAGGCCGAGCTCAGTACGTGGGAGCACCTGGAGGAGTTCCGGGCCTCGTTCGAGCACTCGGTGCGCCTGGCCGCGGAGGTTGCTGCCGTGGACATGTGTCGGGGGATGGAGGTGAGTTTCGTCCTTGCTTTGACTTTGCTCAGATTGCCTGACTGTTCTTTTCTGATGATCTTCCTTTTTACCCTCGTCAGGAGCTGAGGGCGAGGTCGTACGATAAGTCCCAATTCATCCTTCGGATGCATGAGCAGCTCCCCGCCCTCCGTACTTTGCTGGAGAAGGTCGAGGCCGAGGCCGCCCAGGCAAGAGCCGAGGCGGCAACTGCGCGAGAGGAGGCCGAGTCCAAGGTCGCCCACGCGAGAGCCGGGGTGATCGCCGTACAGGAGGCAGCCCGGGCCGCCCAGGAGACGGCGTAGTCGAAGATCGATGACGCCCTCCAGGCGGTCATCAAGGTCGGGCAGGAGCGGGATGCTGCCCAGGAGACCCAGCGCAAGGCGGAGGAGGAGGCCGCTCGGCTGAAGGAGGAGCTGGCCCGGGCTGCGGAGAGCATCCAGGGGCTCTGGGGGGATGTCGACGCCGTCTCCCGCGAACGCGACACGCTGGTCGCTATGGAGGAGAGGGCCCGGACCCGGGTGGCCTCTCTGGGGGTAGTGGCGGCCAACCAGAAGAGAGCCCTCGATGATGCTGGCAAGGTCATCGAGGGCCTCGAGGCTAAAGTCAGCGACCAGGCCGCCACGCTCGTCGACGTCCGCCGCTGACTCGAGGAGACCGAGCGGGGCTACGCCACCCTGGAGGCGCATGCCCAAGGTAAGTTTCTTAAGAGTGTTGCTGAATCTGCCTGACCTCGACCCTTTTCCTGCTTTTTTGGTTTTGACCGGGTTTTGTGCTTGTTTTGGCAGAGCTCGCAGCAGACAAGGCCCGAGCCCACAAGGACCTAACCAGTCTTCAGAGCCTCCTCGGGGCAGAGGTGAGCCTTAACGAGAGGATCGAGGGCGCTATCTCCACCTTCTGTGACGACCTCATGGTCGATCCGGAGCCGACGGTCGAGGGCGACGCTCGAGGAGACTCCCTGCTGCGTCGCTTCTACTCCATGACACAGGAGGTGACGGAGCACGTCCGTGCTGCCCTGCATGTGGGCGTGAAGCGGGCGCTCGCGGTCGTCAGCTCGGGCTACAATTACGACCTCAACGTCGTCGCCAACGGGTTCGTCACCGACCCGAGGCTGACTGACGAAGAGAACGACGCGAGGTGCCACGAGCTGATCGAGCTTGTGGAGGTGCCCGGAGGCGAGCTGGCGAAGCTCTTCGAGCCCGAAGTGCTCCCCTCGGCGGACAGAGATGGCGCCGAGTAGCCCTTGGATGTTGTCGATGAGCTTCTGCAGTCTCTTCACCTTCCGATGTGGCCAACGCATGATGCTCAGCTTCCTGCATTGCTTCTTGAGGACAGTGACCCCCACGTTGAGCTCCCGTGCCGCCAGGCGTCGAGGCCTGCGAGCCAAATCTGGACAGGAAGGTCCATGTAACAGTTAAGCTTTTGTAATGATACAATGCCGAGCCCCCGAGGGCTTCTTATATCTAATGCATTTTGTTCGAAATGCGTCTTGTTATCTCTATTTCTCGAGCTCTCTCTGCTTTTCTTTGCCTAAGTCATCACTTGTGGACTAAGTGTTCGACGCATGCTCGTATCCCTGGAAGGGGGGAGCGGGCGGGGATACCGTAGCCCTGGGGCGTAGGAGAGTCCCTGGCTCGACGGCCCGCAACCCTAAGGGAGTTCGAGGCGTCTTTACTTAGTCATGAAGCGTACTCGAGGGAAAGATCGAGACGGAAAGCCGAGTTTCGAAAAAAACATTCAAGTTTTTCGGGGACTTAGGAGGGGGGTCCCCCCCTGTCAGCCCCCGAGGGAGGCTCGACTTTGCTAGAGAAGAGTCAAGGCTACCTTAGAGTTACGAACGAACGTGAAATGTGTTTCGAAAACATTTTGTTCATCCGTAATGCGATAAGTGTACATAATGCAGGAAATGTACGAGGCGTCGAGGCCTTAGGGATAGAAACAACGTAGCTGTTCGATGTTCCACGCGTTGGTGAGGATCTCGCCCTTCTCGTTCTTCAGTTTGTAAGTGCCGGGCTTCAGCACCTCTGCCACGATGAAGGGTCCCTCCCAAGGTGGCGTCAGCTTGTGACGTCCCTTGTTGCTTTGTCGATGGCGCAGAACGAGGTCGCCGACGTCGAGGTCCCTTTTGCGTACGTTTTTGTCGTGGTAGCGCCCCAGCGTCTGCTGGTACTTTGCCGACTTGAAGAGGGCCTTCTCGGGCTTCCTTGAGCTGGTCGAGGGAGTCCTCTTGGGCTACTGTGTTGGCTTGCTTGCTGTAGGCTTTCAGTCGAGGGGACTCGTATTTGAGGTCGGTGGGGAGGACGGCCTCGGACCCATAGACCAAGAAGAACGGAGATAACCCCGTGGCTCGACTTGGTGTCGTTTGGAGACTCCATAGAACAGCGGGCAGCTCATCGACCCATCTCTTGCCATGTCTGTTCAGCCGATCGAAGATCCTTGGCTTGAGGCCCTGCAAAACCATACCGTTGGCGCGCTTGACCTGGCCGTTAGTTCGAGGGTGGGCGACTGCAGACCAATTCACCCTGATGTGGTGGTGGTCACATAAGTCTAGGAACTTTTGGCCGGTGAACTGCGTGCCGTTGTCGGTGATGATGACGTTGGGGACCCCAAAGTGGTGGATGATGTCGGTGAAGAATAGCACGGCCTGTCGAGACTGGATGTTGGCGATGGGTCGAGCCTCGATCCACTTCGAGAACTTGTCTACAGCCACGAGGAGGTGGGCGTGGCCACCCTTGGTTCTTTTCAGGGGGCCGACCATGTCGAGCCCCCATACTGCGAACGGCCAGGTTATAGGTATCATCTGAAGAGCTTGGGCGGGTAGGTGGGTCTGCCTAGCGTAGAATTGGCATCCCTTGCAAGATCGGACGAGTTTGGTGGCGTCGGTGACGGCTATCGGCCAGTAGAAGCCTTGTCGGAAGGCACTTCCTACTAGCGTCCTTGGCGCCGCGTGGTGGCCGCAAGCCCCCGAGTGTAGATCCTTCAGTAGTGCCCTCCCCTCCTCGAGGGTGAGGCAGCGTTGAAGGACCCCGGAAGGGCTACGTCAATACAGCTCGCGGCCATCCCCATACAAGACATAGGTTTTGGCGTGTCGGGCTATTCGGCGGGCCTCCGTGCAGTCCTTTGGGAGCTCGCCCCGTGTCAAATATTCGAGGTAGGGTGCACGCCAATCCGTCGGGGGGGGGGGGGGGTTGGCGCCGTGACCGTCCCGTCGATCTCCATGACCTCTTCCCCGTTCGAGGGGGGATCAGTCGAGGAGGGTGGATCGACCCCTTGCTCGAGGGCGGGAGCCCCCGAGCCTAGGTCGACGGATGGCTCGTGAAGGTCCCTCGAGAAGACGTCGGGAGGAACCGTACCTCGAGTAGACGCGATTTTGGCCAGCTCGTCGGCAGCCTCGTTGTACCGGCGGGCGGTGTGGTTGAGCTCGAGACCGTAGAATTTGTCCTTGAGTTTTTGGACCTCCTTGCAATAGGCTTCCATCTTGGGGTCGTGGCAGCTCGAATCTTTCATCACTTGGTCGATCACCAACTGCGAGTCCCCCCGCACGTCGAGGCGTCGAAACCCGGGCTCGGTGGCGATGCGCAGGCCGTTGACGAGGGCCTCGTACTCGGCTACGTTGTTGGAGGCGGGGAAGTGGAGACGGATGACGTAGCGCAAGTGAACCCCTGAGGGTGATATGAATAGCAATCCGGCGCCTGCCCCCGTCTTCATCAACGATCCGTCGAAGTACATGGTCCAAAGCTCGGTCTGAACTTACGCTGGGGGTAGTTGGGTGTCGGTCCATTCTGCAACGAAATCTGCCAATACCTGAGACTTGATGGCCTTCCGAGGGGCGTAGGAGAGGGTTTCCCCCATGAGCTCGACCGACCACTTGGCGATTCTTCCAGACGCCTCCCGGTTCTGGATTATCTCTCCGAGGGGGAAAGATGAGACCACAGTAACCGGGTGGCCCAGGAAATAGTGCTGGAGCTTGCGCCGAGTGAGGACGATCGCGTACAACAGCTTCTGGATGTGGGGGTATCTCGTCTTGGTCTCCGAAAGTACCTCGCTCATGAAGTAGACAGGCCTCTGAACCGGCAGGGCGTGTCCTTCTTCCGTCCTCTCGACCACTACGGCAGCGCTGACTACCTGGGTAGTTGCTGCGACATAGAACAAGAGGGGCTCGGCCGGACTCGGGGGTACCAAGACAGGCGACGAGGTGAGCAAGGCTTTGAGCTTCGAGAGAGATTCCTCGGCCTCGGCGGTCCACGCGAAGCATTCCGTTTTCTTCAGGAGGCGGTAAAGGGGCAGTGCCTTTTCTCCGAGCCTCGAGATGAACCGGCTGAGAGCGGCGAGGCACCCATGACCCTTTGTATGCTCTTGAGGTCATTGATCGGGCCCATCCTTGTGATTGCGGTTACCTTTTCGGGATTGGCCTCGATCCCGCGTTGGGAAACTATGTACCCCAAGAGCATGCCTCGGGGAACCTCGAAGACACACTTCTCAGGGTTTAGTTTTATGTGATTCGCCCGGAGGCACCCAAACACGATCTCGAGATCTCCGACCAGGTTTCCGACTGTTTTGGACTTGACCACGATGTCATCGACGTAGGCTTCGACGGTTGGCCCTATGTGCTTCCCAAAGACATGGAGCATGCATCGCAGATAGGTGGCCCCGACGTTTCGCAAGCCGAAGGGCATGGTGAGGTAGCAAAACACGCCAAAGGGGGTGATGAAGGAAGTCACGAGCTGATCAGATTCCTTCATCTTTATTTGGTGGTAGCCGGAATATGCGTCAAGGAAGCAGAGGGTTTCACATCCCGCAGTGGAGTCTACTATTTGATCGATACGTGGTAGTGGGAAAGGAACCTTGGGACATGCTTTATTTAAACTAGTGTAGTCTACGCACATCCTATCCTTCCCATTCTTTTTCTTAACGAGTACAGGATTCGCTAACCATTCGGGATGATGTACCTCCTTGGTGAATCCGGCCTTCAAAAGCTTATCAACCTCCTCCCCGATGATCCTGCGCTTCTCCTCGTCGAAACGGCGCAGCCGTTGCTTCACCGGTTTGGACCCGGCTCGGATGTCCAAGGAGTGCTCGGCGACCTCCCTCGGAATGCCTAGCATATCCGAGGGGCTCCATGAAAACACGTCGGCATTCGCACGGAGAAAGTCGACGAGCACGGCTTCCTATTTGGGCTCGAGGGTGGCGTTGATCGTCAGCACCTTCCCACCGCGTGGCCGGGGTCGAGCGGAACGATCTTGGTGTCTTCCGCCGGCTTGAAGTTACCGGCGTGTCGCTTGGGGTCGGGGATCTCTCTGGACAAGTCGTCGAGGGCCGCGAGGATGGCCGACTCTTCGACAGCTTCGGCGCTTTCCACGCACTCAACGTCGCAGTCGTATGCGTGTTCGTGGGAGCTGCCGACGGTGATGACCCCGTGGGCCCTGACATCTTCAACTTGAGGTAGGCGTAGCTCGGGATGGCCATGAACTTGGCGTACCCCGGTCAACCGATGATGGCGTGGTAGATGCCTCGGAACGCAACCACCTCGAAGGTGAGCTCTTCCTTTCGGAAGTTCGAGGGGACGCCGAAACAAACGGGTAGATTGACGCGGCCGATCGGGAGTGCCTTCTTGCCTGGAATGATCCCGTGGACCCCCCCACGCTGGGCAGGAGCATGGTCCTCGGGATTCCCAGGAGGTCGAGGGTCTCGGTGTACATGATGTTGAGGCTGCTTCCCCCATCCATAAGTACCTTTGTGAGGCGGGTGTTGAGGATGATTGTGTCGACAACGAGCGGGTAGACTCCTACGTTCGGGACGTGCTCAGGGTGGTCGTCCTGGTCGAAGGTGATCGGCATGTGGGACCAGTCGAGGTATCGAGGAGCCTGGGCTCGAACGGAGAAGACCTCTAGACATTCCCTCTTGCGCTGGCTCATGCTGACTCAAGTCGAGGGTCCCCCGTAGATCATGTAGCAGTCGTGAATTTCGGGGAAGCCCCCTTTCTTGGCATCGCCCTTGACGTGGAGGTCGTAGGGTGGATCTTCCTTGCCAGTGTCTTTCTTGAAGCCGGGAGGGATGAAGTGCTTTCTAAGCATGCGACAGTCCTCGAGACAGTGGTTGGCCGGTCCCATATGATAGGGGCAGGGCTCCTTCAGCATCTTGTCGAAGACGCCCCCGTCGGGAGGGGGCCCTCGAGGCTTCTTCTTGTCTACTGCAGCGACAAGATCGTCGGGCTCGACGTTGCGCCGGCCCGGCTGGTTCTTCTTTTTCTTCTTCCTGCCGCCATTGTCGTTGTTGTTCCTTCTGGGCCCATTGTTCTTCTTGGGCCCGTTGTCCGAGCCCCCGGGTTCGTTCGCCTCGCCCTTCCCCTTGTCCGGAGGTATCTGGAAGAACGCGTCAACGGCTTCTTCGCCAGCTGCGTAGTTGGCGATGATGTCCATGAGCTCGTTGGCGGTCTTGGGGGTGTTTCGTTCCAGCTCCCGCACCAACTCCTTGCAGGTCGTTCCGGCGATGAACGCCGTGATGACCTCGTGGTCGGAGATGTGGGTTAGTGCGGTACGCTGCCTCGAGAACCGTCGGGTGAAGGCGTGGAGGGTATCCCCTGGCTTCTGCTTGCAGCTGCGGAGATCCCAGGGGTTGCCTGGCCGCTCGTAGGTGCCTTTGAAGTTTCCCTCGAAGATCCTGACCAGGTCGGGCCAGTCTTGGATCATGTCCGGGGGTAACTCCTCGAGCCATCTGCGAGCGGTGTCGGAGAGGAACAGTGGGAGTTGCCGAATGATGACGTGGTCATTGTCGGCTCCACCCAGCTGACACGCCAGCCTGAAATCAGCGAGTCAGAGTTCTAGCTTGGTTTCGCCGTTGTACTTGGCCAGGCTGGTGGGTGGTCGGAAGCGGACAGGTAAGGCGGTTCGTTGGATGGCTCTGCCGAAGACTCGGGGCCCTGGTGGCTCCGGAGACCGACATCGATCTTCGTCGCTGTCGTAGCGCCCACCTCGGTGAGCACTGTAGCCTCGAGCCTCGGTGTCGCCGTACCGGCGCCGATTGTTCACCCGTGGCGGTCGATTGTCGACGAGGCGTTCTCGAACTAGTCGTCGCTCTACTTGGCCTTGGGGTGCTTTGTCCTGGTGGACGGATACCTCTCGATTTTGTCGAGGGGGTACTTCCTGACGCTCGGAGGCAGCCCCTCGACGCCTCGAGGCCGAGCTCTCCGCCTGCTGCACCGCCGCTGTTTGGAGAAGCCCCTGGATCTCGTTCCTGATGCGTCGTGCTTGGGGTGTCGATGGCGCCGGCATGTCGCGGAGCAGCATTGCGGCTGCCACGACATTTTGGCTGGCGCGGTTGTAGACTCGGGGTTTGATTGCCCCCTCCTCGACGATTTGCCGGTGGACTTCCCGGGCCCGCTCGCGAGCTACTCCACCCTGTGGGCGCCCGCGATCTCGCTCGAGGGCGTGCTCGAGTTGCTCGACTCTCGGACTTGCGCGATCTGGACGCCTGGGGGTGGATCGGTTTTGTCAGGACTCGGGGGGTCAGAGTCCCGTGCTGGTGTAGCGTTGCCCCTCCTCCTTCATTTGTGGCCGTGGTGTTGTCGACGTCGTCCTGGGGGCCAGCCTGACCATCGAGGTGGAAGCATTCCCGGGTGGGATCGTAATCCTCATCGGGAGAGTCGGAGTCGGGGTCGCCGTGGTAGAAGTGGGGGAAAGATCCCCTGCGCTCCTCTGCCAGGCGTTGCCGCAGCGTGCCCCAGGTCGGGGCTTGTCTTGGCTCTGGATGCTCGCCCGGTGGAGGGGTGGTGACGTGGTTGATCGTCACACATGGCGGGGTCCCTGGAAACCCGCAACGTGTCTGTATCCACAAACCTGCGAGGGCAGAATAGAGTCTTGCGCTGTTGTGGAGCCCGTACGGAAACGGGTTACACGGTGGTGGTGGGGTCGAATGTGTCGGAGAGGCCACGGGGACCCCCTGGGATGACGATATGGCGGAGCCAAAGTCACGCTCAGAGAGGTGCCCGTCCCCGACCCGCAAGCATGGGTCAAATAGACCCCCGAGGGGAGGGACTGTGTCGCCAGCTGGGGCCGGGGAAACGACATCCGGCGTCTCGGAATCCGCACGGTGACGAGTGCGTCAGAGTCGCTCGCGCCTCCTCCTGATTGCAGGCCAAAGGCGCATGCGGAGGGACCGTCGCCTGATCCTTCTTAGCCCCGGCGTACCGGAGCTGCTGTTGTCCATGCCACGAACCAAGAGAAAGACTACGTAGTGGCCCTGGCCCGTGGATATGAACCCTAGACCACCGAACCAGACGACGGTGGTGAATGGAAGTGATGGGATCGTGGAATCCATCTGAGAGAGTAGTTCGGAGTTGATCGACACGCAATTCCCCCTACCTGGCATGACAACTGTCGGTGTTATGAACCGGGGGTCAAGACCGCCAACTAGTAAATTTGTATATTGCGTGCTCCCTCTCCCAGATGTGATGCAAGAAGAACACAAGATTTATCCTGATTCGAGCAAAGAAGGCCCTACGTCCAGCGGGGGAGGATGACTTGTATTATCTCGCACCCAAAGTGCTCGTACAGGGGGGGTACAAGCTGGTTTACATGGGGTTGCTCAGAGTGAGCTGAAGCCTAAGGCTAGCAGGGCTACCCTAGGTGGTTGGTTTGTTGCTCGAGGGGTCGATCAAGCAACGGGGTGTGTGGAGCGTGATGATCAGAACCGATGTCTGAGTCGGTAGTGTCCGAAAGATGGATCGGATGGAATCCGAAAGTCCCGTCCGAAAAGGATCCCTCTCTTCTATCTCGGCGTCCCCTTTTATAGACCAAGGGGAGGCCAGAGGGTACAGGGTCCTAAACTGTTGTAGCATGGGCGGCGCGTCCGCGGCATAGTGTTGGTGAAGGGACGTCGAGCACTGTGGCGGCATGACCTTCCCGTCCTTCCGGCGCTCTGGGGCGTGGTGACAGTGGACTGGATGTCGCGGCACAGCGGAGTCGTCCTTCCGAAGATGGGCGCGAGTCCCACAGTTGAAGCGGGACGGGGCGGATGGGACGAGCCCCATACCGGAGTTGTTGGAGGCAAGGATCGAGCCCCCCGGTCGAGGGGTGAGGTCGAGACCGGGGTGGCCTTGTCGTATCCCTGAAGACGTCGTCGAGGGCCGCACTGTTCACGTCATGAGGGGTGCTTCTGGAGTCCGTACTCGCGACGTGGTTACAGCGGCAGCACAGTTGACGGGAGTCAGGGACATGGCGGGGAGTTGACGGATTTGACTGCGGTTGTGGGCGCCCATGGCGTTAGGCGGGTTCCCTTTAACCCATGGCGGGAGCAGTTGGGCTAATCGAGCTTCCTGTCTGGGGGTCGTTCGTTCGACCCTCGGTCCGTCACTTGGCGTCGAGGTGGGGTCGGAGCGTAGGCGGAGTCAAAGAGATCGAGGTAGGGGCCGAGGAGTCGTTCGTTCGACCCTCGGTCCGTCATCCGGTGTCGAGGTCGAGGCGGAGGGGTCGTTCGTTCGACCCTCCGTCCGTTATCTTTCCAGAAGCAGGCCGGCCCACGACTGGTCGGTATCGCCAGTGCAGGGGGCCTTTGTGTGATGGGCCCTTCTTTGCTGGCGTGGGCGGTTCGTTGGCCCCTGTCTTAAAAATGGTTGCTACGTTTAGCGTTAAATTATCGAAGGGTTTAGGGTACCCCTTACCTTCATACCCGACAACAGCAACCCACAACCAAACCATACCAAATGCGACCTCCGACCAACAAACCAACAATCAGAAACACATTTAACCTGAATGCCTACAATATGAACCACCAAAGGTGGAGAACAGACCCAAAGTCACCATTATCCGAAGGCTTGCAAAACACGCCCTAGCCCCCGACATACAAACCTATCACATTGCCAAAGTTCAACGGTAAGACCAACCCAAGGCAGTTTATCATGAGCTTTGAAGCAGCAGTAGCCTCCGTAGGAGGAAATGAAGCAGTCCTAGCAAAATCCTTTGTAATAGCAGCGAAGGGCGACGCATTGGCCTGGTACTCCATGCTCCGACCAAGTACAATATATTCATGGGAAGACCTCCATGATAAAATTATTGCAAACTTCAAAGGTTTCGCCAGCGAGTCCTTGACCTCTTCAGACATGTTTCAGTGCAAGCAAGCACAGGGAGAACCCTTGAAAGAATACTTCTAGCGGTTCATTCAACTCAAAGCTAAAGCACCAGATGTTCCTGAGGAGGTCGCGATCGAAGCCGCAATCAAAGGTCTTCGCATAGGACCCTTCGCAGGTCACTTGGCATGGGAAAAGCCTACGAACATGAGTAGTTTGTACAATGAGTTCGAAAGATATTGCAGATCAGACACTGACCTAAGAAGAAGACTAGAAGAACAGAACCTGCATAAGCAGCAAAACCAAAGCCAGCCTCAAGGAAACCGAAGGTAACAGAGAAATGACAACAACAACAGCTGACAATAACCGAAGGCCGCACAAGTCTTCAACGTATCCAACGAGCAACAGTCAAGTCAAGGGAAACCCCAGCCAAACCAGCCCAGTCAGCAACAAAGCAAGAACGACAGTCAAAGGCAGGACCAGAACAAACCTTGGAAGAAGGGCTAGGGCCAGAGAACGCGCAAACCATGGTGTTTCTTCCATGGCGAAGATAAAGGCCATATAACAAGAGATTGCCCAGAAGCAAAAAAAAACCAACAGAGAATGAAGGCGAGACAAGAACAACCTCCGCAAAATCAGAGCCAAACAAGGCAGGTAAACCATACAACCCAAGCATGGTCCCAACAACAGTAGTACTGCCCAGTGTACCCAAGCCTGAACTCAACGCAAATACACCCTTCGACGATAGCAGCGTCATACTACCCAAACTTCTTGCCAGCATGGAGAACACCAAATCCACCAAGCACACCGCAAAACAACTTTGCACCCAATCCTCCGCCTCCCCACATAACATTCATCGAAACAGCTCACCAATCACAAGGCCACAACCGCCACTACGAGGCACTACCTCCACCACCACTCCAAACACAACCAACAGCCAAGGGAATGGCACCAAAACCCAAGCCTCTTCCAGAAAATCAACTAAACCCCCACAACCCTCTCCCAACAATTGGGATGATATTACCCATAGCCAGAGGCTCGGCCATGGAATTCCAAACCAAAAGGCAAAAGAAAGACCACTACAAGCTGGTCAACAACGTTGCAGTCGAAGGCCCAATATGACACACAGATTGGTCAAAGACCCTTCTTACCTTTTCAGAAGAAGACCTCTGCTTGGAAAGCTACCCCCACACTGATGCAATGGTAATCAAAGCAAACATAGTAGCTTGGGAAATCAGCAGAATACTGATAGACACGAGCAGCTCAGCCGACATACTATTTGTCAACACCTTCGACCAGATGAAATTGAGCAGAAAACAACTCCAGCCTTTGGAATCACCGCTAATAGGATTCGGAGGCCGAAAGATAGAAGCCTTAGGGAAAATTTCCCTACCAATCTCCTTCGAGGACCAGAACAACGCCAGAACTGAATACGTCACCTTCGACGTTGTCGATCTGTACTATCCATACAATGCAATCTTCGGCAGAGGCTTCACAGTGAAGTTCAACGCCGCCATTCACATGAGCTACCTATGCATGAAGATGCCAGCATTTCACGGAATAACCACGATCCGCGCAAGCCAGAAAGAAGCTAGAAACATAGAAAGGAACATCCACAAGGAGCAGAGAAACATAAATTCAGTAGCAACTGAAGCACCTCCCAACATGCCAGGGGGAAAGATAGACTTAAGAAGCCAGGAGGAAACGAAGGCCATCCCACTCCAAGAAGGGCTACCAGACCAAAAGGTCATAATCAGCGCGAAGCTAACAGCAGAAGAAGAGGAACAACTCCGCACCACCCTTAGCAAAAACGAAGACATCTTTGCTTGGTCAGCATCTGATCTAGGTGGAGTAAGCAGACAACTGATAGAGCACTCGCTGGATGTAAACGAACAATGCAAGCCAAAAAAGCAAAGGCAAAGGAAGATGTCGGAAGACAGAGTGCTAGCAGCGAAGGCCGAGGTCCAAAGGCTGCTAGATGAGAAGGTCATCAGAGAAGTCAAGTACCCTGATGGGTTATCCAACGTGGTACTCGTCCCAAAATAGAACGGCAAGATGCGAATATGCATCGACTTCACAAACTTAAACAAAGCATGCAAGAAATACGCATTTCCTCTACTAAGAATCGATTCTTTAGTCGACAAAGCAGCATGATGCAAAAGGTTCTCCATGCTGGATTGTTTTTCGGGTTACCACCAAATTTGGCTTAAAAAGGAAGACGAAGACAAAACAAGCTTCACACCACCCTTCGACACATAGTGCTTCGTCAGAATGCTAGAAGGACTGAAAAACGCAGGATCAACCTTCGCAAGAATGACCAAGGTAGTATTGAGACCTCAACTGCAGCGCAACATCATAGCCTATGTTGACGACATCATAGTCGTGAGTAAAAGCGAAGCAGAACACCTAGCTGATCTTAGAGAGACCTTCGCAAGTCTAAGGGAAGCAGGCCTCAAGCTAAACCTGGAGAAATGTGTCTTCTGGGTAAGCAAAGGAAAAATGTTCGGATGCATGATAGGCCCGGAAGGCATACAGGCCAACCCGGACAAGACAAGAGCAATCAAGGTGATGGTTGAACCCGCAACTAGAAAAGAAGTGCAAAAGCTGACAGGAATAATTGCAGCATTGAACAGATTCATCTCCAGATCAGCAGAGCGAAGCTTACCATTCTTCAAGGTACTTAGGGGCTCAGAAAAGTTCGAATGGGGAAAGGAGCAGCCGAAGGCATTTCAGCAGTTGAAAGCCTACCTGGCAAGCGACCTAGTTGTCACAACAACCACCCCAGAAACACCCTTACTACTTTATGTAGCAGCTACAGAGCACGCAGTAAGTGCAGTGCTAACTCAAGAGAAAGAAGCCGAAGGCATCAAACATCAATACCCAATCTACTACATCTCAGAAGCAATGTCAGGGGCAAAGCTAAATTACTCAGAGGTGGAGAAGATTGCATACGCAGTCCTAATATCATCAAGAAAGCTCAAGCACTACTTCCAAGCCCATGATATAAGAGTACCATCGACACAACCCCTAGGCGACATCTTCAGGAACAAAGAAGCCTCTGGCAGAACAGCAAAATGGGCAGCAGAGCTATCACAGTACAACATCAGCTATGTACCCAGAACAACCATCAAATCACAAGCTCTAGCAGATTTTGTAGCAGACTGGACTCCGCACGAGGCGGTGTCCAAAACAAATGATGACCAATCATGGACAACATTCACCGACGGAGCCTGGGGAAAGAAAGGAGCCGGGGCCTCCGCAATCTTGATCTCACCATCAGGGGTACGAACCAAGTACGCAGCAAAACTGTTGTTCAAGTCCACCAACAACATCGCAGAATACGAAGGCTTAGCCTTGGCCCTAGCGAAGGCAAAAAGCATGGGCGCACTGAGACTCGGGGTCAAAACAGACTCCAAAATAGTGGCAGGCCAAGTTGAGAAAGACTTCATGGCGCGTGAACCTGAGTTAGCAAAATACCTCGCCCTCGTAAGAACAACAGAAAGAAAATTCCAAGGATTCTCAGTGGAACACATACCGAGAGGGTCTAACATCGAAGCAGACGAGCTAACAAAAGCAGTAGCAAATGGAACACCAATGCCTGAAGGAACGTTCTAACAAGAGCTCGCCGAGCCGTCGACAGCACAAGTAGCAAAACAAGTGCTCGTACTATACAAAGAAGATTGGAGAGAACCAATCCGCAAACATTTGAACAATGAGGAGGACGGCCAAGATCACACCACAAGAGCAAGAATCGCCGCCAGGGTGCGAAGCTACACCATAATAGATGGAGACCTGTACAAGAAAGGAGTGGTACAGCCGCTACTGAAGTGTGTCTCAAGCGAAGATGGGAAGAATCTCCTAAAAGAAATACACGCGGGGATCTGCGGATCTCACATAGGCCCTCGGGCCCTATCTGCGAAGGCAATCCGCCAAGGTTTCTATTGGCCAACTCACATACAAGATGCGGAGGAGACAACAAAGTCATGCGAGGCGTGTCAACACCTCGCACCGCACCAACGGCTACCATCAGCAAGCATTCAGCTCATACCGGCAACATGGCCGCTACAGCGATGGGGCATGGATCTCTACCACCTTCGCAAGGGGGAAACAAATTCGCGGTAGTCGTTGTCGAATACTTCACAAGATGGATAGAGGCAAGGCCACTGACAAGGATAACCTCCGAAACAGTAAGGAAATTCTTCTGGCAAAACATTATCTGCAGATTCGGCGTGCCGAGAACATTGACAGTAGACAACGGCAAACAGTTTGACTCAGACCTGTTCAAGCAATACTGCAAAAGCGTCGGAACACAGGCATCCTTCACTTCAGTCTACCACCCAGAATCCAATGGGGATGTGGAAAGATCAAACAGGATCATCTTCTCCGCCATCGCAAAGACCTTGTTCAACCTTCGCAAAGGAAAATGGATAGAGGAACTCCCAAGGGTTGTGTGGTCCCACAACACAACAAAATCAAGAGCAACTGGCTTCACCCCATTCAAGTTACTCTAAGGCGAAGAGGCCATGCTACCTGAAGAAGCAAACCTCCAGAGCCTGAGAGTAACAAAACATGCGATGGCCTTGGACGAAGAGTACTCCAAGGAAGCAATAGAAGGAACAAGACTAGAAGCGGTACAGAATATAGCAAAGTATCAGAAACAAACAAAAGGATGGAGAGACAGCAAGGTGATATGCAAAAACATCAAAGACGGAGACCTCGTTCTTCGAAGAAAGCCAAACGCAGAAACGGCCGGAAAGCTACAGCCCAAATGGGAAGGACCTTTCATCGCGAAGGCTGCGGGTCGACCAGAGGCTTTTCTGCTAACAGACAATGAAGGCAGAACGAGCACGCACACTTGGAACTCTAGCAACCTAAAGAGATTCTACGTCTGATGTAAAAACGACCGTCGCAGAAATATAAGCAAAGGTCGGCTTGTAGGTAGATTTATCTTTTTTGCATTTTACTTTCATACTTGCTTCCCAATGCGCCGTACTCTTTTCCTCACAGGGGAACCCAAAATCAAGGGCGTGAGGTTTTTAACAAGGCGACACCTTTGTAAAAACCCTCTGAAATTATAAAGAGGTTATCCCCGAAAAATTCAAAAGCAGAAACGTAGAAAGTGGCCAGCAACGAGGCCACACCATTCGACAAACTAATACGCATAAAGGACCTCCGCTACTCATAGCTAGAAGCTGAGATAGCGATCCAACCTCCGCGCCCAAGAGGCGTTTGAAACTCGGAAAAGTCCCAACAAATTGGGCACCAAGGGAAAAGACTGAACAAGCGGCATAACCTCCGCACCCACGAGGCGTTCAAAGTCGGAAAAAGTCCTGACAAGTTAGGCCCCAAGACACATGGCTAAGTAAGGCCAATGTCAGAACCCTTCAAAAGCCCTGCAAAGACGCAGGCAGAAGGGGGTCCCAACATTAAATGTGAAGGCCGCAATAACTCAGCTCAATAGTTAAGGCTAAATGTCCACCTAACAACTACTACTCCCCAACAGCTCTCCGCAGTAAAAGCTCGAATCCAGAGCACTATAAAAGGCAGCCAAACCGGCAGCCTAAAGGAACAAGTCTGCACCCCATACCAACATCAAAGCCAAGGGCACCAAACAGAAAACAAAAAAGAGGTAACTGATCCAACAGCTCAGACCTTCACCCCACAAAGCAAAGACAAAAGCCGAGAGTAGATCCCGAAAAACAGACATGGAAGCAGACGTTTCCTTAGGACACAAAAAGAGGGACCAGACCCCACGAATACCGTGCGAAGACTCGTAAAGAAAGGGGCACCTTCTGTTAAGAACCAGCCTCCGCTTATCTGCAATCAGGCAGCGGAACCGGCGATGGGAGATTACCGCGCGAAGGCTCGTAACCTCCCCTCGCACCGACTCAACGGACCCGGTCACAGAGAAAATGCCCCCAAACTACATCATCTATGAGTGCCAAGCCATCGCCTGACAGCCCAAAGCAAGTCTTCGAGCGTCAGAAACTGCGAAGGACAGCCCACCACACCACCACCCAGGTCGAGGCGGAAGAAGCCACAAAGGTCAGCTTGTATCCTGCTGCATGGCTTCTTCATCAGAAGTGGTGGGGAAAAGGATGAAGGCACCCATGGTCAGACACCAAGCCAACAAGATCAAAAGATGCCCGAAGCAGGTCTTCGAGCGACAAATATGGCGAAGCCCAAACCACTTCAACAACTCCCAGGTTGAGATCAAACCTGGGTCGGAGACCGGCATGCGCGTCCCGCTGCACGGTGTGGAGAAGTCGGGCGAACGCGTCCAAGGTCAGGAGCAAGAAGTAGCCGAACCCTTAGAAAGGCCTTCGCACCAATTGTAAAGCAATGAAATGTGTATGTAACAAGCCCAGAGCTCACTTCTATCCAAAACATAAGTCGTCGTGGAGTAATATATCGAAGGTCTCTATACCGAACGATATGAACTCGTCTAGCGGGAACAAACCTAGGAAAGACGCTGCAAGCCTCCGCCAGCACTAACCGAAATAAAAAACATCGAAAGTGGCCGGCAACGAGGCCAAACCATTCGACACAACGATCACACAAGAGGACCTCCGCTACTCATAGCCAATACATCTGAACAAGCGAGAGGACCTCCGCGCCCACAAGGCGTCTTGTCTTGGGAAAAGTACTGACAAAACAGGCACTAAGGCACATGGCTCAATAAAGGTCAACCACAAAACCCTTTAGCAGACCTGTAAAGATGCAGGCAAAAGGAGGGGGGGCGCAACATTCAATACGAAGGCCGTAGTAATTCATCTCTAAATTAAAGGCACCATGTGCACAACATTCATAACTACACCTAAAACAACGGAGGAAGTGCACTATAAAACAGCGGCACCCCCCCAAGCAGCATAAAGCTCAAACACACCCCAAGCGACCCAAGTATTGAGCGGTCACTCGAGAGTAGGGGGAAAGGCGATGCAGGCCGGAGTCTCGCCAAGCCAGCAACACAAAAAATCATCACTACGCGAAGGCTCGTAATAGCAGCATCACCTCAAAGGAATCAAAGTTAAGACGGAAAGAAGTCGTCTGTAGAAGCAATATCAGGACACGGTAAATTGAGAAACACTCAGCCGCAAATCCTTAGAGAACTTGAGCTTTCCCTCAAGCGAAGCCTTCGACGGGAGGACAAATACCTAGAAACGCAAGCACACCCTTAGAAATATTAGGACGCGAAGGTCCAAAGAACTATAATGAAGGAGAACCACAGTTGTACCAAAATGTACTAGCAAACAGTTCTCTTTCACGAAGCAAAACAATATAAGTACAACCCGAATGAATAAAAGGGTACAATACATCATATGGCGCGAAGGCCAATCACACAAAATAAAATTACAACGGATCTAGAGGACCTCGCCAGGCAAGGGAACGAACAAAAACAACATTCCAGTTGTCGATTGAATATAGTACAAACTCGAACAGCTTATCAACCGAAGGTTGCGGGTTATTATGACACCAGTATTCACACAAGTCGTCGTCGACATAGACGCCATCGCGCATCAACGTCAAGGGCATAACATCTCGCACAGGGTTGTCGAAGGCAACCAGCGCGGGACGAGCACAAAGATAAAAACGCTAGAAAAAATCAACGAGCAGCATCATATTAACAAAAAACAATCAGCAGAGTAACAGAGCAAGTTATGTACACCATCCCCTATCAGGGAAGATTGCGAAGGCACGCAGGCCCGACCACGAACTCTAAACTAAGACTCAATGCCCCACCTCCTGAAACGGGGGCACAGGTATCTCGGGGTTCGCTTCACCAGCAGCAACAACACCCGCAGTCCCCGGAGGTGCACCAACATCAGCACCGTCCCCACCACCAAGAGAGGCCGATGGGCGGCCTTGAGCTGCAGAAGCAGGAATGTTACCAGCAGCTCCACCACCTCCGCTCGAACCAGCTGTAGCCTTAACCAAGGCCTGCGTTAATCCACAAGAAAGTTCATGAGAACATCCAAGAAAAGGCCGTCAAAACGACAAAGAAAATAACAATTGAGAGCAAACCTCTTGGCGCCTAGCCTCCGCCAAAGCACGAGCATCGGCCCGACCAAACTTTGCATAAAAATAATTCATGAAGTTCATGATGGCCTTGAAAACAGGCTTCGACATCAAAGACGGCGGAACAGGCTGCGGATAAACCTTGCACTTCAAAGCAGCCACGTGCTCGCAGCCACCATCGACCAAGGTCCTAGCAAGATTAGCAAACCTAGAAAGAGCTGCGAAGTCGCCAGCCTTTGCGATAAAGTTTGGAAGCCTTCCAAACTCAGCCCGCAGCCAGTTGCAAACGGCAAGGGCCGAAGCATCGTCAGCAAGCGAAGGAACCACCCCACCAAACATAGCCAACGCCTTCGCGTAAGCAGCAACGACTGATAAACTAGCAACTCGGGCAGCCTCCAGTCATCCATTCAGCAAGTCAATTTGCGCCTTGAGTGTGGTAGCAGACGAGCGCTCTCCGTCAACCTCTTCGCGAAGAGCCTTGGCAGCGGCCTCTGCTGTCCCAAGCTGCTCTAAGGCAGCCTTCTCACCATCGACCGCTTTCTCAAGTTTCTCTAGGGCAGCCGTCTCGCCATCTGTCGCTTTTTCAAGAGCGCAACCCAGCTTGTCCACGGTCGCCTTAAGATTTTCATTAGAAACAACAAGAGGACGAAGTTCATCCACCTCTCCCTCCAACTCCGCGACTCTCGCCTGCGCGCATTTCATCTCAGAGTTCGCAAAAGAAAGCGCGTCGCGGCTAGTCAAAAGCTCTAGAGACAGCTTCTCTTCCAAAGCCGCCCCCAAGTGATGGCCCTAGAAGAAAAGACACAACAACAACATAAAAAGAAAGTGATAACAGACGAAATCAAAAAGACCTTCGCAATCGCAACTAGAGGCAAGAAGCTTACCACACACTGGTGCTCCAAGTTCATACGTAGCATCTGGTATACGCTGGCCTCCTTCAGACGATCACGTAGTAGATCTGTGCCAGCGGAAAAACAAGAAACATAAGACATCAAACTGAAAAAGGGAGTAACAACGCAAAGAAGTTTAAAAAACCTCGTGTATCCTGATTGAGGATCTGCAAAGACTTAGCCCACGCACTTAGCGTTTCCGACGAAGCTCCAGCTACACAGGGCAACACATCAGCCAAAAAACACAACGTAAACAAATAAAAAAAAGGAAGGGAAGAAAGAAGAGAAATCCCACCTTCGACCCGAACACCAGTGTCAGGAACAGTACCAGAAGGCCAACCCGCCGCGCGAAGACCTTTGCCGTCAAGGCCAACATGAGCAAGGTCAACCCCCTCGGGCAATGGCCGCTCCCCAGGAAGAGGTTCAAAAATGGGCCGAAGAAATGCTACAAACATCAGCAAAAAGCATGTGAAGATTAGAAGAAAGCATAGCAACTTCAGAAAAAAAAATAACTATAGTCGACCGAAAACTCACCTAGGCCCATCCCCGTATCAGCATCAAGACCATTCGCTGGTAACTCGTCATCAGCACGGCTTGCCGGAGACGAATCCGCGATAGCAGCTCTCGAAGGCGTCGGGCTTCGACGCCGAGGACTCCCCATACCACCTCCGCAGCAGGAGTGACGGCCTGCTCGGTCAAGGGCTTGGGACCGGCAACCTCCGGGCTTTGATCCCGAGCGCCACCAGAACGCCACGCAGAAAAAACCGATACCGCGGTCCTAGAAGAAGGAGGGCTGAACGCAGTCGGCAGAGCCTCCTCGGCAGTAGAAGCCTCACCGTGCAGATCGGCAGACTGCGCCGAGCCCTCAACCACGACCACTAGCAGAGACTTCGGCAGAGCAACTTCAGCAGGCCCGGATTCAGGCAAAGTCGCCTCGGGGGAAACAACCTTCGATGGCGAAGCCTTAGGGGTCGAACCTGGCAAATAATCAAAGAATCTATCATCTTCATTAAGGTAGAAGCGCCAAGGAGAGCGAAACACCTCAGGGTCAGGATGACCAAATCGACTGACAGGAGACCCACCTTCAGAAGACGAAGGGTCATAGCTAAGAAGATCCGCGGTGGCTGCCGCGTTCCGAGCCTTCTTGCTAGGGACCTTCGGCCTACCGGCAAGGGCCTTGCGCTTCAAGGAAGACGACGCAGGACCTGCAGCAGTCGACGATGAAGCAGAAGTTTTTTGTTTCTTCTTCTTCAATTCGGCCACCAAAGTAGCAGCAGAGCTTGCAGCGTTACGCTTCTTCGAGCCTAGAGCCGGAGCAGCAGCCGACGAAGACGCCCCCTTGCCCTTCTTAGTAGCAGCAGGCACAGCAGCGGCACTAGAAGCCATCGCTTCCTTCTCCTCCACTTCCTTTTCCTTGCGAGCAACAGCAGACAGGACCTTCGTAGGAACAAGCCTCTCAGTATAGTGAATGTCTAGCTGCTCAAACACGTGATTCAGCTGAGGCATTGAACCGCCGGAAGACCTACGGGACGTGTACTCTATTTCAGTCACCTCCCCAACAATCCCGAAGGCTTCCAATTCAACCTCATGAACAAACTGTTCAGGAGGGAGACCATCAAGATCAATCTTGAAATGGGGGAACGGAACCCCTCCATCGCCACCAAACACCGGAACAACAACCTTCTCGATGGTAAACTCGGGTCGTTCAAGCCCAAGGGGCCAATAGGAGGCAGCACACATCTCCTCAACAAGATCTCGGCCGCTGGAAAAACGACAAGCCAATGCGAAAGCTTTGTCGCATGACATTCGAGCATCGGAACTCGTATCCGACGGAACCACTCTGCTCTTCGGCTTCGTAAGCTGCAGCACCGACGCGTATGGATAAATGATATGTTGAGTGCCATTGGAAAAATTAAGAAATGTAACAAGGGGAGTGACGTAGAACCAGAAACGAAGCCAAGTCCTTGTCCCACTTGTTTTTCTTGCAAAACGAGATCTTCGGCCCATCTTCACCAGACCTCCGAAGAGAAGTAAACGTACAACTGCCAAACTGTATAAGCTTGCCATCACAAGCTTTCTTCGGTTGATGATGAACTTCATAGTTAGTACAAAAATTGCCAACATTTGGGGCAGCCCCATACGACTCGCACGCCCAGCAAAATTGGCTAAGGGCAACAACACCATTCGGGGTCAAATCGTGAAGCTGAACATCGAAGGTTACCAGCACATCACGAAGGAAAGTAACCGACGGCATCCGAAGTCCAGCAACAAAAAGATCGCGAAAAATGACGGCTTCGTTGCCCTGAGGCTTTGGCACTGTCTGCCCCTTCGGCGGAAGTCGATACTTATCCACGGCAAAGGCAGAGCTCCGAACAAGGCTATCGATCATACTCTGGGTCATGAAAGAGGTACCAATCTCGAAGGTCTTGTCCTCCAGTAGAGAAAACTCTTCTGCACCTACAAGATCTCCAATTGAAACCTCCACGCTGCTCAAACTCTCCTCCAGATCTAGATCTGCCTCTAAATACTGAGCCTCAGCGCTAGCCAACATGCAATCCTCAAAGACCTTCGACCAACCAGAAGCCTGAACACCAACGAGAGCGGAGTATGGGCCGGAGAACGACGACCAACGAGAAGAAGAATTACTAAACGAAGCCACCGCCGAAGGCAAAGCAAGGTAAGGTGACGAGAGCAAAGGCAACCTTGGAAAGCGAGAGCAAGTGAAAGCGATGCAGGGATCACACTTACCCCGACCCCCCCCTTATATAGGTGGGGAGCCACCTCCTCGGTTGCATCGCCAAGGAAGGCCAAGCGACGCTGCACGCCACATAAAGCAAAAGGCCCACAATCAATGAGAACCCGACACAACGCAACGCGAGGGGGAAGGAGGCCCAAGAGGGAAAGACAGACCTTCGCAACTCTCGTACGCTGTTTCGAGGGCCGCACCCCGCGAATGTCGGGTCAGCCCCTCAAAGGGGGAAACTGTTGGGACAGAAGTCGCGAAGGTCCCCCTGTGGCCCAAGTTTGAGCAAGGCGAGGATCCCCCTTCACCGAAGGACGCGTTTTTTTAATAAAATGAAACAACAAGCGGAGGCCAGAGACCTTCCGCCCATGGCGTGCCCAAGACGAGAGGTAGGATAACCTCGAGGAGCATGTTGCTTTCTGTGTACAGGTACCCTGACGACAAGAGGACGAAGCCTTCGCTCGGCAACAGAGTCAAGGCGACAGCCGTGCGAAGGCCCACGTCGCGAAGCCCCCAAGGCAGGCAGTCGGGACCTCCGATCCACCAAACAGGCTCGAGCCGGAAGCGCGATGGGGTCCTTGGCGCGAAGGCACCGGAGAGGAGCTTCAGGAGCGAGGGAGCCGCGGGCGGGCGTCTGGAAGGCCAAGGGGCACCGCAGGAAGGGCGGCCAGGGTCGTCTGCTGGGCCTGGGCGGATGGGCCTTCACGAGTTTACTCTCTGGCCCATTAATTCTTGTAGATAATTATGTACCCAACGGGCCCTTGAAGTGCTAAAGAGGCCTCCGGAACATTCCGGAGCAGGTAGAAGGGCATTTATGCAACAAGGGCTGTAATATGAACAATGTACTATAAAAAAGGGTCACCACCCAACGTAATAGAGAGAGACAACATCCCTGATTTCTAGGGTTTGCACCAGCTGTTGTCTACCGCCGCCAGCACCCGCGTGGGCCCTTCAGCATCCGCAAGTCCCCCGCCCCGTTCACCGCGAAGGCCTCCGGCCGAGGCTCTCCAACACCTCGGAGGTTTCGCCGAAGGTCCCCTCCTACGCGCATTATTGCATCTTGTTCGGAGAAGGCTTTTTCCAACGGCTAACTGCCGGACACTGCTTTCTGTGCGGCTAGACAGCAAGGACGTAGTGCAATCGCTCGCGTGTGGGTAGGTGTGATGAAAGTAGAGTACGAGGAGCCCAGTGCCACGAGCAACAGTTTGGCCTGCGGGATAGTACTGTACCTCTGGTTGTGTCCCCCTTTTTCCTTTCCTCTGTCAAGGCTGGAGGAAATTCTCCTTTGGCAATCCCCAAGCTAACCATCATGTAAAAGTGTTTCAGCAACAAATTCAGTTTTGGGACCTTTATTTTTGACAAGACAGTATTGGTAACTTTGTAAGCACTCATCACAAGCTACTACATACAATGTCTACGATCGCAGACATGCCAATCCACGCCTGTGTTGTTCGTATCTGTCGGAATCTCATACATTAGTCACTTAGGCTCCATTTGACAGGGCTCCAAATAAAACTTTTTTGACGTATTCACTGTTTATACATTGTTCACATAAGTCGTTATTATTTATATCTCCTCTTTCTTTATCTTATAGAGCTAGTGAGAGCATACTGTTTTTATTGGCTACGTGAGAGAAGGAGGAAGAAGAGATAACAACGGTTCATGAACGGTGAATGCGTTAGAGAAATTATTGGAACCGTTTGAAGCCCGGCCTCCGGGCCTTAGCAATATGACGTTCATTTGCTAGCGCGGTTTGTTAAGCTTGAGAAGAAAGTTCAATCTAGCACTAGCTTTTTTAACCGTGCATTAGCGAAAAGGTAAAAAGTGAGAGATCGCGTGGATGGATTCCCTATATCTATAGCGCAGGCGCAGGCCGCCCTGGCGGTGCGCAGAAGCAGGACCGGAAATCCACGGCAAGTGCCATCAGAATCCCTCTTGGATTGCAAGCCATCGAATCTTGCGTGCCATTACCAGGACAGGCGTGATCCTGGGGCCATCGGATCCGCTCGTGCTCAGATCTCGCCATCTATCTGCAACAGCAAAAGCAGCCGGTGAGCGATCTCGCCGCTCCTCCGTGGATTTCTTCTTCACTGCCCGTGTCGCAACTTGCCCGTTGCTGTTGCCCTTGGATCATGCCGGACCTGTTCGACATCGATTGATCCGTGTGTGGCGAACCGGTCTCCTTTCGCCGTCGTCCATCGGAACTAAAACATTGTAGAAAATAGATAATGTGGTGTGTGTTTTGTTTCCTTCCATCATTATAGACGATGTGATGCAATGTAATGGGCTGAGAACGGATGCAACACGACCGCAAAATAAAAGGAAGGCCCAATAATAAATGTGTTAGGTACGTACGAACCTTTCTTTTAGAACCATTCCATGGAATAACTTTATAGTCGATCGGTATGCAGATAGATCGCGCGGTTGATGGATTGATGCATGGCCTGATAGGAACCTGTGGATTATAGCATGTAGCCTAGCTAGCCACCCAGCTTGGACACTAGGGTAGCCGCCCGGTCCTGGACCAAAGGACATGTTGGTCGTCGTCAGACGCTCCGATCAGTCTGCGTCGTCCGTGTATACGCAGTGGCGTGGTGCGTGCTTGTCTTCTCAATTTTCTCTTGTTAAACATGTACACGTATATTTTATATACACCGGCAGGGCAATTGGCACAACAAATACTCCGTCATATCGGGTGCGTGAATCAGGCGAATATATATAGTTCATTGCATACACATGCATGTATATATATAGTTCAATTCTTCACTATCGCGTATATAATGTGAGAAATATATGCCTTTGCAAAAAGAAATAATATGTGTGTGTGCATGCAAATTGTGTAATTATGTAAGCCTCATTGGGCAGCGCTCTTACCAGTCCTAACTTTTCTGACGCATTTACTCTTTATATATTCTTTACATGAACTGTTTTTATCTCTTCTCTCACGGAGCCAATAAGAGCAATAGAAGACAATTTTTTCAGCTAGAGAAGGGAAGAGAAGATATAAAATAACTACTATAAACAATATATGGATAATAAATACATTAGAGAGCAGAAATCATACAATATGCCTCAGAATGCAAAGTGGGCAGCTAGCTATAACTTTAATTTTGTTCGGTCAAGGTCAAAGAATTGAAGCATGTAGTACTTTACTAATAACAGAGGAAAAAAAGTAACGTACGTAGCGTAACGAGGGAGGGACAGGCGTACGTGCGCGACGGGATAGATGGAGAAACGGCGGGTACGTGCGTGTGCACTGCCCATAGGAACGTACGCGAACTGGCTACACACCTTGTCACCTTTCTATCCTCAAAAGAAAAATAGCTCGTCGTCGTCCCGCGTCGTGCTACGTTCTACGACGTACCCACCCACAAAGCCGCCGCGCCTGGTGATCCTAAAAAGAGGCACGCGCGGCCGGGCTAGGTGGCTGGCTCATGATATCACTTCAGGATTCTCGATCTCCCGGTCTCATGCGCTGACATGCGCCGTACGTGCAACACGGAGAGGCCGTGGCCCGTGTGCACTACAGAGTGCTACGTTACTACGTACAAGCAATCCATGTGCATGTCCATGGTCCAGCTAGGCGCCGCCGGAACGGTCTCGGCCAGCCACAGCCAGAGCCAGCCAATGGAGCGAGACCGCGAGAGGGAAATGCACGCACGCGCGGAGCCAGCAGCTCTGTCGCGAAAGGCTACCTCTACCTGGCGCGTTTCGGGTACCGGTCGAAAGCTACCTACCGCTAACCGCGAAGAGACGGCCGGCCAGGCTAGGTAGGCGTCTTTGCCTGAGGCGAGCGCGCGCACATGGCCGCGGCCGGCGCCGGCCGCGGGGATGCCAAAAATGGCGGGTGTCGTAGGCTTTCGAGGGTAGTGGGCGAGCAGGCGCCCCAGAGGGCGCGGTGTTAGGTGTTTCTATGATCGTCTAGGAGGTAGATCCAGAGGACTTTCGAGTAGGTAGATAGGTATGTAGTTCATATGTCATGCACAGAGAGAGACAGGTAGTATGCAGACCGGACGGGTCGACGGGATGCGGTGCAGTGGCGGCGGCGGTTGCGCCGGGGTTCGGGTTGGAGCCGCCGCCTGCCATGTTCGTCGCAGCAGAGTCGACTGTCGCGTCTGTCGTCATCCGGGTGTTCGCCGGCGTCGATGGGGAATCCCGTCGCTGGCAGCGCCCCTCTTCAGATCGGACTTAGAGTTTAGATGTCGGTGGGGTGTTGGCGGCGGCTAGGTGAACCTCGTGACTCGTGCCTAGCGCCCCGGCCCCCACCTTGTCTTTATAGCGCTGTGCGACAGGGGCCCACCAACCACAAGGTTGGGCGCCCCCGATCAAGGCGCAGACCTAGGGCCCGTTAGACCTAAACGGTAGGAGATCTAATTCCAACACGCGGATCCAGCCGAGATCGTGCCGGCCCGCCTCGTCCTGCTGTCGCCCTGTGCGTGTCCACGCTGGGTTGGCCGCGCGCCGATGCCGTCCGATCAGGCTCGAGATGCGTGCAGGGAAATTTCGCCGGTGCGGTTGCTTACTTACTACTGTACAGAAAAACAAAAGCAGAGAGCGACAGTGAGAGGACAAGGTCAGTGCTGCGACCAAGCTTAAAAATCTTGGTTAAAAGGCAAGGGAGGGGCGAAGGAGCAGGCAAGAAAAAACCCCATCCGATACTATGATTGATTGATGGTATTATCGATCCATCTTTATCACTATATAGAAGAGATCGGGGCTTTGCTGATCAAATCCACCGACCTTGGCCCAAAGAGTGGATCGTGGAGCACACGGACGGGGACGGCGACCGGTGCTCCCGTCCCTGGCTAATCCTTCGTCAATAAGAAACAAAACTTTCCCAAACCGGCATAGCGCAGCCGCACTATGGATCGATGAGCGCATGGCCACGCTGCTCGCGTTGTACTGGCTCTTTCATGTGATTGTTTTAGCTTTCCAGTAGTATCTATACTTTTTGATTTCTTTCCCTGCTTCTAAGATTTTCTATTCGCGACACAAGGAGCGCCCTTTTCCAACTTGGGGACAAGGTACGCAATCCGGACGAACACCAGCAAATACAAAATTTGCCAGTTGCAGAATCATACATTCTCTCCATTTAAAACTCTTCTATATACAGCAGCAATCAATGAATTGCAAAGACAGGTAAAAAAAATTGCAAAAACAAGAGCAGAATAACCAAAACCGGAACCTGAACACAGGCATGCACTCACACATGCGCTGTCGGCCAAGGCGTGCACCTTTAACCGTACAGCTCTCCAAAGCAAGCACAACTTGTAACTCCAAAAAAAAGTGAGGAACCAACCAAGCTCACCATATAATCAGGCATGCGCCAAACTGACACAACTCTGCTCACTCTTGCCAATGTTGCAAATGCAAGCACTCCATCTGGTTTGATCCGTGTGGTCAGATCCTCAGGAAATGGCAATCGATGGCAAAACCAAAACAAAATCAACCAGAACAAGGAACCAAAGAAAAGTTGGTCCTCAGAGCCTCAGAGGTCATCTTCTACTGGCAAATGCAGCCAGAGCGCTTGCATGAGCTGGTGGAAGGGCACTCAGAATTGGCTGCATTTGCTGGCCATAGACAGATATCAAGTGAGAAACAGCCTTGCCAATGTTTGTTTTGACTTCATCGCTCTCATCTGGGGATACCACCACTTGGGCAAAGACATGTATAACATCAGGCACAAGAGGAAGGATCTGCAACAGAAAAAAAAATAGGTTTGGCCCATGAATATAGACTGACAATGGACTCCGGTTAAAGAATCACCTGGGGATGTGATGATAACAATAAACTGCAGATGCAACCATAGACAGTCATTGATTCTTCATGATCTTCTTTTAGTGGCAAAGCTTTGATAAAAACTGGAAGAACCTATAAGAATGCAATCAAACATTTGTTACACAATTACACTCTTGAATCTGAAACATGAAGTTGTCCAAACATACAAACTACAATGTTGTTCAGACCTGGTTGAGAGGAATTGACTGAGGCTGCACCATTATCATCCTAGCAATGGCGCCAGCAGCATTATCTCTTACCGCATCATCTGATTCTGAGGTACTAAACAAATTATGCAGAGACCGAAGTATATCCCCATAGTATCTGCATAAAGACGGACAAGAACTAGTGAGCGACAAAATTACAGGATCAGGTGTTACTCTTTATTTTAGTTATGTAATGAAGACATTGAGAAGTAATCCATCTGCTGACTATAAAATGAAACAGCATCAAATATGTCTCATGATTCTTAGCTGCCCCATCCAACACTTCAGAATGCTCACTTTAAATTTAGGAGCAGAGTTCAACTTTATCAACAAATCTCATGGCAGGCTGTTCACTAGAGCGAAAAAAATGGTTTGCTTTTTGGTCATTTTGAGAAGAACTCTGAAAGACCATCAGGGCCAGATGGTCATGGTTGCTTCTAGTGTCCAGCAAAGATAGAGAACCCAAATAGCATATGAGTTCTGAAGCTGATGCTATGGCAACTGAGAAGTACAGGAAAAGAATATGGTTCTAATTAAACTGCTCTCGATTGCTAACATATATTAATCTAATATATGGAATGTGGATAAAGTGAGCATAACACATCCTTTTCCCCTTGTATCTATATAAGAAAATTGTAGCAATTGAGAAATTTAATTAGTAAAATGCAATTCATTATTTCATCAGCTAGTTTTGATGCATATTATAAAGAAAACTTAAGAAACAGAAGTTTTTTTTCTCAAATGACGCAAGAGAGATGCATGTCATTTCAACAATAGTAAGCATACAGCATTTTTTTATTAGTGCAGCATATATCTTTTTATTGCTAATGAGCATATAAATTAAATACTACTTTCTTGCATCATCAAATATGATGATTCGAGAGAGAAAAAATTATACATACTTCAGTGCTGCAGTACCCCCATTCTTGCATATCTCACCAACACAGAAAGCAGCATTTCTCCTATTAGTACCATCGGATGATGCAAGCTCTTTCAACACCAAAGGCATTATCTTCTGAAGAATCCAAATGAAGCAGTATGAAAGGGGGTGTTGAAATGATAAAAATTCATAGACATTCAAGAATGCTAGAAACGTACATCAACATAAGCAGATATTGGAGCACCCATTTCCTGAGCAACCTCAGCTAAGGTTGCAACAACCATAGTCTTATCTTGGGGAGGATGGGGAGATTTCTGCATTTCAAAAGTATAGAACTTCCATTGAATTATTTAATCAATTGATGTGGAGCAAATGGAACTATGGAATTCACGCATATAGAAAGAGAAGGGGGGGGGGGCATACAGCAAATTTCATCAACGGATCAAATAATTTTGCAAAGATGGGATCAAAATAAGATCCCATCACTTTTGCAAAAGCAGGCAAAAGATCTGAAACTGCATCCATGAGGACCTCATCATGGTCAATGTCGCCTTCATCCTCACCATCTGACTCCACTTGCTGACAGCTCGATTCTTGACGTAAAAGAACCAGTGTTGTCTCAGCAAGCCTTAACATGTCTGAAAGAAAGCATAGAAGGGATCAGTCTTTAACAACACAACCTAGTATTTTCAGACCAACAAGTACTGGGCAGGCACAGCTTACAAGGCTCAATTGCAGCAAAGCCACAGTCCTTCACAATGTCAGCTACACTCATGCAAGCTTGTGCAACTACCTCTTTATCGTCATCCTCTGTCATAGTCTTGATGTAAATGTTCAGAACAGTATCTGGAAAAATAAATGCGGCATGGTTATTTGCTATCAAACAGGCCAAATGAATTTCAAATGTGGTATATCCAATATTTACCAAGAACATCCTTCTGTTTCTCCAGTACATCCTGCATGGTAGAAAAGAAAACATAATTTCATAAAAAAATAATCTTTACACTGCCAGAAGGTACGAAGGAGGTAGCATATGAATATTAACACAACAAAATACTCACAGCATGTGTAGGAGGTATTGCCCTAACTGTAGTTAGAATATCTGCAAGAAGGGTTAACAATGTAACTACTAACAAAGCCATAAAATCACATTTTACGAAACACTAATAAAAATATTATACATTATAGTATGTTCAAAATTACACTTATACTAGTGATAAATTATGAAGTTGATGATTCAACTTGATTAACAACTTACCATTCTGGATTTTATGCAAAATATTGTTGGAGTAGCACTTTATTTTTTTCCCTGTAATTATCATATAAAAATAGTTGGTTCCTGTTCCTGCACTACCATTGGGTGAGTCCGTGAGTACACCTCTACCTAATGTTTTGTTAAGATTTGGCATTCCAATATGAAATAAGCTTTGCTGGAAACCACAGTACACAGACAATAGTTACAAAAGCACTTCATTTAAAAGGCCACAGTTCACTGGATGATCTGCCCCTTTTTGACCTTGTTGTATTTCAGTAATTCAGTTAGCTATAGACAACTTCACATAGTGCAGACTGCAGAGTATGTTTTAAGACATTTAATTTCATTCACTAAGGCCTTGTTTGAATGTACATGTATCTTCATCAAACCACATGTGTTGGAGTGCATTGGAGTGCAATTGAATTAAGTTCCACTCCAGTCCATTCCAACACATGTTGTTTGAGGGAGATACATGTGCATCCAAACAAGGCCTAAATATAGTTTTTTGTAAGTACTGTGTTACAGATTAAGCAATCAACTCTTTTTTTTTGTTGAACCATTTACCCTGACATTGAAATTTCCACAATGCTGACAGTACAGGAACAAGAAGGGAAAGGAAATCCTTGTGAAAATCCATGCATCAAAGAGAAATAGGGGGTAAATTACGTTTCAAAGAAATGATTGCCTGCAGCCTGAGATCTTCATGGAAATAACCACTGTGCCTGATCAAAATCTTCAGTGACTCCTCCAGATACCTAGTGTCAGTCAAGGAACTTATGAAAGGTGAAACTGTGACTAGAGCAGCTTAGCATTTCTTAAAGGATACGGAGCATAGGCACTCTTCGTGTGTAGCGCGAAAAAACCAATAGCCTGTGTTGCAGCAGCTTTCTCATCTAATACCCCAGTCCTCACACTGATATTTCTAACTCTTGGCTCATCATTAACATCATCATCAGATGAAACACCACCAAATCCATTTTCAATACTATCAGCATCATCAATGTCCACAGCAGAACCATCATCCAAGTTGCAGGAAGAAAATACGAGAGGGACAACATGAGGAAGATACTGAAATGTGAAACAACTCACTTTGGTAAATGTAAACATCAATCAGAAATTAAATAAAATTTCAAAGACCCTTGTTACCTGTGTAAAACTGTCACCCAAAATTTCAGCAACATTACTAAAGAAACCATGAGTGTACTCTCTGAGTTCACTGTAATCCAATCCAAAACCCTGCAAGTACGAAGAACATAAAGGTTCCACTCAACGCTGTAAAAGTAACTGAAGCTAATGGAAACACAGCTTACAGAAATAGCAGCCTCAATAAAAGGAGGCAGTATTGCTTCCATTCTTGCTCTGCCAACTGCCATTGCTACTATCCCAACAACCTCAGTTGCCCTAGCACGTGCACACAGATCTTCGTCATTAGTAAGCACCATAAAACCTTTCATCATCTCAAGGACTTTTTCGGCGTATGGGATAAAAGCCTGCTCCGCAGCAGCGGCTACCGAACCAATTGCAGACTGCAGAAAATATCATCATTGCAAAATAAAAGATGATTTTATGTTAAAATGGTTATCATATTCCCAATACACAACTTATCTAGTACTATATATTACTACACAACTTATCTAGTATTATATATTACTACACACCATGCATGTCTCTTGCAAGTTCCGAGGACTGCTCTGCAAAGACATAACCAATCTGCATATCAAGGGCTCTAGATATGGTAGGATATTTTCACCCATGTCCTCACAGAATGCTGCAAGAGCATAATATGACTTCTCCTGTAAGAACAAATGAATTTATTATATTGCCCAGTTTACCATCCAACCTAAACAATTATGGAAAAGGTGGTTGGCTTTGCTGCCCATTTATAGAATAGAAAACATCATCTGCATTTGATGGCTATACCTTAACTTCATCTGATGGATCTTCAAGAGCATTTAGAATGCATGGAAGTACACTCGCATAATGAGATAAAATTTCTGGTTGCAAGTGTTCAGCAAATTGGCCAAGGGCAAAAGATGCAGCACCTCTAACCATTTGTTCTTGGTCCTTTAAAGCTTCCAATACAATTTTCAAACAATCCTCCAACTTATCTTTCAAATGTTCACAACAACCCTCTGAGATAACACCCAGTGATGTCACAGCAGCCTCACGATACTTCGGATTAATGTGATGAAAGCTTACAGAAGCAAACTCGAGAACTGGTGCAAGAACATGCCTTGGTAAGTTGATAGCCATTGTATCAATGACTTCGGCAGCAGAACGATCTGCTGCTAGATCAGAATCTTCATCTTCATTAGCTGTTTCCGTAAGCAATGGGCACATAACTTGCAGGATAGGTACAACCAGCTTGTGCTTTTTCAAGAAAGATGCTTTAAATTTTACCAGCCATGAAATTATCTGGATAGCCTGAAACAATCATTTGAAACAACTTAGTAATCTGTAAATAAGTTGGGAGATATATTAGAGGATGCTGAGGGCTGATCAAACCTGTTGCCTTATATTTATTTCCAAATCCTGGTTTGCAGAAACTTCCAGCGAGAATTGCACAATTGACCTAACAGAGTCTCCAAGAAGTGGTGCAGGAGATTCAATTAGTTCATCAAAAATTTCAAACGCAATGGAAGCAACATCTTCTTCTCCATTAGCAAGACACTGCCTTGATACATTCAAGATACTGGGAACAAATTCCCGAAACATTTTTACCTACGAAATGTACACATATGGTTACAAGTTACAACATTAGCTTGTGGCAATGTGTCAAATGGTATATTCTGCAAGAACAATCATCAAACATGAAACTAAGTTGCAACTGCAAGAAGATAGTGGAGGATGAAGACAATTTATACACTTAAACAAGTACTCAAAACTTTAGGAAAATAGTTTCCGCACAGTTAGCAAGGTGAAATTGCGTGTAGCATAACATTTCATATTTCCAAACTGATTTGAAAAGAGTATCATGTGCATACATCATAATAATTAGATACAATTATCTAATGCAATTGTCCCCAAGCTCCAAGAAACTACAAATTAGAGAATGCAAAAAAAAACTCAGGTAAATGAAGTCCTTAAATAGGCAAAATTTGCCAGAGGACACCGTTAAATCGTGGCCTTTGCCACAGGCCATTTAAAAACCCTGTCTTTGCTAAAAGACATTACAAATCTGAACTAATATGCTACGGGACACCAAAGCTCATTATTATATTGATTTTAACATGTAGCCACACGAAATGACGATATGCCCTTGCCTTTCCTCTTTCTGAACACTTCTCCGACCCTGATTTCTTGCAACTCCTGTGATGCAAGGATGCCGCTTCAAGGAGACAAGGATCAAGCATCAATGCATCATGAGTCCTGCTGCTCCACGCGTTGTCATAAGAAGCAGAACTCGCCGCCGTCGCGCATCCGTCATCGAAGGCCGCACCACCGTGGAAGGACGTCGCCGCTGCCATTTGCGGGCGCCGCTGCCGTGGAAGATTGCTGCTGCTGCTGTGTGCGGGCGTCGTCAGCAGGAAGCAAGGGCCGCCGCTGCTGCCATCTGCGGGCGCCGTCGACAGGGGGGGGGAGCTGGGCCGCACGCGCTGCTGCCGTCTACAGGCGCCGCCGGCAGGGGAAAGGTGGCAAGCACGCACAGCTGCTTTCTTCTACCGATTCTCGGTGCGATGTGAGCGTAGAGGCATTTGGGGAGGATAAAAGGCAAGGGCATATTTGCCATTTCGCATGACTGTCTATTAAAATCAACTATAATAATGAATTTGGTGTCTCATGGCATATTAGTTTATATTTATGGTGTCTTTGGGCAAAGACAAGTTTTTTGAGTGGTTTACAGACAAAGCCATGTTTTAACGGTGTCTCCTGGCAAATTTTGCCCCTTAAATATGTACTTCCCTTTCCTCTGGCAGTATCATAATAAATAACACAATGGGAACTGTACTTATCTCGAGAACAACTTTCATTTTGCATATATGTTCATTTGGAGAGGTTTGCATAGTAAAAATTAGCAATGAGTCAGAGCGCACTGCATACTACCTCCATTTCAAATTCTAAGTCGTTTTAGTTTTGTCCTAAGTCAAACTTGTCTAACTTCGAGCAAATTTATAAAAAAATATATTAACATCTAAAATATGAAATAAATGCACTATCAAGATAAATTTCATGTTGCTGTAAATAAAAAAAAACAAGTATTAGGGCCATAGTTATCATAGAACTACCGCTTTCTCAACTCTAACCAACTTTAAAGAAACAAAAAAATTTAGAAAAACGCAGCTGACAAAAGCAAAACTTACAATGTCACCTCCATCATTGACATATTCTATAAATGATCCAACAGCCCTGTTGCACAGAGAAAAGTAGTTTATTCAGAAAGAAAATTTGGCCAGATATTTGTTTGCAATGAGCTGTTGGACACAAAAGTTAACCATACTTTAGGGCTGCAATTCTGACTCGAGAGCTAGTTTCGTCTTGCAGACATTTCAGTAAAATAGGTTGCAAATTGTTCAGATGTGACTGAAAAGTAGCTCCGATAGTTTCAGTAAGGGAGCTGAAAAGAATCAAAGCCACCTGCAGAAGAAATAAAATGGCAGCAAAACTTTGAGAAACTCAGCATTAGCTTTTTGTTTGTGCAGATAAAGCAGCAGTTGCTTCCTGTACAATCAACTTTGTTTTTTTGCAAAACTGTACAAACAACTTTTGACAATATAAAATGTTCCCACCAAACAAAATTACAATAGAATACAGGGTTTGAAAATGTTTGCGCATGCCCATACAACATGCAATGCTCGGATGAATAATTGATATTAAAATATGCATTATCTGAATGTTAGATCAATTTATTGATGCTAATAACCCAGTTACCCACTAACACAAACATGGAGAAAGGGAAGTGAACAGCAACTAAAAACTTCTCTGGAAACAAAAAAAATGAAGAATGGTACAATGGCAAATTAGGTTTCATATATGCATCAACAGCGTGACTTGACCATTTGTTTGTGTTCATGACCAGCAGGAAAAGGAATTAAAAATGTGTGTTTAAAGAAAACAGATAGGGTTTTACGCAAACACAAATGAGTCAGACCATTTAGCCCTTAACCTCAAGCGATTAGCTGTATCCTCATATTTAAGACTTCATAATAGACTAATGTAGTAACGTGCACAACAAGCAAAATTGAAGCCAATATGTTGCTGATATGATGTCAAAATACCAAAAGATACACATTAATCTATATAACCTATATAGATGGAGCCCACGTTAAGCCACGCCATCTCAATTTGTATTGTCCGTTCGATTTTATCAACTAGCAAAATCTCTATCGTACAACAAAACCATGTTTTGACCCCACTACCCTTCCACTATGCACTTATGTGGATGCAGTTACCTACACGCATGAGTGCATGACCATTATCTGTTAGGTACAGTCATGCATACTCCTAGCATTCTATCTGTGCATTTAATTTTTTACCACTCTTACAAATGACACCATAACATGTGTCACTGACACATGAGCCACTGACATGATATTTATATACCACCCACCTCATAAGATGGTAAAAAGTTAATTATTCCCATTCCCTCGAGTGTCTTCCTCCCTTCCTCTTCAAACATCAATGTTCCACTATGCAATTATTGTTTCAGGTGACTTCCTCTTTTCCTCTTCTAAAGCTGACTACTACTAATCAAGCTATATATAAACGACGCAATGGACGAGTCATAGGTAGTACAATGAGGCAGATGAGATGCTCTCCAATCCTGTCCATTGACGCCGCCCTTCTCCTCGACGTCCTCACTCCTCTGTCGCCATGAGCAAGTCGGCGTCCTCACGCACAACACAATGGCGAGATCAGGCAGGTCTGCTATTTGGTCAACCTGACGCATACAAGGTCAACCAGCTGCCGTCGCCGTCCAACGCCACCTCTGCCAGGAACTACCAGCTGACCGCCAATGGTGGGTTGGCACTGGCAGTGGCACTCGCTCTAGCTGTGGCTCTTGTGCTCTCTAGCGACTCTGACGGACTCTGCAATCTGCATGCCATGCGTATAGAACACTACGACGACAGCCAGCTCATGGTGCTTGGTTGCAATCTGTTTGTTTGATTTGTTTAAATTTGATGATTTCCTCCTATTTGTGTTTGTGTGACTTAACTTGTAACTGTCACCTGTCATTTCTTCTAATTACTTTTAGCTTGCTTTTGTGCATTTGGGATGATATTCTATGGAGCACTTGCTGGTTTGTGTTAGATATATAATTGTATATATCCTAGGGGGTCCTATGTAATTGTGTTTACTTGTACTCCAAGTCATGTATGACTATATATATGAAAGCCACCCAACCCCTAAGGGTAAGAGGTGTTCCGCTATCTCTCTACATGATATCTTTCGCCTAGGTTTAGATCCTAACCCTAGCACCACCGCTTCCGCCGCCGCCGCCGCCGCCTGAATATCAGGCCGCCGCCGCCGCACAACCCCCTGTTGCCGCCGCCGCCATGCCGCCGAAGGAGAAAAACGACGGTGGTGTGGTTGATCCACCACCGGCCGCCGTCCCCCTCGCCGTTCCCAACTACGCCGCCGTCAACATCAAGAACCACGTTCCAATCACCTTGGAGTTGGCTAACCCTAACTACACCAAGTGGTCCGCGTTCTTCAAGGCGCTCTGTGGCAAGTTCATGCTACGTGGCCACATCGACGGCACCACTGCCACCAACCCCGCCGATCCGCTGTGGGATGTCACGGACTGCGCCGTCCGTGACTGGATGTTCGGCTCCGTCTCCGACGCCACCCTCGACCTCGCCATGGCAGAAGAAGATCAGAACGCCTGCTAGCTCTGGGACGCCATTGCCGCTCTGTTCCACGCCAACAAAGCGCCTCGGGCCGTCTTCCTCAGCGAGCAGTTCCACTCCATGACCCAGGGCGACTCCAGCATCGACGAGTACTGCCAGCGCATGAAGCAGGCCGCCGATGCTCTTCGTGACGTCGGCCAGGCGGTCGCCGATCCTCGGCTCGTCCTCAATCTGCTCTGCGGGCTCAACCCTCGCTTCTCCAGCACGGCCGACGACATCGCCAACCGTGACGTGCTACCCACCTTCGCCGCCGCCCGCAACATGCTGGTTCTGAAGGAACTTCGCCTCGCCAATGAGGAGAAAGTTCAAAAGAACACAGCTTTGGTTGCGGGCAGTTCGTCTTCCTCCAGCTGCGGTACCGACGGCTGTCGCCCCCGTCCTCCTCCTACCGTCCCCCTGCCAACCCATCTCAGCCTCGCCAGGGCAACAACAGGGGCGGCAACGGGAACGGCAACCGTCGCGGTGGGCGGCGTGGACAGCAGCAGCAGCAGACCGGACAGCAGCAGCAGGGACGCCAACAGCAGCAGCAGCCACCTCCCGGGCCGTGGATCTGCTTCAGCCCGGGGGCCGGCCTCCATGCCGGCGGTGGGCAGTGGCACCCTCCAGCCAGCCCTGGCCCGTACGGCCAGCCTCCTCAGGCGCACACCGCCTACACCCCGCAGCAGCAGGTGTGGGATCCTACTGCCTTGGTGGCTGCCCTGAGCCAGATGCAACTCAACTCAGGCAGCGCCCCTGGGTGATGGACACCGGTGCCACCTCGCACATGAGCTCCAACGACGATATACTCCTCTCTCGCTCCCGTCCTTCTTCCTCCTCGGTTGTTGTCGGCAACGGCAACTCCCTACCAGTCACTTGCCAGGGTGACTCCCAGCTCGCGTCTCCTTCATCCAACTTTGCACTCAATAATATTCTGGTGGTTCCACATATTATTCGCAATCTTCTTTCAGTCCGTCAATTCACACGTGATAATCATTGTTCCGTTGAATTTGACGCCTCTGGTTTTTCTATTAAGGATCCTCGGACCAGTCAGGCGATGCTTCGCTGCAATAGCTCCGGTGACCTCTACACCTACCCCACCGCTGCCTCCACCAGCCGCGCCTTCGCCAACTCCACCAACACCGCCAGCTGTGGCATGCCCGCCTCGGGCATCCTGGTCCAGCCGCCGTCACCGGTCTCCAGTCCCTGGTTCCACCTTTCAAGTTTGCGTCTAGTTTGTGCCATGCGTGTCAGTTAGGCAAACATGTTCGCCTACCGTTTTCCAGTTCCACGTCCTGTACTAGTGCACCCTTCGAGCTTTTGCATTGTGATCTATGGACATCTCCAGTTCCTAGTGTTTCTGGTCATTCATATTACCTTGTTATATTGAATGATTATACTCATTATTGTTGGACGTTTCCCATTCGCCGCAAATCCGATGTGCATCAACATCTCGTGGATTTCTGCGCATACGCACGCACTCAGTTCAGCCTCCCAGTTAAATGCATCCAGGCAGATAACGGGACTGAATTTCTTAACAACGCCACCGCTCGGTTCCTCGCTGCCCACGGCATCCTTCTGCGCATGTCCTGTCCGTACACCTCAGCTCAGAATGGAAAGGCCGAGCGCATCATCCGAACCATTAACAACATCTGCCGCACCATGCTTCTCCATGCCTCCATGCCTCCAGCCTACTGGGCTGAAGCGCTCAGCACATCCACATACCTACTCAACCGCCGACCAAGCTCCGTTGTCGGTACCGAGATTCCCTTCTCCCGCCTATTTGGCAAGTCTCCAGACCTTTCCCACCTTCACGTGTTCGGCTGTCTATGTTACCCAAACCTTTCAGCCACTTCAAAACATAAGCTTGCCCCTCGCTCCACTGCCTGCGTCTTCCTTGGTTATCCCTCCTCCCACAAGGGGTACCGCTGCCTTGACATCTCCACCCAACGCATAATCATCTCACGGCACGTCGTTTTCGATGAACTATCCTTTCCGTATGCCACTAACACTGCAGGTTCGAGTACGGCAAGCTCCCTCGAGTTCCTCGACGACGACAGCGACTTACCGCTGTCACAGCAGGCTACGCCTGGCGGGTGTGGCACTGTGCCCCCGTCCGGCGCTCCGATCGATGACCCCGTCGTGATCGCTTGCGGCCCTCTGGTGCCGCCGCCATCACCGCCGGTTCGCTTCGGCCGCGTCTACGAGCGGCATCCTGCTGCCCCGCCGACCGGTACAGTAGCCTGGGTCGTTTCGGCCGCGTCTACGAGCGGCGTCCTGCTGCCCCGCCGACCGGAGACCCTGCCCCGGCGCCGCGCACCTCTACCCCGGGAACCGGCAGCACTGCACAGGCGCCCAGCAGTGCTGTCCCGGCGCCCGGCATCACGGCCAAGGCGACCGGAGCTGCTCCAGCAGTTCCCAGCACGGCTGGGGAGGCGACCGGCGCCGCTGCAGCACCTCTCAGCGGCCCTGTTCGCGCTTCGACTCGACTCCAGACGGGCGCCATCACTCCCGTCGACTACAGCAGTGCCTTCGTCTCCACCGCATCACCGCTGCCACGCGACTACCGTGGCGCCCTCGCCGATCCGTAGTGGCGTGCGGCTATGGCCGACAAGTACCAGGCGCTCATCGACAACGGCACCTGGCGCCTGGTGCCTCGTCCACCCCGCACCAACGTCGTCACCGGCAAATGGATCTTTCGGCACAAGTTCCATTCCGATGGCACGCTCGCTCGTCACAAGGCGCACTGGGTGGTTCGTGGTTTCTCCCAGCAGTACGGTGTCGACTACGACGAGACATTCAGTCCAGTCGTCAAGCCGGCCACGATTCGCATCGTCCTCAGCATCGCCGCCTCCCGCTCCTGGCCTCTACATCAGCTTGACGTGAAGAACGCCTTTCTCCAAGGTCATCTCGATGAGACAGTCTACTGTCAGCAGCCACCTGGCTTCGTTGATCCTTCGACGCCCGACCACGTGTGTCTGCTGCAGAAGTCGTTGTACGGACTGAAGCAGGCTCCCCGCGCTTGGCACCAGCGCTTCGCCTCGCATCTTCGCACGCTCGGCTTCCGCCCGTTTGCATCCGATGCATCTCTCTTTATTTATAAAGAGAATGATGGTGTCGCCTACCTGCTGCTCTACGTCGACGACATCATCCTGACGGACTCTTCCTCAGCACTCCGTACTCGCATCACAGAGCGTAGGCGCGCTCCTCCATCACGCGCTCCTCCGGCGGCCTGTTCCTGTCCCAGCGTCAGTACGCTGCCGAGTTGCTCCAGCACGCTGGCATGGCTAAGTGCCACTCCACGTCGACGCCAGTGGACTCCAAGGCTAAGCTTTCGGCCTCTGATGGTGCTCCTGTCGCGGATCCGTCTGAGTACCGTCGCCTCGCCGGTGCCCTCCAGTACCTGACTCTGACTCGACCGGATTTGGCTTATGTTGTTCAGCAGGCGTGTCTCTACATGCATGATCCCCGCGAGCCGCATCTCACGCTGGTCAAGCGGATTCTTCGGTATGTCAAGGGCACTCTCTCCATCGGACTTCACCTTGGAACTGGTCCTGTCCAGTCCCTCACCGCGTACTCTGACGCTGACTGGGCAGGGTGTCCAGACTCTTGGCGTTCTACTTCTGGCTACTGCGTCTACCTCGGTGACAACTTGGTGTCCTGGTCCTCTAAGCGGCAGACTACGGTTTCTCGCTCCAGTGCTGAAGCGGAGTACCGTGCCGTTGCCCACGCCGCCGTCGAGTGTTGTTGGGTGCGCTAGTTGCTTCAGGAGCTGCATCTGCCACTGTCTTCTGCTACCGTTGTTTTCTGTGACAACGTCAGTGCTGTGTATATGACAGCTAACCCTGTCCATCACCGTCGGACCAAGCATATTGAGATCGACATCCACTTCGTCCGCGAGAAGGTCGCGCTTGGTGATTTTCGAGTGCTCCATGTGTCGTCCTCTCATCAGTTCGCTGACATCATGACTAAGGGCTTGCCTGTACAGTTATTTACTGATTTTAGGTCCAGTCTTTGCGTCCGCGATACTCCCGCTTAGACTGCGGGGGAGTGTTAGATATATAATTGTATATATCCTAGGGGGTCCTATGTAATTGTGTTTACTTGTACTCCAAGTCATGTATGACTATATATATGAAAGCCACCCAACCCCTAAGGGTAAGAGGTGTTCCGCTATCTCTCTACAGTTTGGATAGTTTCTCATGCTAGAAGTATGTTTATCATCTAAACTATGATTCACAAATAAGCAGTAGTCTTTATTGTATTTCTATTCCCATGTAAAAACCAGCAAGTAATTCTTAAAAAATTCCAGCAGCAACGCACTTGGAATCGCCTAGTTTTAGCTATTCATGTGGTAAAATTTCAGAAACTTACTACAGATAGAAGAAAATGAAATTGCAAATACAATTTTGCTATGTTTAACATCTACTCCTATAATTCATCTAATAAGAAACCACAATGTCATTCTCCTTCAGTATGAATAGTGTCTATATTCATCTGCTTGGCAGGAATAAACCCTTCATCAAGATAAACTTACTTCTCTATGATCTTCTTGTAGACTTTGGCTGCATTGAAAAAGGAAAGGTAACAGCTCTGGCCACTCTCCTGCAGGGATAGCATACTTAGCTATAATGCTCACGACATTTGCACTAGCTCGCCTTACAGGATGACTGCATAAAATGGAAATAGAGACTCTAAGCTCAACAGAAGTACATGTGAACAAAAAGTTGTAAGGCAAGTCTAAATAGATAAACAGCACAAAGTTTTATCTGCAACATTTGCACCAACTGATGAGATGTTGTGTGTTGTAACTAGTAATAATGATCTCCAAGAAAACAATGTTCTGTTATGGACCTCAGTAGGTTCTGATTAGTTTCAAGTTTCAAATGAACTAGAGATGTGCATCTCTTGATTCCAACCTACCAGATCCAGTCATTGGTGGTATACTAATGGTCGACTCCGATACTCATGCCATGCAAATTTAGGAGTGTGATTTAACAAATTACATATAAATGTCAAAATGGGTAACAAAAAAGCTTAATTTTGGAGAAGGCATGCTACCGTATTTTTAGAAGTTTTGGGTGGAAACAAAATTGTAACAAGACATTTGATGTGGGTTTTTTTCTCTGAATTGCATTCCGTATTGGCTCAAATGGACATTTAAATGTGTAGGATGACATAGAGATCTGCACAAGGATTCAATGTCATTGAATGACGCATGAAGAGTGCTTAGAATGCAAAAGGATTCATGATAAAAGATCACAAACCCTTTGTCCTTCCACAAGGCAGTTGTTCCGTGTTTTAACTTTTTACAAAGAAATCTCTGCAAGAGCTTAAGCTGCGGGCTGTGATCGAAGATTGAACAAGAACTAAGCAAATTTAGGTCTAGGCCCCAAGTAACCAGAAATGGGAGGTCATCGAATATCTGTATCAGTTACCATAATTCGACCAAAGAGCATTATCATGTAACCAATTGAACAAAGCACCCCTGGATCAATCAGCTCTAGAGCAACCACTATTAATTTAGTTCAGCAGAAAGTATATTATCATGAGAAGTTGGGATTAATCATCAGCCATGTTATAACATGGATGAGAATATATAGTACAGATAATCTTCGCAGTATTCATTCAAAATTGGGTGAGGCACAAGCAGAATTTCTCCCCAATTGGAATATATATAGCTAATATAGTGACCACAGTTGCTGCGACCACAGTTGCTGTGACCACAAAGCGCGCCGCATCAAAATTATATGATGTCTGGGGCCCAAACAGGAAGGTTTACTAAAGCTGGACCTCTCGATTCTATGATCAACGTGAACTAATAACTTGATAAGACATTCAAAGTGTCCCTTAAGCAGCACAATTGCACAATTTAAGTGAATTGCAAGCGCGCAAATTCTGAGGCAGGCGTGCACAGAGGGGTTGGTGATAGGTATTTAGCAAAGAACCTGTGGTCGAGTGTGATTGAGTCGATGAGAGCTTGCTTAAGTGATGCCTTGGAATCCAGGTGAAGCTTGGGCCAGTGGGAAGTGATCTTCTTGCGGAGTAGAACGGCGGCGAGCTGGCGGACGTTTGGGGTCTTGGCCGTGCGGAGATGGTGAACGAGCGCGGGGACCACTTGCGGGTCGCGGGCTAGCCGCCGGATCTGCTCCTCCGCCTGCCGACGCGCGTCGTTGTCCGGCATCAAGAACTGGATCAGCAGCAGCTCCAGCGACTGCGCCATTCCTCCCGCCTGATGCTGATTCTGGCCGCTGCCTGAAGGTCTCCTTTTACTGCGATCGGCCGCGCTGGCGGAGGCGGCGGCGGCGGCGGCGGCGGGCTTACGGGGCAGCAAAAACCCTATCGATTTGAAGGTGTGGTGGCTCGGGCTAGTGGCAGCGCGCGTTGGGCCGCGGCGTGAGGGGTTTAGTAGTAGTAGTAGAATTGGGAAATTGCTGTCTTTTCGTGTTTGCTTATATATTTTCTTTTCGCCATATGTAAATGCTTTTAAAATGTTTCTTTTTTTTAGATACTGCTTTTTAATTTATTTTTTCTGGGACTTGTGGAGCAGCTGCAAGTCTGCTGGTTGCTGCTTTCTGGCGGACTGCAAAGCCTGCCAGCCTGCCTCGAGGTTGGAATGGGCCTGGCCCAATTGTAGCACTAGAGTCCAGCCCAAATGTCACCCTCTTCTAGGAAAGGAAAAAGTCTATATACTATCTTACCTCTCTATTAAAGTTTATTTTTCTTTTTTTTTCTTACTTCAAAAAAAAAGTTTATTTTTCTTCGTGAACTCTAAAATCTATTAAACTATCTTTCTGATATTTTAAAATAGTTCGTTTACCTTTTGGCGTTTTGTTTTTTTAATTTATTTTGGTTAGATTTTTAATAATCATAGTAAATTAGAAAAAAATCATAAAATAAAATAAAAAAACTAATTTTATTGGACTCCATATAAATATATCTACACAATGAACATATAATATAGTTTAATTTAGTACGAAGTTTTTTATATAGCTTAAGATCTATGCTTTTATGTAACTAATTCATAGTTGCAGTTTATGTGGTCCAATTATGATAAATTTTTATGGAGCTTGAACTATAGTAAAAATTTGATACTCATTAGATCATATATATAACTTAGTTATAAATTTATTTAGGTGTGTGCTTGTTGAAAGACACCTTACTAACTCACTTATTGATAAATCTTATTGATAATTTTGAAAAATATCTACTAACTCACTTTGTCGATATCATCCACTACCAGAACAGTGCGGACTTTTTTTCCTAATACTAATAATTATTTCATGACTTCCCATTAGGGTGTTGCATCTGTTTTTCCAATAGAGAACTTCATTGCTGGCAACATTTTTCAAAAGATAGGATGTGTACGAGTTACTAAAAAGGAACGCATGCCACTGACACCCTCTTGCAGTATTGTTTGGAGGTACCATGACATGTATTTATGATTTCTGCTCCTAGTGTTGCCAAATCATTTTACGTAACCTGCAAGGCAGTTGAATCTGCAAATCGTACCTCTCTTTCTTTATGAATCATCATATATAGATCGTGGGTACAAATTCTAGTGCCAATGGTGAGCTCATCGCCTCGTTAACTACCTTTCGGTGCGCCTGCCAGCTTCCAGCATTGAATCCCAAGCTTTCTCACCGCACGGGCTTTAGCCGTACTGCCGGCTGCTGCTGCTGGTGTAGTGATGTTGTCTCGCCACATTACGATGGAGGCGCGGCGCGGCGGGCCGTAGCCCGTAGTAGAGGATCGCCGTTAGCCCACCCGGACCCAGCCAGCATCCGCTAAGTTCCGCGTTCTTTTCGAAATTTTAGGAGGAAATCCGCGACGAGTGCCGCGGCAGGTGAGCTGTGTCCGGCGGGGAGATCCGCGAATCGGCCGCGTAGGAAAGGCTCATCCAGCCGCAAAACTCACGTGAAAAACTGGCCTGCTCGGGCGCGTCGGCCACCTGCCGGCCGCCGTGGGCCGTGGCAGTCGAGACGACGCCCCCAGCCGCGTGCGCCGCTCCACGACCGACCGAGCCCCGCCGAGCGGAGGCCCTTTTAAGTTCCAGGCTTCCGGTTCCAGCCCCGCAACCGCTAGTAGTCTAGTAGTACTTGCTCCGCTGCCCCATCGTTCATCTCGTCGACTCCTCGTCCCCGCCGGCCTGACATCGCGTCGCGTGCCAAAGCCGACGCGAACAAAGCAACGAAAGCGAAAGCAAAGCGGCCACCACCTTCCCCCTCCCTCTCCTCCTTCCTCCACGGCTCCACCCGTCAGACGGACCGAAGCCCGAGCGCGAGCGCCGAGCAGCCATCTCTCTCGTCTCGTCTTCTCGTCCGGTCGTCCCTAAAATGAGAAACCTAGTACTGCTGCTATAGAAGTCAAGTCACTCGGCTCGCCCGCGTGCCCAACCACCCGGCCCGGCCGCGCTCGAGACTCGAGAGAGGCGCGTCCCCCACAGAGACGGGGCCTATGCCACCGGGCGCCGCCGCGGCTGTCGCCGCCACCTCGCAACAGGCCGCCGACTGCTGCGGCTGCGACGTCCCCGGCGGCGGCGCGTCCTGCAGCTACCTCCCGCTGCGCAAGCGGCTGTCCGTTGACGGCAAGTTCCAGGCGCCGCGGATATGCATCTGGGAGTGCGACGGCGAGGCCGGGGACATCACCTGCGACATCGTCGCCGCGCCGCTCCGCCGCAGCTGCAGCGCGAGGGCAATGCCGCCGCTGCCGCCGCCCTCGCTCTTCCGCCGGATGATGACGCCGCCGCCCTCGCGGCCCAGGCCGCCGCAGTTGGAGGTGGAGGATGATGTGGCGGTTAGAAGGCCCGGGGGAGACCATCTCCAAGGGCCACCGGAGCTACGGTCTCATGCTTAACCTGCAGCTTGGCATCAGGTACCAATGCTCGCTCCACCGCTACGTTTCCGTGTGCCCTTCCTTGTGATACCCTGCGTCTCAGTGTTGCTCTGGTATTCGTGCCGTAGCTATTCGGTGGGGAAGTCATCAGCGCTGCCGTTCAGGAAGCTCTCGGCATCGGACTTCGACCCGCGGGAGAAGGTGTGGACGCGGTTCCCGCCGGAGGGGTCCAAGCTCACGCCGCCGCATCACTCCGTGGATTTCCGGTGGAAGGACTACTGCCCGCAGTATTCAGGTGCCATACTATTGCTCTGCTGGCCGTGGATTTTGGTCATTCGGAGAATAATGGGCAATGTTTTGTGCGCATGGATGCATTGCCTGACTGGTGACTGCTGTGTGATGCCAGGCACCTGAGGAAGCTGTTCGGGGTGGATCCTGCGGACTACATGCTCGCCATCTGCGGGAGCGACGCCCTCCGCGAGCTGGCGTCACCTGGCAAGAGCGGGAGCTGCTTCTTCGTTACACAGGACGATAGATTCATGATTAAAACCGTGAAGAAGGCAGAAATGAAGGTCATTCTAGTGATAATTTGATTTTTCTAGACTCAATATCTTAGTTCATCAGCAAGTCACATGCATGTTTTGAGTTTTCTTCGACCACTTTGATCATCTTTAATTCTGTACCTGAACGATTTCTGCAAAATGAGATCTATCGATACAAAATAGCTTTTGTGATACCCATTTTTAGCCGACACCTGCTCCTTTTTTTTCTAGAAGTTAGATTCGTTGTCCACTCTTTATATCCCAAATTTAGCTTGTTTGTAGGTACGAGTACACACTAATATTAGTTGGTGACATAAACATTGGTTCATTAGAAATCTTCCCCTGCAGGTTCTAATTAGGATGCTGCGGAGTTACTATGAACATGTTTGTCGTTACAAGTCCACTTTGTTGACAAGGTTCTATGGCACACATTGCATCAAGCAAGCTGGATGTCCCAAGGTAAGCAATATAGACATCACATACTCCTAACTCGTATAATTGTCTTCTTTATAGTTGTGGACTTGTGGTATTTCTTTGCAATTTTTATCGACAATGACATGATGCCAACCTAACAACCAGGTCCGGTTCATTATAATGGGCAATTTTTGCTGCTCAGAGTATAGGATCCATAGACGTTTTGATTTGAAAGGATCATCACATGGTCGTACTATTGACAAAGCGGAAGAGAAGATCGATGAAACAACTACTCTAAAGGACCTGGACCTCGATTATGCATTCCACCTACAGAGATTTTGGTACGAGGAGCTGATGAGGTGAGCTTCACATTAGATCGACTTTATTGTGACAATTGCACGGACCAATCCTAATGTGACTCATGTTATCGCACAGGCAAATTCAGATGGACTGCACATTCTTAGAGACACAAGGAATTATGGACTACAGCTTGTTGCTGGGAGTTCACTTTCGAAATGATTTCTCAATGTCTAAAATAGGTGTATCTCAGTTTATCGGTTTGCCAAGTAAGTAGCATAGAATTCAGTTAATTTCAAGCATTCTGAATTGTGTCAAGCATATATTTTAGCACATTAGCTGACACTCACATGTTTTTGTTAATCAAATATTCACTAGTTTTGATCTAACATTGACAATGTGCCTGATCAGAATCCACAGGCAAAAGAAAATCATTTGAAGGTGGAGGCGATGTTTGTGAGCTTTGCTTTACGGAATCTGGATGCAAGGACAGAGATTTCATTGCTGACAATCGGTAACATATTACTTTTGCGTCCTTTTTCATTTTGTTTTATTTTTTGCAACCTAGTCTGAATGTCTAATATAATGAAAACTCATTATGAACGTAGTTGAAATAAAGCACCATACCCCCAGTGATGGATTAATATCATCGTTATTCATATAAAAATGATAGATCACCAGAATATTGGGTTATAATTTTTTCTCCTTTTTGGTTGCTATTGTTGTTTGGAATTGTGCATTCTATATGTAATATTTCACTGTTAAAAAGCTACCATTTGCTCCTGGCTACTTTTAGGTGTACCTAGCCACTAGCTGCTTGCTTATGTGACTGCATCAGTTTTACTGTTTTGATAATCTGGGCACTGCCGCACCACAAAGTAGAAGTTCTGTTTCTGTAAATTGACTAGTAGTTCAATCTCCTACTTTTAGTTTGGAGATTGCTACTCTCCACTATGTCAAAGTGCTGATTTTTATGTTGTGTTTTTCAGTAATGCAATTTTATGTTCTCATCATGATCCTACTTTGTTGCTCCCTATGTAGCCAACAAACAAGGAGCATCATGGGGTCATGTGTGTTTGTTTAAGTCAAACGCTTATAAAGGAACCCTTAAGATACCTTTAACTTTTGGGGTTAATATTTCCCGAACGGTAGCTGTTGCATACCATAATATTGTCGAATCCTTTTTGTTGTGCTAATGTAACCCCTCTGTCTGCTCTTATCAGGAAACCACTGGTCCAGTTAGGCAAGAACATGCCCGCCAGGCAGAGCGGAGGTCGAAGAGAGCCCTCGATAAGTTTCTCCTAAATGAAAGACACTTGTTTATAACCACATCAAGTGGCGGATTCCGGGATGTCTATCTCTTCTTTGGAATAATTGACATTCTACAAGACTACGACATAACCAAGAAGCTCGAGCATGCATACAAGTCCTTTCAGCTCAACCCTGGTTGCATTTCTGCCGTAGACCCAAAGCTCTACTCAAGAAGATTCCAAGATTTCATTCGCAGGGTGTTCATCAGAGAACAGTAAGAAAAATTTGCACGGCATTAACGGGTGACTGCTCCACTGACATTTTGCATCATGGGATCCATTGGTGAACTCCTGGGTATGATCGTTTCACCGATCCCGAGCGTGCCCTGGAACAGTGGAAAGGATGGTCGGTTTACCCGACGCACAGTTTTCTTAATAATTGGCGTCGAGGGAGGAGCACTGCCGACACGCATGCTAATGCTGAAAGGATGCGAGCTAAAACTATAGGAGCTTCGCCTTTTCAAGGACTTGTAAAATTTAAGTGCCGGTTCCATGATTGCGGAGCACATACCCAACCTTGCTGTTTGTTTATTCTTCTTCTGCACTCGCATCTTCCAAGAATCTCAAGTAATTTTAGCTTCTTGGGATGCTTGATGGATACTACCAGTATGATCTTGGCCGAATGGGGATCAGACAATGTACATGCACATACTCTCGTGTAGTGTATACACTAGATGGATTTAGGAACTGATGCATCTTGTCAGAGTTTAAAAAGGAATTTAGATGCATTCCTGTATTCAGTTACTGGCATCTTGCTTTTTCGCTTGCGGACGAAACGTCTCATGTTGGAGACTTTTCCCCGTATGCCGTGACCAACATCATCTTTGTTTTTCCTTCCATGTCATTCCGTCCATTTGAGCTGCGAACATCATCAAACAAGGCTGGAAAAGGACGTCAATGCCCCTAGGAACAAGACAAGGCACATCTCCCAGCTAAGCACAGGTCCGTCAGGCGCGGCTTCGCTGGCCATGGACGCGTGCGCGGGGTGCAGCCGTTCGCGAGCGCGTGCTCGGAGCGTCGCGCCGTCGGCCGTGGGCGCGAGTACGCGGCTTCGCAAGCAATGAAACGATTGTTGGAGAAATTATAATTCAAATAGATTCCCTTTTGGATTGTTGGAGAAATTAATGAAGGGGAACAAAAAAAAACATACGGATGAAGCGGTTCTGGTTGATCCACAGATCGAATCGCTCATCCCCTTTTTTTTATCAACTCGAGTTGTAGTAGTAGTAGTGCAGCACGGTGTAGACCGTCTTTGTTCCCTGTGAGGACGAGCAGGAAGACGGCGGCGGCGGCGGACATGCTGGTCCAGGGGTTGCTGAAGTAGTCGTGCACGAGCACGGCGCGGTGTCGGTTTCAGCTGCGGCCGCAATACTCTCGGACGTCGCGGAACAGCCCCGCGTAGCAATCGTTGACTAACTCTGGCGGCAGGCACAGCTCCCCGAGGTGCGCGTAGAACGCCGTCGTCTCCGCGTCCCCGCGCACCATCACACCGGACCACTGCAGCACCTCCATGTCCCGCGCCGCGTCCACCACCGACGCCATCAGCAGCACAGCAGCACGTAGCTCACCAGCCGCTGCAGCTCCCACCGCCCCCGGATCTGCTCGTACTCCAGCAGGCCGCGAGCGCGTGCGCGACTTGGGTGCGCGTGCGCGTGCGCAGGGCGCCGCCGGCCTCGTGCGCGGCTCTGCCGGCGCGAGTGCGTGCGCAGGGCGCCGCTGGCTGCAGGCGCGTGCAGGGGCGTCACCACCGGCCACGGGAGCGGGAGTGGGCACAGGTGCCGCCGGCCGCGAGCGTGTGCGCGTGCGCAGGGCACCGCCGCCTCGTGTGCGGCTCTGCCGGCGCGAGTGCGTGCCCGTGCGCAGGGCGCCGCCGCCCGCAGGCGCGTGCAGGGGCGTCACCACCGGCCACGAGCGCGTGCGCGACTCCGCCGACGCGAGCTCGTGCGCAGGGCGCCGCTGGCCGCGAGCGCGTGCGCAGGGCACCGCCGGCCTCGTGCGCAACTCCGTCGGCGCGAGTGGGTGTGCAGGGCGCCGCCGACATCGTGCGCGAGCGCGGCTCTGCCGGCCGCGTGCACGTGCGCATGGCTCAGCTGGCCGTGAGCGCGTGCTTGGGGCTGGTCGCGTGCGTGAGCTGGGCTAGTTCCCTGGCCGCCGGCCTGGGCACGAGCTGCGTGGGACATCAGCAGCAGTTGAGGGCAGGGCGGATATTTTACCGGGCTGGACCCACTTGTCATGACGGTCAAAGCGTTGAAAACTCACAGAAGATGGATGGAATGGCATGGAGGGAAAAACAAAAATGGTGTTGGTTACATAGGTCGGAATAAACTTTTTAGTGGCATAGAGGCTGAGACCATCTTTTATAATAGCAAATAGGAAAAAGTCTCCTCATGTTGCCCCTTGCCAGACTGTTTGGATGAATAAATTCCTGAAGCAGCCATGTTCTTTGTTCAGAAAAGAAGCTGTAGCGTAGACGTTGTTGCCTTCTTTGCAAGCATTTGCAGTTGCAGGTCGGTATCTTTTCGCTCGCCCCAGCTCTGGGTCTGGCTGACCACGGTGGTGACTGGAGTGTGGAGTCTGGAGACTGGAGGGAGGCAGAGCAGCACTCGCACTCCTACCACTGGCTTCGACGAATGGCGAAAGATAAAGTGGAAAAGCGGAAGGGGGAGGAGACAGGCATCAAAAGGAGAGAAAGTGGGTGCTGCAGGGAGATGCTGGGACAGATCTGGTCTGCTCCTGTGGCCCGTGTCTACTAGAGTGGTGCGTTTTTCTCGCGTCCTCTCGCTGTTGCTACATGGCCGGCCGGCCTTTCCTCCTCGCTCTCGACTTTGCTTTGTCCCATGCCAAGGCCAGACGCCCAGACGCCGTTCTCATCGTCATGCTCATGCTCTGTTTCTTCTGTCATGCTCTACTTTGCTTGGATCTACTGTGACCGGGCGAAGCCTACGCATCAGCAAGACTGCAGGCCAGGTGGTCAAAAGCTTAATTCTGCACTTTAGGAACTCAAAAACAGATGATGCGGTGCAAATCTCTCAGTCTCACGCATGACGCTTAGCCCAGATGGACACTACACTTTTATATAAGGTTGCCCAGATCGTACCAACGTTGTTGTCAATATCGTGATCTTGTTTTTTATGATTTTACTATCGTCGTACTGGGATTATTAATTTTATATATTATATAATATTTGTTTTGGTATGGATTCTTGACAACCATTTCCATCAGAATGTGCTTATCTCTTTCCTCTCAATTGTTTTCAGTAATTCGATATTGACATTTAGTGATTAGATCAAAAAGATTACTGCCACTCAGATCATTTCCAACTTCTTGCTCAATCAACCTCCTTAGTTGGTAGATCCTCGGTAACGGCAAAGTGGATAGCCTTGCTTTTTTATATTCATGTGTATATTTTCATTAGATGTGCAATCGAAATCAGTAGGAGATAAACTTTCATCCCTGCAGTGAAAGAACTATCCTTTCCTATTTGTTTGTCCTAATGAGACAAAGAAGAGCCTCCTTCTTTACCACTTTAGGGTATTCAAAATTTCTTAACATTAAATAATATTTTATCACAACCATTTAAAAAGGCGAATCATATCCAAATTATATTAGTACCGTAATATATAGGGTCGTGTGAAGCCTTCATAGTAGCATCGGTATTGTTTCGACTCTGTAGAATCATAGTACCGTAAGATTCTAAGATGCGGATCGGGATACTAACAACCTTAGATTAGATCATACTACTAAGAACATCTCCAACAGTTTTGCAAATAAGCTTGACATTCTTATTTTTGTAAAAAATAATCTAAAAATCTCCTATCCAACGGTTTGACAAATGAGTTTGACATTTTTGTTAACTTGACAAACACCAGGTGATATTTGGTATATATGCCAAGCTACAGTTCGCTTGACAATTGTCCCGCATGCTACTCTCTCGTGGGATATTTCTCCCTCACGCGTACAATTTTTAGTTAGTAAAAATGGAAAACCGTTGGAGATTGACTCTTTTTACATTTGCCATATTTATTTGGGACTTCGCAAATTTCTAATTTTGCCAAATAAAAAATACAAAACAGTTGGAGATGCTCACATTCTCTGTTGTAGGCAATAATGGTTAGCTTAGTGACCATGGTATTCTTGCATTTCGGGTAAACATATTGAGCACTTTACTTTCTTAGAATTGACTTAATTGCTCTTGTCGCCATAGACCACAAACCTAATGCTAGAGTACCTTTATTAGGGTTATTTGTGTTACTAATCAGATTTGTTTAGTGTCTTTGATTTTTAGTGGTTTTACTAACTATCCCCACTGCCCCGCCGCCACCCCCTTCCGGCTATATCGGTTCCCTATATCTTGAGAATATTGATCGGTATTTAAATTATATCCAAGAATTTTCTCAATATTTCTCCTAAGAACATCATGTTTTTCAGCTTCTAAAAAGATATTGGGAGAAAAAAAGATCATATCTAAGAGTTTCTAATAATGCACTTCTAAAATATAGAAGATAATTTTATATCAGAGATCTTATACTATTTCTAAATTATTCTAACCGTGTTTATATTTTTTTTTTCTCTTGTACATTTGCATCATGAACTCTTTTCTACTTTTTAATTTTCTACGCCCTTCCACCTTTAGAGAAGCCGGGACTTTACGCGTGACTTAAAGCGCGTAACTTTACGCGGAACTGAGTGACTTTTTCCAAGTACTAGAAGATTAGGAGGATGTGTTAGAAGTTGTTGGAGAGAGATTTTTTCTCATCTACCTAAAAACCCAAGGATTAGGAAGAGATTTAGAGAACTCTTTGAGATGCTCTCATATCGTTCTTTTAGCCTTTGTATATGCCGCACAAGGTGGGGTGGGGATCCTCTTAATCAGTATTTATCTTCATCCCTTAGTCCTTGCTGCAACGCATGGGCTCAAACATGTATAAACTCTATGTTTCACGTGTTACCATCTAGATCCTCTATTTGAGCTCTCACACAAACAATTTAGTCATGTTCATGTGCCTTTATCTATTAAAAAAATATTAGAGACGGTTTGGAACACAGAAATTAATTATTTAAAAAAACCCTGTAGGAACGAGGAGGAATTCCTGCATTTCAAACAGTACTGTGACCTCAGGATTCTATGTGCTCGAATTAATCTTGTATTGTATCTACACTTATTATTGGCTATGAAATTTAGTTGATTTAATTGAAATAAAGTTGAACCAAACCCATGTAAATTTCAATAAATACATAGCTAACTCATTATCATTGTTATGAGTTGGTCTAGATGACCGCACAAAAAGTTATGTATATACTACTGCAATGCATGGCTTGCTAGTCAATACTCATGCGGTGGTTTCTATTTCTAAACTATAATAAATAAGCTCGAATAAAAAAAATAGTCAAAACAAATATTATTGTTCATCCAGCTAAAATGTTTTATGGCCTAAAACATAATTTTATTTTTGCAAATAGGTATGAAGAATAGTAGAGTTATCATCTATATCTAGTTATATATAATACAATACTAAAAAATCTTTTATTTTTACTGTTTCTTTACTTCTTAAATTGATATTTTTTCGTCCTGATTTTCTACTTGTTGAACCACTCTTAGTATTTTTTTATAACTCGTGTTTATATATAAGTTAGTTCGTGTCTATATAGAAACAAAGTCAGATTCTAACATGTATTGCATCGCGTGATGATATAGTTATAATAAAGCGAAAATCATTTTTTGTAATAAAAAAGAAAGAAAGAAAAAGGAAGGGCAATAGAAGAAAGGGAAAAACCTGCACAGCTGCGGTTGCCCGATCCCGGTGTTCGCCTCAACTCAAGCCTACGCTCTGACATCTCGACTCCCCTAAACCCATCCTGTGCCCGCCGTCGCTGCAGCCTTCCTCCTCCCCGTCCGCATCCGAATCACGCACGCCACCCCAGCCATGGCCACCTCCAGCGACGGCGGCGGGGACCAGCGGCGCCTCCTCTCCATCCCCAAGGAAGGCGAGCGCATCATCGCACCCACGCGCCGCCCCGACGGCACGCTCCGCAAGGCCATCCGCATCCGCGCCGGCTACGTGCCCCAGGATGAGGTCGCCATCTACCAGTCCAAGGGCGCCCTAGTGAGTCATCACCTCCTTCCCCAAACTTCCTCCCTCGCATCACCAAGTGCCGCGCTTCTATTCGATTTTGTTTTCTTATCGGGTAGCTCGGCACAGATGAGGAAGTCAGGACCCGACGTGCCGCCGGGGTACGACCCGGCGCTAGTGGCCGATGCCAAACCCAAGACGAAGGCTGCCAAGCGGAACGAGCGACGGAAGGAGAAACGGCAGCAGGTAGGGCTTCTATGTCCTGTGCTTGTGCTCGTATCGCCATGGTTGCGAAAGAAACCATCAGATTTGCTTGAATTGGATTGCTCATCATAGTTAGAATTCTTGCCTTTACTAAATGTTCATTGGAGAACCAATAATGGGGTTGGGCTGGTGATGGAAGGAGGAATTGACCTTTTTTCTCGTGCATTAGTTAGCCATACTCAATAGTTTGTATAGGCAAAAGTTGACCCTTAAACAATGCCACCGTTACCACGAATACCTTTCTGTGCTGGACTGTAAGAAACAGACGACCAGCAAGAGAATTGTATAAAAGGTCTAGTTTAGGTGAACCACGATTCTGTTTCTCAGATGCGTTTTTCGTACGGCAGTAGTTTTATTGCCTGAGTGTAGCAATAATTAGCATTCAGCAATACATGGTCAAGTTCAGTATTGGTACTCTGAATTCTTCAATATAGTTTGGTTATGTATATATATTATGTCTCAAGTTAATGACACAACATTGTGACTCCCTACAGTATGCTTGGTTTTGCATGTCTTGCGCTTGCTATTTTTTGCCAACCATTCAAGTGTACTTGTGATGAACAATTTTCTATGGCATCCTTGTGTAATTCTTTTGTTTGAAATTGCTACAGCTCATAAGGCTATGCAACAGCTCATAAGGTCATGCAAACTAGCAGAATGTAGTGGCTATCTCACGTTCCTTTATACAAATTTTACTGTGTATTCCATTTATCAGACCTAAACTTTGTCAACCTTGTCATCTCAACCAATTAGGTGACACCAATTCTGATTACTGATTCATGTGGAAATAGCTTGCATTATTTTATCTGCATGCACTTTATTATGGTGCTCAAGCAGTGTTACTTCAGGGCTTCAGGTACTAGAAGCCCTTAGAGCAACTCTGCTAATCTGCTCCTGTCCGATTATTGATTGTAACTGCTACAATTGAATCACACACACAGCATTTTTTTTTTCGTTGCACTCCTAATGATGTTTCTTGCTACCATCATGACTGTATGTGTTGTCTTCATGCACTGTCTTGGGGATAAAAGCATAGGGATCTTATTAAGAAAAAAATGAGTTTAATTAAGGTTGTTATAACTTGTGGCAGAGTGACGCACTGACAAATTTTGTATCAAAATGGAGTTGGAGCGTTGCAGCAACATGGAATTGGTTGCCTTTAAGGCACTAAACCCCTAAGATGTACTGTTGGAGGCGTATGTCATGGTCTCAGGGACCTATCGGGCCTGGGTTGGCAATATAGCCCATTAGAGTTAGGATTGATTAGAGATAAGGATTTCTTGCTTAGATGCCAAGTAAGCCTCCCTATATAAGGAGAGGAGATGTATCAATCTAATCAAGCAGGAATAAGAAGGAAAATTCCTCTCTCCCTCTCAACCCTAGCCGCCACCATAACATGTACTCTCTCTGTGCCAAACCATAAGATGTTTTGACTCTTCTAGATCCATTATTTATATTATGTATCTACTATCTAGACATAGTGTGTATTTAAGTGCATAGCAAAAGCTATGTGTCTTAAAAAGCCAAAACATCTTATAGTTTGGAATGGAGGGAGTACTTTGTAAAGGAAGCGCAATTTATTTATGACTTTACAAAATGTGTGGTTGGTCTGATTGAGTCTCAGCATGTTTCTCCATGAATAAATAATTCAATTTTGTTTCTTTCTCAAATTTGGGAAATATTGTACTCCCTCCGTTCCAAATTATAGATTGTTATGGCTTTTCTAGACAGCATATATCTAAGTGCATCACAAAAGTTCTCTATCTAGGAAAATCCAAAATGGCCTATAATTTAGGACGGATGGATTATGGTATAAATGCATTTTAAAAATGCATCATCAATATTAATATTGATTATATAAAAACAGTTAAACGCCATCTCTTTGTAATCAGAGTTTTTTCCCCCTCCTTCCTCTGTTATAGTCCTGACACTTGCATCACTAGCTAATCACCCAAGATATTTAACATTTTCCTCATGAAACTTCATCATGGTCTGACTATAATTTCAACATAGGACTTTGTTGAACTCAGAATAGATATAATATAAGGCATGCTACTTTCTAAACTGACTACTTGGACTAATAATGGGTTATGTTGTCAGATTAGTTTTAGTGGGCCAATCGATGTTATGATCTCATTTAACCTTTCATAACCAAAATTAATTGTTGCTGATTGAGGATATCAAAATGGCAACTAAGCTCCCCTGATGTAAATTAGTTGTTTGTGTATAGAATTCTTAAACGTGTCAGTTTGAATTGGTTCCATGATTAGTTGATTATTTAATGAGGTAATACAATTTGTTCTGTGAAGATGTATAACAATGAAATTTTCTAAAAACTAAAGGTTTTGTGTTTAACTTCCCATACTTTTTTTTCTTTGCCTATTGGGTTAGCACATCACTTATTTAAGGAAAATGTTTATTAGCAGGCCAGCTCGGCAAATGATAAAGGAAAGAGTACGGATATAGAGGGAACTGATACTGGCGAAACTGACAAGGCTCTTTCTTCCAAAACGGATAAGCAGATGGATTCAGTGGAAAGTGTAACAAAGCAGATAAGTGGCATTGCTATTTCTGAGTCACACGCAACACCGTCCACAAATACTACAAACAATTCACAACCGGAATCATCTGCTCCAGACATAGACAAGAAAATTCGAGCACTGAAGAAGAAGGTTTACTCTTGCTCTCTCTTGTGTCTGCACATTTTCTATGAAAAAAAATATCAATGTGAGTTCAGTTCTAGTATGTTTAAATCAATTTCCTTATTGTCGGGTCTGGGCATGGTAGTTTTTCCCCAATATTAAGTTGGATTTGATATTGCTTATAGCCTTCAATTGCGTGCTTTCATTTTCAGTATCTTAAATCAAATATGATAGTGAAAAGTTGTGTCTTCCTGCAAATCTAGTCCGTAAGATTTGGGACCTGGCCTCATATTTAATTAAAATCAATTTTCTTCTATCTTCTGATTTATTCATGCTGAGTGCTGATCATCCAACTTAATAGTTTATGGTGTCTATTAACTGCAATTTCCTTTCTAGTTTTAGTGCGTTTAAGGTATTCCACATGTCCTTTAAACATGTATGACCAGCCTTCTCTGCTTAGCAAAGGTCTAGATTTCACTATATGTTTGGCCTTTTTTTCCATCAGTGACATTTCACTTGTTTGAGAACCTTTGTGCCTTGTAGTAAACCCATTTTGATTTGATGAATTCATTAGTAAATTATTTGATTTAAAAAGTTAAATACTTGAATCTAAGTGTATTTTAGGAACCATAGCAGGATGAGTTGACATGGATGAATCTATCTTGATTTCTAACAGATACGTTTAGCTGAAGCACAACTACAAGGTGACCCTGAAAAATTGAAATCTGAGACGCTGGAAAAGATGAAAAAGATTGATGGATGGTGTATGGAGCTGAAGCTTTTGGAGGACAAGAGAGCTCCTGCGGCCTAGACAAAATCGACTTCGGCTCTGATGTAGAGTAGAGCCATAGCGACCACACCAGGGTGCTGATCCAAATTCCAAGGTGCATAGGCTTCTCCATTACCTGTGTTGGTTACTGGAAAAGAAGTCTGGTAGATGTGGGTTTGCGCAGGACGATGGAGGGTTTTTCACCGCACATTTGTTGTCTCATGTTCACCAAATTTCAAGATTTGTACCGCAAGACCCATTTGTCAGAAAGACCACACAGTGAGATAATTCAACCGATTATTGTGACAGTGTGGTTTAACTTAAGTATACTATGCTAATTCTGGGAATGTCACTGGATCAGGATTAACTTTTGCCCTCACGTCTAGAATTCATCTCGGCATTTTCCGCAAAAAAAAAAGTAAAAAAAAATCATCTCAGCTTTACCACCATTATTCAATTATTCAGTTAATTGTATTCAGTTAACTGTATATAGGACTATAGGTTGAAACTGATTGAAGAGTGCCGGAATGCCTGTCCCTGCCTCTCCTCCGCGGCTTTCACATGTGTTGAGAGTTATTTGTCTCTTTGTTTCGTTGCCAAGAGGCAGAGCTTCATCAAGAATCTTAAGAAGCATATACAACGGTGAATACAGTTTTCCTTGGTTGAATAGTAAACGCTCTACGGGCTGTACACGCCAAGTAACAACGCGTGAGAAAGGAATCCCTCCGGCTGGCCGAAAGCGATATGATCTCTCATGCCAAATGGAGAACGGCAGCCAATTGAAGAGTTTTCTAGGAAGTCCCGTTGATTGAAAAAGGGAAAACAAAAAGCCATATGCTTCCTGTCTTGGCACAAAAACTGACAGCAATTCCAATCTAACAACTGGTGTTGACAGTTCCAAAGCTTTGAACCTTTTTTTTTTCTTTCTTTTTTTCTCAAATAGCAACACATCATTGGCATCGGGGCAATCTATTTACACAGCCCGTTCTCACTCTACAACTCGTGCGCTCAAATGCACATCCACTATTCTCTATCCAGGCAGAAGAATATTAGCCGGCGGCTCAACGAGGACATCTTCCTCGCGAGCGTATGCCAAAGAATCAACTAATGAAACATTAAGAGGTTGACGACAATGCTGTTGCGCGTTGACAATACTAGCTCCAGGCAAAACAACCCTCCCTTTCGGCCAGCAACGCATGATTTGCGCGGACCAATATCTGTAGGTCGAACAAGCAAAGAAAGTCAAATTGTCAGATTATCCACGCACCTATAGAAGTAACAAGTGGCGTCCTATAGTGAGCCACAGCTGAGATCAACATGATGCGTAAAATGCTACCATGAGTTTGACACAAAAAGGCACAAGGTTAACTTACCATTCTGCCACTGTCCAATAGATGATCAATGGCCCCATTAATTGATGCCACGTGTAGATGAATTCGAGCGTGAAGATGTCATCCTCATAGACCGTACTGATCTTATTGACTTGTTTACGAATGGATGCTCCAAAAGTTTGGATGCTGATGGTCTGTCTTCTGGATTGGATTTTACACACTGGCTTATAAAATCACGAGCATCCTTTGAAAGAGTATTTGGAATTGCTGGTGATTCCCCCTTACCAATCCTGTATAGAGCTTGTGTCTGCATAACAAGTAGCAAGAAGAATGGGCTTAAGCATATATCAACAGTTCAGAAAATCATGTGCATATAGGCACGCTCATGTAATTCTAAAACAGCAACTCGAATTTGCAAAAGCCAGTACTAAATGTTCTCACCCATTCAAGGTCAGGATAGGGTATTTGGCGTGTCAACATCTCTAGGACGGTGCAACCAAGACTCCATATGTCAGCTGCAGGTCCATACGTCTTCTTTGGATTGACAACCTGAAAATTTTGATTTTAGTGCTTCCATCCAGAATGATCTTAAAGTGTAGATCCAAAATGTATATGCTGTCATCCAGCAACCATGATCGTTCGCCAGCACATTAAGTTCACATGAAACGATGCCTACGTCAAATCAATGAATCGTCACTTAATTACACTAAAATATCAACTCAGCTACTACTCTATTATACGAACCAACTTTGATTAGACTGCACCAGATGTTTGATAGATCTGTAACAACATCACTGAGGGGCATAGGGGATAGGGCACTACCCCAAGTAATATTTCAATAACTTAGGGGGTTTTTTACTTCAAGATGATTATTCTAGACAAATCACTGAAGGTAAACATAAGGCGAACAAAATGCAAGAATGTTCTGATCTCAAGTCAGAGTTTATGGTGGTTACCTCAGGTGCCATCCAATAAACAGTTCCTTTGCATGATTTAACTGCATTGAATTTGGTAATCTGAAAGGGAAATGATAAAATAATTTTGTATCAGAGAAAGTGTCAGCAGATAAATTAAATAAAAAAAGGGCAAAGCTTTCAGCATGCAATCGACCTCCTTAGCGAGTCCAAAATCTGCAAGTTTCACAGATCCATTGGCATGCACCAGAATATTTGCGCATTTAATGTCTCTGCAATATCACAATTCAAACCATAGTTCAGAACATACATAAATACAATAGTACTTGATATAATTCTGTAGTACTTTTCAGATCAATGTGGAAAGTATAGGTATTGGGCATTGCTTGCAGGGCTTCATTTAAACTAATGGCTGTATAATTGCCCATATTTGTTATTTCCAGTAATCTGATTCATTACACTGAATGGCACCAATATAGGTACAACTTAAACTAATTTTATTACCTATGGACAATGTTCCTTTCATGGAGGTAAGTCAACCCATTAAGGATCTGTCTTGTATATGCAGAGACATGAGTATCGCGCAGGCGATATTTCTGATACAATGATGCAAGGGATCCTTGGGTCACTAATTCAAGGAAGATGTAAAGCCTTGAATCTTCCTGCAATAGTAACACAGTCGGAGGGTCATCAATATAATAGCCTAAGCATGCATACATGGGGCATAAATAAAACAATGAAATTTTCTGTGCATACGGCATTTATTATATGAACAGCATGATAAACTGAAGCTACTTACTTTGTCTGTTCCATAATACTGCACTATATTCTCATGCTCAAACTGGCTCAGAAGTGCAATTTCCTGGAAAGATTAAGAAAAGATAAAAGAGGTCAGATCTTGCAACACTAGTCTTTTGAGGAAATTGGGCATAGTTTGCAAGCGGAGCCATCTTAAGGCTAACAGCACACAGACCAAGGGATCAAATCTCAGGAAATCACAGTGGAAGCCAAAAACACTGGTGCTATCTTATCGGCTCATGCATTACCATGTAATCTGAGACAAATTAACAGACAACCCCTACAATGGGTTGTCTTTTAAGTTATATAGTAATTCCAAAATCCCTTAGTTTGTGCATGAAATAGAAGAAACCAAAAAATGTGACTTACAAGGCAGAAACAACTTATACAATGATGCGCGAGTAGTCTTATAGTACTAAATTTAACTTATATATGAGGTGGTTGCTTTATGAAAGAACAACCTCTTTCTCTTAAGTCTCAACTCCCTCTGTCCTCCACATCATAAAAAAAAATCCTATATGACATTTGCTGCATGAACTGTTCCATTCAAGTTGAAGAACACGGGAGATACAATTCATGATAGGATGGGAAACTGCCAGTAATACTATCGAGAAAAAAGATAGCGAAACGAACCTGCTCAAGCTGAAAGATACACTGCTTAGCATTGCTCCCTTGATCAAATAAGTTTACTTCTTTGACAGCAAAGAAGACACCCTCACTGATAATATGACACAGAAGCAGAAAAGCATGTAAGAGACGTCAGGGTTCAGGCTTGCAACAGAAAAAAAACTAGAGCAGGCTATAAATAGTGAAGGCAACCATCCTATTGCACATTGGCAGAAAAAAAGACGGCAAGTGTTGAATTGCTTCATACAGGACAATAAGTTCGGGTAAATTGTTTGTGGAGCTGAATATCAAAGTTATCATGACCAAAGAACACATCATCAAGTAAAAAAATACTCAACCTCAGTTCTAAATCGAAATAAAATCAAGGTTCTAAGAAGAACAGAAAAAATCGAGTGATTATAAAATTATTCTATGCTGATCCAGAAGACATGAGTGCAACATTTTGGCACACTAATATGTCATGGCCCCACATATGATTGAGGAATAGTTCATCGAATTGCATGTGACAATAATTTTAGTTGAGATCTTTGCCTATTACTTAGGATCATGTCGGTTTAGTTGTAGAAGACTTCATGTAACTATTTCAATTGTTACTTACTAGTAGGCCGTGCTTAGTGTCTAACATTTAGAAATGGATCTAGTAAGCTCTAATTAGAAATAAAGTCAGTTCTGTGAAACCCAGATTAATCGAGGCTTCTAGCTGTACCTTAGGTTGATTATTCCAAGCAACTAAACAGCACGGAAGAGCAACTGAATTTTATCTTTAGAGCACTTACTCGCTGATGCCCTCATAGACTGTCCCAAACGAGCCACTACCCAGGAGCACCCCTCGGCTCCATGACCGGATCCTCCTCCTAAACCTCCCATTCGGTGAGATATAGAACATGGATTCCGTGGTGGTGCTTGAGGTCTCGTCATCGTAGGTCGTTGATAGCGAAGAAGTACCAGTGAAGCCCTCGGACGACTCCTCCAGCCCAAGATCGTCCAACGTTAACAATACCGCCGCATCCTCGTCGTCATCCTTCTCCACCGCATCCCGGTGTCCAAAACGACGGCCAGATCTGCTCGCGGGGGCGTCCTCTTTCTCATCCGGCGCGAACGACCGCAAGATATCCCACGTGGATCCGACGCCGCAGACAGCTGGCAGCGCCATCGAAGGCGGTGGCTTGAGCACCGGCGGCGGGCGCACGCCCTTGATTCCTCCCTCCCCAGCTGTCCTCCTCGCATCCGAACAGGTGGACTCGGGCGGCGGATCCAGGCGTGCCGGCCGCTCCGGAGCTTCGATTGTGCCGTCCCTCCCAGTTGCGGCCGGTAGCTCTGGGTCGGCGTCCGCAGCCTGGGCGCGCTCCTCGGCACCCACCTGACGGAGCGGTGAGTCCCGCTGAGGGGAGTCGTGGTTGGGGCGTGCGGAGGAGGGGGAGCTCGAAGCGGAGGTGGAGGATCGAACGGCCTTGTGCGCCTCCCAGTCGGCAAGCGGGATGGCGAAGTCGTCGGGCCCGGAGAGGCCGAGGCTTTCGCACAGGAAGCGGAGGTCCCCACCCCCGTCGCCGCTGCCGCCGATGCGGAAGCTGTTGACGAGGTCGAGGGAGCAGGCGACGGAGGCCGCGAGCGAGGCCGGCCCGGACCCCGGCGCGGAGGCAGCCTGCGGGGACTGGCAGTAGTTGGGGGCGTTGTAGGCGATGTGCTTGGACGCGTTGCGGCGGTCGAGCTTGCGGGGGCGGCGCTTGGAAGAGCCGGAGCCGCTGCCGCCCGACGGCGACGGCGCCGGGTCCTGCGCGGCGTGGGGCGGGCCCATCGGCGGCGGCCTCAGCTCATGGGCGCCCTGGAAGACGCGGGGGCGGGCGAGGACCGAAGGAGAGAACGAACGCCGAAAGCGAGAGCTCGGCTTGGGGACGTACGCGGGCAGACGGCAAGCGGTCGGGGGGATTTTTTTGTTTGTTGGTTCGAAGCCGCGGCTGGGGCTTTTGGGTTTTTGGTTTTTTCGGTGGGTGAGGTGGAGCCGTGGAGGCGGAGGGAGGAGGAGATAGCGTTGTCCGGTTGTCCGCATTGACTCGCATCTTTTCGCCGCTGCGGCCCGGTGGTCGGGTCAGCGACGCGACACGGCAACCGCGGGCAGCACAGCATCTGGGCCCCTCGCCGCGCGCGCGCCTCTTGGCCCACCCGCGGTGATACGCCCGGGGCCGGCACACCCGCGCTCGGCACCCTGGCGCGGGGTAAAAGCTTCGTCGGAGACGCCGGATGGCAGGATGCGGTCTCGGCGAGTGATGGCGGCCGCCTTCCCCGTTTCCCGGTGGGGTTTGGGCGTTTGGCCGCGCGCCGCGGGGTCGTTGCGGCGACGGGAGCCGGGAGCTGACGTGAGGGCAAACGTCAGTGGCGAGCTCAGCAGCTGATGGCTTTCCACGTGGCCAGATCCTCATCAGGCAATATTCTACCGTGTCAGTGGGACTGAGCTGAGCTGATAAACCCAACAGCCGATGTGTTGGCACGTGCGTGCTTGTTCAGTTGTTCCTGCCAGATGTGGAGACAGTGTGGCATGTGAGCACGTGCATGCTTGATGAACTCATCACCCGCTCATCATAGACTGTCAGCCTGTCAGTTGTTTAACGTACGCCCCCGTTCATTCCCACCGCCTTACCGTGTCGGTTAGCCAATGTCGGCACAATTCAATTACACTAGTTTAACACTACTTTTCAGCGAACGAATAATATTTTGTTTTACAAAAAATCAGTATAAGCATTTAATATAAACAAAATTTTAGTACAACAAACATGACCGTCATGTGCCAAGTGATGTAGAAGGTAGTGCAGAAAACATTCACCACTCCTATACTGCTCCTACCATAAGCACACACAGAGTGAAACACATTCAAATGATAAAACACATGCAATTAATCGGTAACAACTTGCATAGCACGGTGGAATTCTGCACGAGCTAGCTAAGGACAAGGGCAACGCAGGTCCGTGTGGTCTCGTGATAAAAGTACTTCTACGTAGATGAAACAGTACTGGACTATTTTAATGTCACAACGGGAGCAGTACCGGGCTGGTGGCCTTCTCTACTGACGCACCTGGCTCTTTGTACGAAGAAAGCACGGAGCCTCACTACTTTTTTCTTGCGTCGAGTGTTTGAGCTGTGGCTTCAATTTTTTATCAGACTAAGTTGTTGTTGCTCCTACAAGATGCTATGACACACTACGGGGCTAATGTTTTGGTTGATGTGGACAATTTGTGCTCATATGAAAGCTGGGGCTGTACGCTAGAGTGTAGCGTTGGGCATTGCCTAAGCATCACATTGGGTACGGGTGCAGTCTCTCTGGTGGTCTGTCATTCTCTACGGCTCGATCGGTAGCTTTCAAGAAGAGCTCATTGGATGGTACTGTGATGTCTAGACGCAGGCCGCACCTGCAGATCCATCCTCCCAGGCAGCAGGAACACGGCATTCCCAAAGCAGAGGCGTTTTACCGCCACACGACCGACGACCTGGCCGTGCGTGCCATTACCGCCCGGCCACGCCCAGACGACCCAGATCAGACGAGACGGGACCCTTTGTCACTGTACTGTGTCTGTGTGTGAGTGTGTGAGCGAATGCACTATGCGGCTGCAACTGCAAGCGGTTCTCTGCTATGGCCACGGCAAAGCTGCGTACCGTGTTCCCGCCGCTATCCTTGATGTTACTGTTTTCGTTTCCTTTGGAACCTTCTTTTTTTTTTATTCTTCCTTTCTGCGAGGTTTTCTTTGGAGACTTTTGGTGTTGCTGTTAGTCCGTTAAACTACTATTATTAGTACTACTAGTATTGCACCGGCGCTAGCTTTGAAGTTTGTGGTCAACCTGCAGGCCGGCGGTTGCACCTTCAACGACAGCCACGCGCGGTCTTGCTTCATGTTCAATGGCTTGTTTCTCGCACCAAAGTCTTTGACCACGCATAGGAAAATCAACGCAGCCCGGTTTTTACCTTTAGGTATTACGCACATACGGTAGTCCGTTAATTTGAGTATTTGACCCAGGGACGGCGCCTTTTTTTCCACAGAATCTGCATGTCAACTAACAGCAAGGAAAGATGGAGATGATTGGGGCCTCACTGCTCCGGCGGCCGCACAATGTCCACGTCCATTCTAAAGTGCGCACGATGGCAATAAGCCAAGAACGCTGCTGTTGAAACGGAACTTGGAAGCACCCTGGAAAACGCTGCTATAGTAACAAGCAAGCACAAGCAGATACATGTGGCTAGGGCAAATCATGGCAACTGCTTTTCTGGGGAAAACAACAACAACAATAGGAAAAACAAGGCAAAGTGCATAGAAACGCGAGAGGGTCTCCGAGACCCCGAGAGCAATTTCTCCTGTCATCAGTGCATGAAACGGGCTGGAGAAGCGCCGTCGAAATGAGTCCCAGGGAAAGACCCCACCCTGGAGGAATGGGATTGCTGGATTGGATTGGATTGGAAGCAAGTGAAATCGAGCAGAGCACGCCGCCGGAAACGAGGGCCATGTGCGGTGCGCCCGTGCGGCGAAGGCCCAGGAGGCCAGGACACAACCGAGGACTCGAGGAGGAGGTCGCCGAGAAAGTACAACGCGGTGTCCAATCAACTCACGGTACGAATGCACGGTACTAGGTGGTAGCTATACAATACAATACAAGCAAAAAAAAGAGTGCCGTGCAGCCAGCTGTACAAAGAGCTCCCCCTTCTTCCATCATGCGGTCTGCGGTGTTATGCGAGAAGGAAGCTGGAAACTGGAATGGAAGTGCTCCTACTCGTACTCCAGAGTCCAGATGGCAACTTCCACGACACGACAGTGCTCTATGTAAAGCGTCGCTGGTGTCAGCACAAAAAAACTGGGATGGGTTCCAGCTCATTCGAGTAGGACGCGAAGGTGTGGTCGTGGACTGAGGACTGGCGTTGTACTACGCGGCTACAGAGCGATTTGCTGTGTCCCAGTGGTGCAGCCTTTCGTGTATCCCGGCGCCACGTAACCGACCGGCATGACACGACGACCCGATCGACGCAGCCAGGCAACTATCACACCAGCTTGGACTCCAGTCTTTCTACTGTCAACGTCGGCACCACAGGCCTCTGTCAATCCTTCCGACGGAGGGACAGATTTTGTTCGACTCCTAGCCCTCGATTCTCCAGAAAATTTGTAGTAATGGTCGTTCGCATATGGCAAGACAGTAGAGCAGGTGTTCTGCATCGTTTGGTTTCTAATGTTCCGATCAGTTCCTCGCTAACGATGTCCAATTTCATCTACTTGTGCCGTTTTTTGCAACATGTATGTATAGCTGGGCTCCAAAAATGGGCTTTGACAAGCAGGTGTTGACAAGTGTTATCTGACCAAGAGGAACCATATCTACCGAACTTGGATTTCCTATTTGTGTGCCACATGTCGCTTATACTTATCATGACATGTGGGTCCTGTGTGCAATTTAGTTAGAATCACCAGCTCAAAGACCCCATGTTCCCATGGGATAAATTAGCATGACAACATGCATTACATCATACAAGGAGATATCATGCAACTATCAACTCCACCCGCTCCGGGATCACGGACTGCAACTACAGAAATGGATGGGCCAGCCCATCGTCCTATGCCTTCTAATCAAGTTGAGGAAAAAAATATTTGGTGCCGCTCATCATCAGCACCAGTTTATCAACTTATGTACTGCCTGGTGCTTGCTCTACAACCTTCTCGCGTCTGCCAACGAAACAACCGCTTTCTGCCAATAATACAACATCCTCAGGTGAAAATAGAAGTGCGCCAGAACTCAAGTAATGTCTTGCCTGACGGGACCTGCAACAAGCCAGGACGGTACGTGTTTATGGTAAATTCATGAAACTCCAGGTGGTGGCAAATTCAGTTGAATGGCACAAATTGCACACATTGAAAGGGGAAGATTGTTGAAACCCATGTGTAATCCAAGTGAAATAAAAATATATTGAAAAGAATGAAGGCAAATACAAAATTGCATAAACATAGAAAGCGCCCTTGCTAACCCTGGTGTTAACCTATTTATATGTTTATATGACTTTAACAGCTGTGCAAAACAATCATTCCCAGAAATTAAATTAGTTTACCCCCAAAACCTAAAGAGGTTGGCTCTATTTTTTCTTTCAGTGGTCAACAGTTCTAGCATGTAATATGATGACTATAACTTAAAGGTGTTTCAGAAGAGTAGGCCGGGTGATTTTAAACAAAAAGAAAAAGGACCAATTTACTATTAACTTCCCTCTGATATTCAGGGATTATATAGAACAAAAACCATACTAAGATCATAAGACTCGGTAACATGCAAAGTTACAAAGTGCAGAATAACATTTTGGATTCCGAAGTGCTGCTGTCGCTATTTGTTCCCATTTTATGGCATAGTTCTACTATCAGTAAAAGAACTACTGAGGCAAGAACCTTACCTTCTTTGCTTGTTTATGACTTTATTTTCAGAGTCGCAAGTTTTCTAATTGGGAGATCTGGCTGATTGAAGACAAATAATCAACAAAAGCAGGGCCTCTCAATGACTGCAACAACTTTGGAGGAACTACTGGAGATAGGGTTTCGCAAAGATGAACATGCCGCTCCCTGCACAAAGCATTGTCACGAGCTAACCATACAAATTCTCCATGTGAAGATTAAACAAAAAAAGCAATAGTCATAAATCATCAAAAGATAAATATCAGTGGATCCTACAAAATTTATGGGAACTCAGAAGAAACTAAGCATCTTGCATACTAAGTGCTTCAAATGAATTGTCCAGAGGTATGCAAAAAGAGCACGCACATTTATTTAATTAGTCCTGGCTAATTTAACACAAAATATACTCGCAAGTAAAAAATCTATCTAAGTTAAGTACAATTTATACACAATCCAATGGCAGAAAGAGCTCTGTAGTGAAACTGACAAATATAAAGATTTTTTGTGCACTGGAATTGTAGATGAAATCACAATCTATCATTATAGTATGGACTTGGATTTGCTAATTATATCAAATGTTGTAATATAAGCAACCATGTAATAAGGTTCAGGGGGCACAATGATAAAAAGCTAATAGCTTTCCAGGATACGCCAGGTACCAGATCACATATATTTCCCAATTAAGATATTTAATATAGATAATAACCAACAGACAATTGTAAATAGATAAAACCGCCAGCATTTTTGTCTTGATCTTCTATTGACATACATTACTGCAGCTATTATTTTGACCACTAAAATAAGCTGCCCATTTTAAATTTATAACCACAATACAAATCAGATGATTAGGAAATATAGAGTTCTATATAACACAACCAGTGATATGAAAGCAGTGTATACAAGCAACTAACCTACTGGAAGGGAATCACATTACTTACCTTCTTTTAGAAATACATGCAGTTGGGTTTTTCATATGAGAAATGTTCATTGATCCACAATCATTTCTGAATCCTGAGCAGATAATTTTACCAAGGGATACGGCAGCTGTACTGGCAAACAACAACTCTTGTGATAAATCGAGAGAACCACCATCTATTTTTTGGGAATTCCTTGAGAAAATGCAAAGAGCATGCTGGGCATATACAGATCCCATCTCAAACTGATTGCTGTACCAAAAAGAATCATCTGGCTCAGCACAAGGAGTTGAAGATGGATCCAACATATCCTGCACAAATTTAGAAATGCTTTAGTCAAATATTGTATTTCAGAGATATGAATCTTTAAAGCAAGCAAAAGGAATATGCCTGACCTTAGTAAGAGGGTAGCAACGGGAAAGCATAAGATCTGATTCTGATATTAAATCAGACACTTCTGAGGCAAGCTTCAAAGCTCCAGAAGCTGCTCTGTTGTGATTAGCCTCACTGGAAAATTCAAGACAGCAACTTCGTAGCCTGTTCCAAGTGTCCTGTACTTGTTCAACCTTGCAAGAGTCATTAGTTTTTTTGCCAGAGAGCAGCCAGATACTTTCAGCACGACTACATTCATCCATCAATTGAAACCTAGCAGTTGAACAGCTTGCCTGTTCATTCCTCCCAAACGATTCCCTTCTACATCTTTCTGTCGCTCAGCTATTAGATTCTTCACACAGTCAGTGTCTTCTAGTACCATTCTGGACGTAGTGTATGCACCATCACAGAAGGCAGAAAAATCATTAGACAATGCCCTTGACAAAAAATCATCACCACTTATGGATGCAGATGTGCCGTCCACAATTAAGGATGACTCAGGTACACATGACACGCCCTGTGACATAAATGTATCACAAACTTGTGAAATGGACCCATACATGTTGCTTTCAGGTGGGTTTTGGAAAGAATCAGCAATTTCAAAGGCCTCTCGTGATTCTGCGGGAAAACAGAACTGATCGGAAATCCCTTGCCCATGTATAGGAGGCACCTCTGAAGGTTGTGGGAAGAAACCAACTTCAGTGACAGTAAATATGTCATGTTTTTCAGTACCTACATCAACTGGATCATCATCGGACTCAGATAATAGCAGTGAACAACGGCGATTTCTTTTTATTTGTTTATCAGATGGAAGAGGTATATCTGGAAGATCATGGAGGAAATCATCAAGTTCATTCTTGCAAGGTGAAATATCGTTACGCTCAGTCGAGTGGGCACGCTTCAACTTGGATTTCTTAGCCTTTCTTGTTTTACCTGCGCTTCTTCCCTTGACCAAAGGTGCTGTTACTTGTAAATGCAGGCCTTCAAGATCTGATATTTCCTTCTGTTTTTTCTTTTCCTCAGCCAAAAGGATTGTTTTGTTTACCTCCATCCATAATGTTTCAGATAATTTACAAGGGAACTCCCATGGCAACATTTTTGGTACTGTAGAATGTACAGCGTCTAAATCAAGTGAGAAAGGACCACATAGACATTCCTTTGGCCTCTCTGAAAGTAGAAGGGACATGATCAGCACTTCAAGAGTTAAAACAGAAAAGAAAAAAAGGTTTCAAGCTCAACTACAAGCTAGTTAGGCATCACATGAAAAAATAACTAGAACAGCTCTTCTGGAAGCACAATGATGCACAACTGTTAGTGTGGGGTGCCAACAGTTCATTCTGACAGATCTAACACCCACATCATTTACTGAAAGCATGAAGGAAAGTATCTGCAACATGTAGATAAAAACTTTCTATAGAAGTTTGTTTTACGCCAGGAACAAGCCCTAGTAAACTAAGAACCTCCTAGACCCAGCTTAGATTTATACACACATGAACTCATGGTATAATCCTTAAAGCTGCTGCAGGGCGATGCTCTGCGACAAAACCCATCAATCTATTCCCTTTGTTCCAAAATGTAAGGTGTTCCAGTTTTGTCCTAAGTTAAACTTCTCTAACTTTGACCGTAGAAAATTGAATTACCATCTACAATAGCAAATAAATGCACCATCAAGACATATTTCATGGTGGATTTTATGAAACTAATTTGATGTTGCAGCAGACGTCCGTGCATTTATCTGTAAACATGGCCAAAGTTAAAGAAGCTAAGTTTGACTTAGGATAAAGCTAAAACACATTACATCTAGATTGAGGTGGCCATTATTGAGCCCAATACCCATAAACAATCAGCATCTTCAACTTCATCATGTACCATAGTTTATTGGACACTAGCTTTGCTTTATCGAAGCATCATTTAAACATTTTAACAAGGGTTTGCAAACCAATTGCAGAAGGCCAGAAGCCAATAGAATGAGAAGGAAGCATAGTAAGTTTTACATACTGAAAGGTCTAAAAGAAGTGAACAATGAGCCAGTACAACATAACTACAAAAAAATATGGATAATTTTTCCTGGTAAAGCATCAAACCTGTAAATTGATGACGTCCTTGGTACCAAAACTGCAGAAGCATCACTGTCCTCCTAATGTCACCTAGACAAATATAAATTACATGCTTTAAGTGAGGAACAGTGACATTCACTGCCTCAGATTTACAAATCTGCATTAAGATAGGATACAGTCAACTTTCAACAAATATGGCAAGCAAAAGAACTTCTCTGTGATCTCAGCCTATAAGAGAGAGGGAGGGGAGACTGTTTACCATGGCAACATGTGAAAGTAGCTCTGAGGTCGATGGGTATTCGAAATTCAAAACAAGTTGATCCAAGAGATTCGGCAAAGACGGATCCTTCCCTTCACAAATTACGAATAATGGACAAAAATAACAAGAGCTTTAGTGTACCAGTACCACATTGACTGAAATTATTAAGATCATCTATAAGAGCCTAAAAGGAAGGATAAAATGCTCACTGTTGCTAGTCAGTATGATTGGCCATTTTGTAGTCTCTGCCATCTTAAGTATGGTTGAAATAAACCCACGATCCTCATCAAAGACAGTATCCACATCCTCAAATAGTATGAGTGTCTTGTTAGCAACTTGTTTAGGAGCTTCATCACAGGCATTCAGACCTGAGTAGTATCCTACAGGTAATTTCGGTTGATCACAGTCAATCATTACTCTTGTAGCACAGGACATCAAATGTTGGTATTCAGTCCTATCAGGAGTTCCTGAATCTGGATCCAAGGAATCATCCCTTAGTGGATTGATAACCTCCTCCTGTGACCTGTACAAGAGATTAAAAAAGGATTCAAAGGTATGTTTGCTTCAACTAGGGAACCATGTGAAACGTTAGACAAATGCATATATTATTAGAGCCTAAGCTACAATTCACTGATATCTACTTCTGCAAAAAAGAACTTCACAGAATTTGAATTTTAACCAAGCTACTACATTATTCGCATGGTCATTGCTATTTTCGTGTCCCCCAAATTCCTTATACCATCATTCCCTGCAGGCGTTTTTTTTCCCGCATGCTACTGTTTCTATTCCTCGGAAGATCAAATATAGTCAACATTAATTATTTCTAGAAACACTTTATTTGAAAATTGTACAATACTACAGTTTTATATAATAAGGGCATGTTTAGTTCATGGGTGTAAAGTTTTTAGGTGTCACATTGGATGTCACATTAGGTGTTGCATGGAGTATTCAGATACTAATAAAAAAACAAATTCCGTCTGTAAACCACGAGACAAATTTATTAAATCTAATTAATCCATCATTAGCACATGTGCTACTGTACCAATTAGTGTCTAATCATGGACTAATTAGGCTTAAAAGATTCGTCTCACAAGATACATGCAAACTGTGCAATTAGTTATTTTTTTAATCTACATTTAATGCTCCATACATGTGTCTAAACATTCGATGGATAGGGCGTAAAGTTTTTGGGTGGGAACTAAACAAGGCCTAAGGTGATAAGTGTTGGGAACTAAACGAAAACAAGGAGCGAGAGGGATGTTACCGTGACAGAGAGAGTCAAGAAAGCAATTAGGGAGAGTTCCCCACCCAATTGACCCTTAGGTCCTTCATATAGCTAAGGGTGGAGGTGATTGTTTACCTCCTCAGTTTGTAAATTTACAAAAAGGTCCTTGGACCTTACACAGGTTGTGCCTTTTACAACACGGGGTAGGCATAGGCACAGGCTAGGTCTTCCCCCAACAAGTTTACAAAAAGCAAACAAACAAGGCTAGTTTTCAAATCTGCAGTCCATAGAAGTGCATTTGCCGAACAAAAAGAATTCCAGAACTATACTAAGCTAGAATTTTATAGGTTAGAAAAATAATGCCTGGCTGCTGGCTGAACTACTAATTTCTGACAGAACTGCTAGGAGATCCATTTGATTTTCTGAACTACTACATACTGCCCAATTTATGGACTTATGTTTATGCAACTAGCCAACTATATCCTAAATGACCTTCAATTAGTTCATCTTGTTGAACTTTGCACGGAATTTAGATACTCCCTCCGTATCATAATTAGATGACGTTTTGGACAAGCTTTGAGTCAAACATTGGAAATATAAATCATCAATAACTTTTAAGTTGTTGAGATTCCAAATGTGAAAATTATATGAATAGATTTGTCTTGAAAAATACTTTCATAAAAGTATACATATATCATTATTCTATAAATATTTTTATAAAAATAAGAGGTCAAAGTTGTGTTTGGGAGACCGTGTCGCTGTCCAAAATGTCATCTAATTAGGATACAAAGGGAGTACACGATGTTATGTCTAGTTCTTATTTTTCCTTGAGTATGCCTCACCATGTTGTGTTCTTCAATGCCACGTTATGCCCTGATATTCTGAAAGTAATCCTACAGGTTGCTGACTTAAATGCTAGTGCTATTTCACATAAGCAGGATTTTTATACTCAAGCACAAACAAATGGATTCAAATATTCAATCAACCCTCACGGCAAAAGTAAAGGGCTTTCTTCCTGAAAGGTATGTTTTTTGGATTATTCTCAGTAAATCCATAAATGACTATGATAACTTTTAAAGGATGTGGTATCACCCAACAGTACAGCTTGGCAGCCATGACAGCCAAAGGTAATGAAAAATGCTAAGCGTCTTGATGAAAGCAAGAGACTAAGATATTATTAACTAAAAGAAGATGCAGCTGAGGCTGCAGCGTGAACTGGATAGAAGCATCACAAACTGGAATGTGAGAAAACATAGGAGCTGTACAAACCATTTTTCAAGGCCATGTGATTTAGTTGCTTCCTCAAACTTCTGCCTTACATAAGCCCCATTTCTCATATCAGATGTATCTACCTAGAATAATGCCAAACATTAATCAGTAAAATCATGCATATGAAGCAGCAGACTTGCAATTCTCAGAAACAAATGCTGGTGAAACTACCTCTATCACATTGAAGCCATGTTCCTTGGCACATGCAAAAACTGCAGCCGATTTTCCACACTGAATTTAAGGAGAAAGATATCATAGTAGCATAGACACGAATGAGAGTATATCCAGGTTATACATATGTATATAGGTATAACTACACCAAGACATAGCCAAGTGCTTGCAAATATAGAGAACAATTCTTGAATTAGTTATAGGAGGTGCAGAAGTCCTTGCTTAGATTTTATGTAACAGCCAAGTCACACAGTAAATATTTTGTCCAAGTAAACATATTACTACCTCCGTTCTATTTCAATGGCCTCAAGAAAAGAACATTCCACAACATTTGTCTATTGAAGATATCAAAAGTCAAGTTATTGTTATCACTCTCTCCTAGCAATTAAATGCTTTGAAAGAACAGAAGCAATTGTATCATGTTATTAGTAAAGGGTATACATGGTCACTTCAGTTCGATATTTTCTTCTTCAAAATAGTACTTTCTTGGTCAGTGTGCATGTTGTGCTTCTTTCTCGAAAACGCAGGAGAATTGTGTTTCATTATATTAAGAAGAAAAAGGGGAAAGAGGCCCCGTACAACACACACCACACCGCTCCACTTTAACAAACTTACATTTGCGCCTGTAGAAACATAAAGGCGACCAAAGCTAGACTATCTCTAGGCTAAAAAAATCTAGTTTTTTTTTTGTGTGTGTGTGTGGGGGGGGGGGGGGGGGGGGAGGAGGGGGGTTGCCAGGAATGAAAGCCCGCCCCCAGGCCCCAGCCGAAGCCCACAACCGACACTCCTCCAAAGCAAAAGCAAAAGCAAAAGCAAAAGCACCCAGTTCAGTGTGCATGTTGTGCTATGGACAAACATTGACAGTAGCTGATAACCCTTGACCGTAAACATTTAAAAGTAATGAAGATTGAGATGTTGAGGCATTTTCCTGAACTGTAAAATGGGAATTGGGAAGCACAAGCATATCACATAGTAGTTTCCACAAAAAGGCTCATTGATCAGTGAAACATTCCCATTTTTGGGATGGTGTCCCTTTAAGGGGCTGTTTGGGAGCACTCCGTGGAGCTGATTCTCAGGGACACTCCCTGGCTGCCAAACGCATTTTTCAGCGATAACTGATTCTCTACTCATTTTGTGAAGTGATTCTCTGAAATGAACTAAGAGGCTGAAAGCTGAAAAAAGTAGCTTCACCTGATTCTGTGAAGTGATTCTTCATGGTGATTTTAAGAGTTTAGGCTAAACAATCAAAGAGAATCATTTTCAGCCACAGAATCACTTCACCAGTGAAACAGGGAGCAAAGCACAGCTGGAAAATCAGGGAGCATAGCTCTACCAAACAAGCCACATTCATACAAAAACACTACTAGCATCAGTATATATACACGAAAAACTAGCTCAAAGGCATTTAAATGAAGCATGCAGCTCAAATGCCAATTACGGTCCGTTTGGATGTAGATATTGGAGAGGCTGGAATTGAATTGGGTTCAATACCAAAGCAACCATGGTATTGAAATGGCCACAAATCGAATGTTATTGTTTGGATGCAAAAGCATAGAATTGAAATGTTGGGAAAGCTCACTGGCCATGACGGACGGAGATTGGCAGCGGCCACCACGGTGGTCCACAGTAGGGCGAGCTCGACCATGGCTGGCGGATTTCAGGGTCGACAACTGCAGCCATGGGGGAGCTCGACCCCGGCCATGTGGGACGGATCTCGGCGGGCCACAGCAGGGTTGTGCGCGGCCATGGAGAAGTGGCACCGGCCATAGAGAGAGAGAGAGAAGAAGGGGCACCGACCCTGGAGAAGAAGGGGGAGGAGAAGGGGCGCCGCCGCGCCGAGGAAGAAGAGGGGCGCCACCCTGGGAAGAAGAGGGAGAAGCGGGGGCGCCGACCTTGGAGAAGAAGGGGGAGGAGAAGGGGCGCCGGCCACGAGGAAGAGCCGAAGTGCTAGACATGGAGAAGGGGCGCCAGGCACAGCCGATGCGACGGGGACGCCTTCGCGCCGCGGACTCGCGGTGGGGGGTGAATGCCGCACAATACGAAGTTGTGGGGCTCCGTATTGGAGATGAGGAGGGGCAGGCATAGCCAATACCGATTGGTATTGGGTTCAGATTCCAATTCCGAATTCTTAACCATCCAAACGGTGGAATTGGGAGCTTCACAATACCAATTCCAAATCCTGAGGCCCAATATCTACATCCAAACGGGGCATTATTCTTTTGTGGCACTCACCCCAACTGGTCCAGTGATTAGAAGTGTGTTTTCACAATCAGAAGCACTCTCTGAATAATCTGAATCATATTCATCTTGATATGAGCTATCATTAGTGTCCCCATTAGCAGCTCCAATCTTGTGGCCTCTTTCATCCCAACCTTTGAGCCAGTCGGCGGGAAACTTTACATGCTCCCTATTTCCACATACCTGCTTAACCAAATATAGCAGTAACCTAAGATGACATGTAAGCATACTACAAACATTGATCTGCGGTTTCCTGAATGAAATCATTTTAGCAGAAAAGGCTAATAAATAGAAGCAATAATTGGGAAATGGGATGCACAATTGCTTATATTCATATTAGGCATAAAGGACAGTACAAACGCAAATAGTGATGTTCACCTGGGCTGCAGTTTCAGGTCGATACTTGTCAGTCCATAGGTAATAGGTAGGCAGACAACTGCGAGAGAAAATACTATGTTATGTGTAGTTAAACTGTTAAAGATTTGAGGATTAAAAAAACAACTACCAGTTATTTTGCCAATATGTTTATTTGGATTAAAATTTGGTTGGCCTGAAGTTTCTGATGAATAGTTAGGTGGATTCTGACAAGAAGATAGGAGCTTATAGTGTTAGAACAAGCATGAGGGAAGCAAGTCCCTGTAAATTGATTAGTGAGGTACAAACAAGTTAAAATATGCTACAAAATAAAATGCTGCAACTTCATTTGACTACCAAAAAAAGCAAAAAGAAAAAAAAAATCCATCCATAGTTTGAGGGCAATTTCATATCTCAGTGGACCAGCAAAATCCTTATTGGTAGTACTTTGGACCTTTAGTCTTCACTCTTTAGAAGAGAAACTAACTATCTTAATGCTGAGTGACCCACGCTCTTTGAGCAGGCATTAACATGGAATAGCTAATGCATTGATAGTATGGGCTGTTGGCCAACTGGCATGGTCATTCGGATCAACATTGGCTAATAAGATTCCAAGAACAAATAACATTCCAATTTTGTTGTGAAAAATACTACTGAACTAGCTAGAAGGAAGCTGCAACATTTATTTTAGGGAAAATATACATAATGTTGATTACCCATTCTGTGGAACTTCTGGCTCTACATTCAGATCAAGAAGAGAAGCTTGGCAACTAGCACCAGGCATCAACAAGTTCTGGTTGTCCACACTGATCTGGACAGTTCAAACAGTTGTCAAGCACAACTTCAAATCAGTGCATGATTAGAACAATAAACTATGAGAGAACAAAGATAGCTCTTATGATGTATAAAATGTTAGATAAACACGAAATTCTACCGCATCTGAAGGATAGCTGTGTTCAATTTGCTTGTCAGTTAAACTAGGAAAAGGCATTCCTGAAGTTGTACACTCAGCAAGAATCGGCTCTGTCAATTGATTAGAATGCCTCTTGCAATTAGTTTTTATTGTCAGTGGTTTTGTTGGAAATAGTGATTGGATTAATTTGGGCTAACCCTAGAAGGGTAGCAATATAGGAGTCATACATGGGCCTCATGGGCCTAACACAAACACATACTCCAACACCCCCCCGCAGTCTGAACTACCGGCGCAGCGGAGTTTCAAGACTGAACAAGTGAAAAGAAGAACAACACATAGGAGCCCCCCCACAGACTCAACTACCCACTAGTGATGTTGAGGCTGGATCGAAACTCAGAGAAGGTCGAGGACGGGAGGCCCTTGGTGAAGATATCCGCAAACTGGGAGGTGGTCGGGACGTGTAGAACCCGTACATGGCGACCCGATCACGGACGAAGTGGAGGTCGATCTCCACGTGCTTGGTCCGCTGGTGCTGTACCGGGTTGGTGGAGAGGTACACCGCACTGACAACACGTTGTCGCAGTAGACCAACATGCTCCGGGTGAGGGGTACGTGGAGCTCGCCAAGGAGCTGCCGGAGCCAAGAAGCCTCAGCCAAGCCGTTAGCGACAGCGCGGTACTCCGCCTCGGCACTGGAGCGGGAGACCACCGGCTGGCGCTTGGACGACCAGGACACGAGGTTGCCGCCCAGAAAGACGGCGTAGCCCGAGGTAGAGCGTCAAGTGTCCGGACACCCGGCCCAGTCCGCGTCGATGTAGACGACGAGCTCGGAGGAAGCAGCCCGGTGAAGAAGCAAGCCGTATTCAACCGTGCCTCGGAGGTAGCAAAGGAGGCGCTTGAGAGCAGTGAGGTGGGGCTCTCGTGGATCGTGCATATGGAGGCATATTTGCTGCACTGCATAGGTGATGTCCGGCCTGGTCAAGGTGAGGTACTGAAGAGCGCCAGCAAGACTCCTGTAAGAGGTGGGGTCGGTCACCGGGGATCCCTCGGCCTCGGACAGCTTGGCCTGAGTGTCAACTGGAGTGGAACAGGGCTTCCAGTCAGTCATCCCAGCCCGCTCCAGGATGTCAAGAGTGTACTGTCTCTAGTGTAGAAGAAGACTGGTGGGGCGAGGCTCAACTGTGACCCCAAGAAAGTGGTGGAGCATACCAAGATCCTTCATAGCAAACTCCTGCTGGAGAGAGGTGATGATGCTGGAGCAAGGACGGACTAGAGGTAGTGAGGACAATGTCATCAACATATAGCAGCAGATAGGCAGTCTCACCCCGTGGTGATACACGAATAGAGAGGTATCTGACTTGGCCTCCACAAACCCCAAAGTCAGCAGAAAAGCAGCAAATCGAGTGTTCCAAGCTCGAGGGGCCTGCTTGAGGCCGTAGAGAGACCTGTTGAGCCCGCAGATCAGATCAGGGCGAGTGGAGTCAACAAAGCCCGTAGGCCGACTGTAGTAAACTGTCTCAGTGAGAGTCCCATGGAGAGGAAGGCATTCTTGACATCCAGCTGGTGCACGGGCCAGGAGCGAGAGAGAGCCAGTGAGAGAACTGTGCGAACAGTAGCTGGCTTCACCACTGGACTGAACGTCTCGTCGTAGTCAACACCAGGGCGCTGAGTGAACCCCCTGAGAACCCAGCGAGCCTTGTACCGCTCAAGTGTGCCATCAGCTCTACGCTTGTGAGTCCAGATCCACTTGCTGGTGACGACGTTGGCACCCGGTGGCCGGGGCACCAGATCCCAGGTCTGGTTGGCCATCAGCGCCGCATACTCCTCTTCCATCGCGCGACGCCAGTGAGGATCAGCCAAGGCGTCGCGAACGGAAGAGGGTACAGGAGAGGCCTGCGGCGCCCCGGGCATCGCTGCAAGTGCCCGGGGCTGCAGGACACCCGCCGCGTGCCGCGTCACCATAGGGTGAACATGACGCGGGTGTCGGTGAAGGATCGGCGGGTGGTACACCTGCGGCTCGGCACGGACAGGGGGCGCCGGAGGAGGCGGTGGTGTAGGCGTCGACGGCGGAGGAGAGGCCACCGTAGGTGACCGTGGCGGCGTCGGCGGTGGCGGGGCCGATACCGAGAGGAGCGGATCAGCCCGCCCACGCCGCTGGTAGACGCGCACCGGCTGAGCGAAGCGAGCCGGTGGAGCTGAAGTCGACGTCGTCGGACCCGCGCAAGGCACAGGGTCAGGCGGAGCACCGAAGGGCGCGGGATCGGACCCGCGCAAGGTGCCAGGTCAGGCGCAGCACCGGAGGGCGACGGGCCGACGCTCGTGGCCGGCGAAGGGCGCGGCTGCAGGCGTGCAGGGCGCGGACGACGTCGTCGCAGCCGCTGCTGCCGCCGCCGGCGCGGAATCCGACCTGCCAGGCGGGGAGCTCCCAGGCGCACGGCTGCTGGGCGTCGAAGCAGGCCTGGGCGTCGGCCCTGGCCACAGCGCTCTCGCTGGGCTGGGCTACGATGCCCTGGCCGCCGCCTACGGCCCTGCCTGGGGCGCCCTCTCGCTTGCTCCTGGTGGCCTGGGCAGCGGCGCGCCCGAGCAGCTCCACAACGGCGTGGATCCGGCCCTGCTCCAGGCTGCGCGCGCGGGGGACTCTTCCCCAGGACGCAGCGGCGAGCTACCGCCGGACACCTTCCCCAACGCACAGACCCTCCCCTGCCTGGTGCGGAGGGTACTGCCCAGGGGGCTCTGCCCGCTGCCCCTCCCCTGCCCCGACCAAGGTGCCCCCTTTCCGGCCCCACTGACGGCGGCCTTTCTCCCCCCGTCGTATGCAGCGGGCACAGCCGACACCTCCTCCGGCTCGCAGGCTCCCCGTCCGGCGCCCGGTGGCATCCAGCCCGTGTCCCTCTTCGCGTCGGCGTCTTCGCCTTCCTCGCCTGTGTTTACCGTCGCTCCTCCGCCGCGCCCTTCAGCTCCGCCTGCGTCGTGTCTTCTTGGTCCTCCTCCCGGGCCGAGCGGGGGTGGGGCGGGCCGCGGTGGCCGCCGTCGGGGGAGGCGTGGGCGCACACCGGCGCCTCCGCCCTACATGTCGCCTGGTGCGGGCTATGACTGTGGGAGTCCACTGGAGCCTCCGCCCTACATGTGGCCCTTCCCAGTTCCCGGCGGCGACCCTCGTACAGCGGCGGCCATGTTCGCTGGCGCCATCCGAAGGAGTGGGCCAAAGTCGTCGGATCCTAACCGACAGGAGGTGGAGCCCACGACGACGAGAGCGGAGAAGCGGCTGGGATCCGACGACTTTGGCCCACTCCTTCGGCATCATGGGCATGACTCCTCCCGTCGGCCCAGCTTGGATCGCCGACTCGGGTGCCACTTTCCATACCACTCCCAACCCCGGGCTACTCTCTTATGCCCACCCTCCTTCTCCCTCTCACCCTTCGTCCATCATGGTTGCCTGTTGGAAATAGTGATTGGATTAATTTGGGCTAACCCTAGAAGGGTAGCAATATAGGAGTCATACATGGGCCTCATGGGCCTAACACAAACACATACTCCAACAGGTTTAACCAAGCCCTCAAAGAACGACATGGATTTTTTAAGAGGAGAGGCCGTATCAGTGTCAAAGGAAGACGGATCAGTGATTATCCAATTACTCCAGTGGATTGGTATAGTGGCCTACAAAAAAAACATTTCACTTCACTTAACCACGAGTAATGATATAACTTCTGAGAAAATATACAAAACATGCATTTGCTTGGCATACCTCTGATTGGTACAAAACATGAATAGGATAAAATGGTGGATCTCTCTCAGAATCACAAAGCCCGTTCACACTTTCAATATTGATAAAATCTTGATCTTGGCTAGCACATTTGTTCATTTTCCGAGAAGCAAAGAAAGGGTGCATTTTCTTTCCAGATGATAACCTTCGAATTTCCTGGCAATTATATCAAAATATACTTTTATATTGAAAAAAGAACATATGCAACAATATTGTAAGCACAAAGTCAACTAAAAAGAGGGGCAACTGCAATCACAAGTACTTTTTTCCTTAAACAACTAGAGTTGCAACTAGAACACCTGTATAGAGATAGAAATACATTTAAGATAACAAGTTGCCACTGAACATTGGAAGATCAAAGAGAGGAAAATGATAAGGAAGATACGGCATAGGCGCGTAGCATTCTTTCTGCCCATACTTGTTTCACAGGGTGGCATTTTAACAGATGTAAACATAGACTAGCATTAATTGTGACAATAGTAGGAGGTAGAGACGCCATCAATTAATTTATAAAATAATAGACAAGATTTGCAACATTCCCCTGAAAAGAAGATTTGAAACAAGCTAACAAGAAACAAGTCAAAGAGAAAGCAAACAATACAACCTTAAAAACATCAGCACAATATCACACAATGTATCTCACCAATGCTGATGGACCATACCTCTGCAGCCATCTTCGCCTCTGACCTTAGGTCAACTTTCAACGGTGATATATCCTGATTGACTGGATTAGCATGTCCTGCTTTAGAAGGCGTACTCATCAAATCAATGTCAATTATTACTGGCACTGCTATGGGTGAGCCGGCTTCAACCTGGTTGTTATGCAATCGCTGACAGCTTCCAGGACCTTCAGAGCAAAATATTTATTTATACTTCTGTCGAAGTGGACTATAACTGATAAAGGCATCAAATCATAACCCACAAATAATATTCAATAAATTGTATAGTATAATAAGAAGGATATAAGTGCAAAAACTGAGATACATGCAATTTTTGGAATATTTATTATCACCACCATAATATGCATCATAAGGAAAAAAAAACATGTGCTATACAGTGTACTGAAACATCATTCTATGTAGCAGGTATGCAACCATAAACAAATTTCAAATACTACACAAGTAAATATAAAAAAATTCAATATTCAAACAATGTTTTCACGTAGCGACATAATGCAAGCATTGTATAACATAGTTACTACTTCTTTATAATGCAAACTAACAGGTCGGAAAATTTTAACAGGTGTGAGTATTGATAAGAGGGTTCCAACAAACTATCAGTGCCATCTAAAGAAAACAGAATAAAAAGAAAGACCTAACCATCAGGAGATTCCAACGTCTTGCTACGCTTTCTGCTAGCATTAGGCACCTTCAGTGTTGCATCTTGCTTTCTGCCTTTACGTTGCTTCTTCTGAGGGCTTTCATCTAAATTTCAACGGGGCAACATTGAGACACAGAATTCTGTCAGCATGACTGTATTGCTTCTCAAGTTCTCATCCACAAATAACAAGCAGAATTTGATGACCAGACTGGTGAAGGATTATAGAAATGACAATAATTCTGCAAAAAAGGTATCAGGACGACATACCAACCAAAATGACCTCATCCTTGTTAGCAGGATCCTGCCCATGTTTCTCTTTGTTTGAAGAGGGCTACAAAAGTTTGGTAAAGAAAGTAACTATTTTAACTAGAGGCACAATGAAAAAAGTGAACTGAATAGCAAACAAGTAGCTATCTGTTGGAATGAAAGGATACATATTTTCTTATATTAAAAGCTAGACATAAGGCGTAAAGATGAACAGGCCAGGGGGGTCCATCATTTCTACTCCCTCCATTCCAAATTGTAAGTTATTTTGGCTTTTCTAGATACGTAGCATTTGCTATGAACCTAGATATACACTAAGTCTAAATACGTAGTAAAAACTATGTATCTAAAAAGCCAGACCGACTTAGGCCCAGATTGTTTGAGCTTTTAGCCACTTTTAGACTACCTCCCATAAGCCAAAAGCCCAGACGCTCACTGGCTTTTGGCTTCCGTTGGCTTTTGAAAGGTCCAAGAGCTCCTAGAAAGCCCAAACAACCAGGCCCTTGCAATGTGCAACGGAGGGAGTATTGATGGAGTAACAGATGTAGTAAAAAGTATAAACAAGGACTCAAAACAAAACTTAAAGGCCAAAGTTCTGCAGGCCCTTTCCAAAAAAGAAAAAGGAACAGATTTAGTCCAATTTAAGTCGGGAGAGACTGAGTTTGGTGTGTGGACTGCTATCCAGGTAGGATTTTAGCTACGTAGTTGGTTCACTTGGTTGTAGACTTACCTCCTTATCCAAGTTGAAGTGCATTATTATTGGGCATCAGCAGCAACCAAAAAAATGTACATAACACAAAGAGTAAAGTGCACCATGGGTCCTTAAACTTTTTCTGGATTCTCACTTGGGTCCTAGAACTAAAAAAATGACCATCTAGGTCCCCAATCTACAGCGAATTCTTATCTGGGTCCACAACTAAAAGAGCAACCATTTAGATTCTTCAACTAATGTTGTGTCTGAGTAGAGGTACAAATTCCACCACATCACCCCATATGTCTATGTGGCGATGAGGCCAGGTAAACTTGCACAAAAAGTAAAACTAAACTCTCCTCCCTGTCCACTCCCTCCCCTGTTTCTCATCGGTCCCACGCCCACCTCTAGGTTGTACCTGTATGCTCGACTGTGCTGCTTGTCGACCTTAGTGGCTACGCCCTGCGCTCCAGAGGCACAAGCTCAACGGCAATAGAACAAACAAAGAGATGTAAACTGGCTGACGGGAAAAGAGATGGAGAGAGTTTTTTTTTTTTTTTTGCAGCTTTTACCGTCACGATAACATAGCCAATTGGCAGTGGTGTGGTGGGTTTTGGATCTTTAGGGCTTGTTTGGCACAGCTTCAGCTTCATGAGTTGTTGTGAGCTGTTTTATGTCGAACACCCCTTTTCAAAACAGCTTCATGAGTGAAGCTGTTTTTTGTCTCTCTCACAGAGGAATGAGTTAGGATGAAGCTGAAAAAAATAGCTTATCCCAACTTCATCTCTCATATTATAGTCATTTTATTCATTGTTCCATCATATCAAGTTGTTTCGCCAAACACTTCTTCCAAAACAGCTTAGCTTCAACAGTAGAAAGCTGCTCATGAAGCTATTTTGCAACAAAAAAAAGAGCTTAAATGATGGAGCTGAGCTGTGCTAAATGGAGCCTTAGTCGAGCGCAATATTAGGTTGAGGACCCAAATAGTCACTTTTTTAGTTCAAGGACCGAAGTGAGAATTAGTAGTAGATTGGTGACCTAGATGGTCATGTTTTTAATTAGAGGACCCAGAATCCATGAAAGCTTCATGGGTGTATTTTACTGTAACACAGAACAATTTCATGGTATCCCCAGAAAAACTAAGTAAATCGAATAGCAGATGAAGACAAGATGCTTATCTATCGTCAATAGAATTAGACTGAACAGAAATTGTATTCTCCACCTACACAATTCAACGAGAAGACACAAATCAGCAGCTGAAATGGGCAATGTACCTTCTTGCCGTTCTCTGATTTTCGCGGTTTTCTCTTCTTCTTCCCCTTCTCCGGCTCCTCTGCAACTTCCGTCGCCGCCTCCTCCTCAGCCGCAGGCACGGGAGGAACAGCATCCGCATCTGCTCTACCTGCTTCACCGGCACCGCCTCCTTTTCCTCCACCTTGGCTGCCGCCGCCGGCCGGTTTGACAAGCCCCCACGAGAGCTTCGACTGCACGCGCCGCCTCAGCTGCTTCCCGTCGGCCGACGGGGGCGATGGCTTCACCGGAGACGGGGACGGCGTCGGCGCCTCGGGATCAGCGGATCCGCCCATTGGTACGGGAAATCAAATGGGGAATCGCGGTGGGTCAGAGCTAGGGTTTGGGTTTCGGGAGCTGGGAAGGAGGAGTACAGTCACAGCGGGAGGTGGTGTCGGAGTTGGATTAGCTTCGCTTCACGTTTCCCGCGCGGGGGAGTGCGAAGGGGGGTGGTTTGCGCGGGCGCGCGCAGGAGGCGGGCGCCGGAACCTGGGGAGGAACTCTGGTTTAAGGTCTCCGCGTAAAATTTTCTAACCGTAGTCAGCCCCTACCCAATGCTCGGATCAGATTAGCTATGGGCCCCTGGATTATCATCAGATGGAAGATGAGCCTGGCCGGGCTAAGCGGCGAGAGACATCGAGGCGAAACGTGTGAGGCGACATCGTGTTCAGCGTGTCGAAGCTCGAGGAAGATGAGACAAGAACAGGAAGCAGGAAGCAGGAACAGAAACATCTTCAAAAAAAAAATTAATAACAGTCTTTATAACTGAACTTTCGTTTGATTGGGGTTGGGCGTAGTTGAAAACAGGGAATGGGAAGTTTAGAGATAGAAGTCTAGAAATGTTTTGTTTTGTTTTTGTTTTGTGGGAATGGGAGTTTTGGTGAGAAGGGGAAGGAAAGTTTAGAGGGCCAACTCCCACTAATCAATTCCCTAGGGAAGGGGTGGTAATTGGGTGGGAAACGTGTTCTTAAGGCGTGTTTGATTCTGCTCCACAAACTCTGCTCTGCAAACTCCATTGTGGAGCAGCTCCATAAAAACTGAAGTTTGTGGAGTGAAACTGAAACCGTTTAGCTTAAAAACGTAGAGCAGAGCTGAAAAAACATGGAGCGGATCAGTCTCAACTCCCAAACTGGGACCGCTCCACTCCACGTTTTTTAGCCAAACGGTTTTAGCTCTACGCACACAACTCTAAAAAAGAAGGTGAAGTTGTGAGAGCACTTAAAGATGTACTCCACAAGGAAGTTTACAGAGCAGAGTTTGTGGAACAGTCCCAAACAAGCCCTTAATAAGGGACCGTTTGGGAGCGCTCCATGGAGCTGATTCTCAGGGATAATCACTCCCTAGCTGCCAAACGTATTTTCCAGCGAAAAAGTTATTCTCTGCTGATTCTATAAAGTGATTCTCTGAAATGAACTAAGAGGCTGAGAGCTGAAAAAAGGTGAAGTGATCCTTCATGCTGATTTTAAGAGATTAAGCTAAACAATCAAAGAGAATCATTTTTAGCCACACCTGATTCTGTGAAGTGATTGTTCATGCTGACTTTGAGAGATTAAGCTAAACAATCAAAGAGAATCATTTTCAGCCACATAATCACTTCACCAAAGAACACATCTAAAGAATCAGGGAGCACAACTCTACTAAACATGCCTAAAAAAATAGATCCTGTCTATTCCTCCTCAAAACCCTCGTACCAAACAGGGATATGAGTTCCCTCTTCAATTCCTCCCTTCCTATTCCCCTCTACAAACGAAACAAGAGATTGAGACTAAAATTCCATTTCCCACCTTAATTCTTTATATCAACACCCAGAACCAATTCCCACGTAGTTGCCAAACACACCCAGGTCTTTCCTATAGCAAATCCTCAGTTTCTATCCAGAATCCGCCCTTGGTGATGGATCATCTTTACAGAGAGACTAACAGGCCACGTCATCTCATTCGTTTCAAACTGAACCCAATTCATCTTGGTTGCCATTTCTGTGGCAATTACCAACAGAACCAAAAACGGAAGCAAACCCTAAACATTCACTTCAACACTTTTGCAAAAACCATTAGATCTTCATAAAATTGATTGTTGAGCGTCTAATGCAGCGGCTTTTGACTAGTACATTGCATAATAGTCTGTGTTCTTAGTACATAAAAAGTCTATTTGCTTCAGAACCGTCACAGTGAAATAGTTCCAAAGCTGGCGAGAATCATGGGGCTTATCCTCTCAGCCATGTGTTCCTGTAGGACGAGTTGTCACGCCGCGAAGCATCATGTGGTTTGTACTCCATCAGATAGCTGTGTGGAAGCTTGAGGTGCCTCTTGATAGAATCCCTCAATGCCATCACAGCCTGAACGGCAAAAGGACATGAATGAGAAACACAGCATGAACATCGTATCTGAGCAGTAGTATCATGTGCTGTCACTAACCTGATGGTCTGATGCGTTCCGGTTCCAGACACTCAGAATGTCTTCATTGAAACGGACACTAAGCACAACACCACAAACATCATCACTATATTCAAGTTGGTCGCCTACTAGCACCAGCACCTGGAGATCATAAATATATTGGTAAACATAATTGAAATTCAAACCATCATACATGTGGAAACCAATCTAAGCCATGAACACATTTTGGACACCCAAGCCTGATGCCAGTGATTAAATTTTATAGCAATAATAACATTATAAAAGTAATTAACTGGCTGCAAAGACTGAATAGAACGACAACTTCCCCGTGTAACAGTACATTGTGTGAATGTGACTTCGATGCTTAACAGTCAAGAAATGAAACAAAGAGATAGTGCCATTATATGCCTAAATGGTAAACGTTGTAGGCATGGACTGGCAGGCTAGATAGTGCAAACCCTCCCTCCCTCCCCTAGTTTCAACTCTAGCCCCTCTTAATCCCATCAGATATCATACTAATAAACATAAATGTAAAAAAAACAATGGATCACACATGACCACAATATTTTCTAGTCTACCAGATGTTTCTACAAATTAATATAACCAAAAAGGACAGTTGATTGCTCATTGTTTATGTTAATTCATGGCTGATTGGCTAAAATGCTCCATCTTGTAACAACTATATTATCAGTGGTCACAACCTTAATAAAGATACACGCAACTTAAAAAAATTATCAATTTCAGAAACATCCATTTAGCAGCATCTAGGCATCTAGCATACAACAACAACAACAAAGCCTTTTAGCATGCCAAGTTGCCAACAATCTGCACCATACAACATAGCAGGTCCCCTATGACTGTTCTATTTGATTCTATGGCTAACATCTTCATCGATAGCCCCATCTCTCACCTTCACCGTCTCATTGATATCCCAATCTCTCAGTAACACAAATTCCAAACATCAAAAGATATCCTTCTTGGGCAGTACCTAACCCTACAAACTAACATCTCCCTCCTCATGTATAGTGTGCCGAAGTCACACCTCATATAATCAGTCTTAGTTCTGCTAAATCTACAACCTTTTAACTCTAGAGTTTGCAGCCACAACTATAGTTCCTATCTATTCATGCCCATCTTCCATGAACTATAACTACCTTGTCAGCAAACGGATCAAACAGCATAGGGTATCTCTTTGTGTGTCCCCTGTGAACTCATTCATCACCAAGGCATAGTAGCATCTAACATACGATGAAGAAACAAAATGGAGTGCCATGCTTCAATAACTTCATTATTGTGCATGACTGAACCATTGAACAAAGAATGAGTGTTTTTAGAATGCAAAATTTGGTGTTGTGTTGATGGTGTTCAATTCTCCATTCAATCAACTTGGACATCAAGTTATTATCGACATGTTGCTCTTCAATTTGTTTAAAATAAAATAAAAAAGAAAGCAAGATGGAAACTAAGGAAACATCTGCACAATAGAGATTGGAAAACATATGTCAAGCCAAACATGTAAACACCACAGAAACTATGCCTATAGATCTACATTTTGCATCCATTTTGTGCAAGCAATTCATTAAGTTCACATGCGGGAGGCAAGCAAAATGACATTTGACATTATTTTCCCAAATGATAGCAGGTAAGGAAATGAATAGCATTCACAATGCCATCACAATTACAGTCCAAATCAAAGCTCACAGCACAAAAGTTTAGGAAAAATGAATATGCAGTTCAATTAAATTAATTTAAGCAACAACAAACATAATGAAGAAATACGACTCATTGAACCATGTAAACTATAGATATGGCTTACAAGAAAGCTCAACCATAATAACATATAACAGCAGAGAATACGGTTGGAACTAGTTTCAACTTTCAAATTGTTCCACAATAAAACATGTCTCACTGCATAAAAATAATCCTACCATCAAGCTTGCTTTATTTCATCATGGGTTCAATTTGCTATCACATGATTTTAATGGTATGATCATGCCCCTCATTTCTTATCTGCATTTTGGTCATGAGGAATGACTACTAGCCCATTCCATTCTGTAAACACAAGTGGCCTAGGACAAGGTTATCTTGATTGGCTTTCAATACATGAAAGAATGGGTCGGTCTATCACCATGGTATTCCATTTCATAGCTTGCCAATCAAAGAGTGATTCATTACAAAAGACGGTAGGATGCTACCAAGGTGGACGAGATCATAATCAGATGAGCATTCTGCATAGTCTCAAACAGGCCAATGTAACTATGTATTATCGTAGAGTAGGTGCTCAGGCAATGGATGAGTTTGGGGTTTAACCAAAATATGATCAACCACAGCAAACAATCTCATAAAAGTTAAAAAAAAAAACACATAAATTTTGACGGTACAAGTTCACTTACCAAATCTTCCCAGAAACGACCTGAAACAGCCTTTTTGAATCTAATTATCCACTTGCCACCATTCTGATTTGCAGGATCCTGATCCATTGAAGACCATTAACCACCAGCAACAGGAATAGATAATCGGACATACAACACGTAGACAGAGAGACGACAGAGAATGCCATGTTCTAAATAATACCTCCCAGAGGGGACGGATGCCATCCTTGAAGAGATGAAGGTCAGTGGGGCTCGGCAGGGAAGAAGGGCGCGCAAGGTGGCAGTAGCAAACCCAGAACGATTCGACCTTCAAGTATTCAAAAAAGGAAGAAGGAAACAGCAGTGAACTGAACTGAAATTAGCAATCCCCCACAACAAATACAACAATCCGAGAGACATACTGTGCTGAAATCGATGATCTTCTTGATGTTGTCCTCGTACGCCTGCGACCTCGCGCCAGGCGTCCGGCGCGTGTACCAGAGCACGAGCTTGCGCTGCAGACACGCAACCAAAATTCACTGAGTCGAAATCCACTTGTACAATCTCACCAATCAACGCGGGGGAGGGCGGGGGGGGGGGGGGGGGCAAAGTCAACAGTTAGTTGAGGCGTACGACAGATCTAGCTGCGGCAGAGTCTTACCCTAAGGGGGTGGAGGCCGGCCTTGAGGTCGCGGTTGCGGCGCTCGGTCTCCTCCGGATCCGCTTCGTCTTCCTCGGCGGCGGCGGGCGCGTCATCCTTCCGCGCGTGAGGCAGTTGCTGCTCCTCCTGCTCGGTCTCCTTCTTCTCCACCGCCGCCTCCATGGTGCGCCGTTTCACAGCGATTTGGTCAGAACTCTCGAGCAGGAAGAAGGGTTGCGAGGAGGACTGAACGAGGGGAACGAGAAAGGTGCAAGGAGAGTGTAAGGTTTTGGGCCCCTTTTCTCTTCTGTTGGGCCTGCCGCGAGGTGTTCTGGATATTTCTTCGCGAAAATTGGCTCCTCGACGGCGAGCGATTTGCTCGATGACAGTATGTTTTTATTTAATTTGTCGATGGCATCACACTTAATATAATATTTTAATATAAAATAGATATAAAATTATATAAGAAACTAAAAATTATACTATAAAATTTTTTAGGTTCTACATGATAAGAACTATAAAGTAAAAAATTGTTTTGTACTGAAATAACCATTTTGCGTCTCTTTATAAATAGAAAAAGTTAATCATTGTTAATTTATTCATATATTTATAGGACATTAAAAATATTAAAAAAATTACATAAAGCATATATCACCAAATCTTAACTATGCTAAAAATATTAGCTCAAAATAACGAAGTTTATAATGGTACATTTAGCATCATTGAGTTATAGATTTATCTCCTATCAAGCTTAATTGATATATTAAACTTTATTATTTTGATCTAATATTTTTAGCATAGTTATTATTTGGTTATGTAAGCATTATATGATTTTTCAATATTTTTAATGTCCTATAAATATATGATAAAAATTAACTATGGTTAACTTTGTCTATTTACGAAGAGGAGCAAAATAATTATTTAGTGCAAAACAACATTTTTACTGTATAGTTCTCATCATGTAGAGCATAGAAAATTTTATAGTATAATTTTTGGACATATATATGATTTTATATTTATTTTTAAAAAATAATTTATTAGACATGGTGCCCACCAAAAAAAAAATCCAAGAACCAGAGTGTCTTCTAGCAAATTGCTCTATTTGAGATGTTCAATAACAATGGATAGTCACTTTCAGTGTCCAGAAGCCAATTTTACCTATTTCTTTTGGTGGACCGTGTCAAGACGAAGTTCCATCACAATTTTCTCTCGAATGAATGTGCCCAGTCAATATTCTCAAAAAAAAAAGGACCTCAGTCCACGCGCTGCACTGCTTGGGCCAGGCCAGTGAGAAACGAAAACAAATTCATTTGTACCGAGTCAGGCCGAGAGGCTCCTTCTCATCGGCTAGGTCAAGCTATAGTCCTTTAGCAAAAATCGTTGCATCTCATATATTGGGCCGTTTTTGGTGGTGGGCCAATGGGTCAACAAAGTTAGGCCCTGTTTAGTTCCAACGAAAATCTAAAATCTCAACTATTTTGGATTCCAAAATCCAGAATGTAAAATATTTTGGTGTGGTGTTTAGTTCCAACTAAAATTTGGCTTATTTTGGATTCTAATGATGAGGATTGTGAGGATGACACACAAAATTTAGTTTATTTTGGTCTCTTGAGTCCAAAATACAAAATGGAGAATGGATCACTTTTTGTCAACTATTTTGGATGATGTTTAATTTCATTTTATAAAGTGAAGAATCAAAACCCAAAATATTTTGAATTTCATTGGGAACTAAACAGGGCCAATGCGCTGACCGAAGAAGGTCCACTACAAATTGGCCGCCCGACATATAAGAGTACCGTTATCCAAGATAAAGCTTCGGCTTCATCATCAAATCATCGATGAACTGGTAAATATTATATCCATTGAATAATCTCCAATCAACTTTCAGGAATCATTTTATGTAGGAATCCATGTATATATATATATATATATAGGCATAAAAAGTGTCAAGCAATTTGTCTTGGTAAATATACCAAGCACACAACTATGGCATCCTGGGTTTGAAACCGAGGAAAGCCAAATAAGAGTTGACTTCTAAAACGGAAGCGCGTATAGCCAATTTGTTCAGACATGGAAGCTTCAACGGATGTGTTGGAACTTGTAATGGCGCATTCCAATTTGTTTTAGACAGCGCGAAGTAATGTCTACCAGAAAAAGCTGGACGGGGCCAGATCGCAATCTCATTCCCTTTCTCAAATCAGATTAATTTCCTGTGATAAATAAAACTCAGAAAAGGCAGCTAGGAAGCACGTCGGTACGTCATTCTTCTCCGTTCTCCCCTACTCCATCCAAGCAGCGAACATCGATATCGATTCGTGAGATCCCAGTTCCCAAGCGGAATAAACGGCGTTGGAAGGAACAACGGGAGGAAAGAAAACCGGCGCACACGTACACGCTCCCACTACGCACGCCCACCGCCTATTTCCCCGCACTTCCGTGCTCTGGCCCCCCCAAACCCCGCACTTCGCCTCGCCAAACTTTCCCCTCGGCCTCCGCCCGCACTTCCACCACCGCACCTCCCCTCGCAGATGCCCCAGTAGGCTCCAAAAATCCAAAGCCATCCCTCCCCAACCCTCCCATCGACCCCCGGGGCGGCGGCCGGCACCATGACGACCCGATCCAACGGCGACGGCGACGGCCACGGCGGCGCGGGGTCCTGGTACCCGCAGCACCGCCCGCACTACGGGTACGGCGGTGGGTCCGCCTCCTTCCGCGGCTGCTGCTGCTGCCTCTTCCTGCTGCTCACCTTCCTGGCGCTCCTCGCCCTGGCCGTCGCGCTCGTCGTCGTGCTCGTGGTGAAGCCCCGCAAGCCGCAGTTCGACCTCAACCAGGTGTCCGTGCAGTACCTCCTCGTGGCCTCGCCCACGTCCCCCGCGGCGTTGTCCCCGGCCGGCGTGGCCCCCGGCGCCGCCTACCTCTCCCTCAACATCACGCTGCTCTTCACCGCCGAGAACCCCAACAAGGTGGGCATCCGGTACGGCGCCACGGCGTTCGACGTCATGTACCACGGGGTGCCGCTCGGGGTGGCGGCCGTGCCCGGGTTCGAGCAGCCCGCGTACAGCACCCGCCTGCTCCAGACCCGCGTCATTGTCGACCGCTTCAACGTGCTCCAGACCGACGCGCAGGATCTCATCCGCGACGCCGCGATCAACGACCGCGTCGAGCTCCGCATCACCGGCGACGTCGGCGCCAAGATCCTCGTGCTCGGCTTCTCCTCGCCGAAAGTGCAGGTACGAATCGACACGCCACCCGCAACGGCAACCAACAACTCCCGTTCGCTTCCGCCGCAAGTGTTTTTAGCCTCTACTACTCTACTAAAAACACTTCCGCGCGCGAAACTGACGTGATGTGTGAACGAACCCCCAATCTGCAGGTGTCGGTGGATTGCGCGATCGCCATCAGCCCGAGGAGCCAGTCGCTGAAATACAAGCAGTGCGGAGTGGACGGGCTAAGCGTGTAGGAACCAAGCCGCCCCCGCCGCCGCCGTAGAAACTGTAATCCAGTGGAGATTGTTAAAGTGGGTGGATCTGTGCGTGGATTCTAATTTCCCTAATCTGTGGGGTTTGGTTTCCTTCATGTGCTTTAGGTGGTAAATTTTGAGCTCTTACTTTAGAGGAGGCTGCTGATTCTGTGAATTATTGCTGCTTGCAATCAGTAGTTATCAGTATGACCATGGTTATACATTCATGTCGCCTTGCTCAATTGCTTAGGAGCTAAGGGAAGTGGTGGGCAAAGGTGTGAGGGAGGGAGCGGAAGAAGCGAGCGGAATCCCGTCGCTTTTGCTGCTATCTTCCTCAACATCCTCCGGTTCGTCTGTGAACTGTGATTGTTTCGTTTCGTTTCGTTTCGGAGTTGGTGGGTCTGCGCTGTCTGCCATGCCCTTGTCTGGCTAATCTGGTTCACTTCAGCCCGTAGTTAGTGGTAGACTGCTAGTGGTGCCGGGGAGACTGGGAGGGAGAAGTTAGGCCGGGAGAATGTGGGGTGGGTGGTTGTTTTCTCACTTTCATGATAGTGGTGGGTCAAACCGTCAAAATTTTACTGCAATTTACGACTCCATGATGGGGCAAAACGGAAGGGGCAGTGGAATTTAGGCATTGTAAATGCGGACTTTGTATGTAGTTGGTCGTCGCGTGACCTGTGTCGTCTACACATCTCATACTATGTCAGGCAGGTCGGATAGTTGTATTAAAAAAATGTGAGCTACTGACTTCAAATCTCAGTTCGCACATGGCACTGTGGGCTTTGTGTTTTTTGTTTTCTGGTGAATTTACAAGAGAGATGCCACCGGGGTCTTGGTTTGTTGATTCCCATGTTATGCTGCATAAGCTTGTACAAATTTACGCTGGATTTCAATTCCTTTTTGGTTGAAGTCCTTCTAGGCTTGAATTCGGATACCGAAGCAAATTAATTTGCGGAATGCAAATCTAGTTAGAGGTTTTTGCTTAAAGGGTTGTGAATTCTCAAAATCTTATGATAGTATCATTTGTCCATAATATGTATAGTCTTCCAATCTTAGAATCAAAATATCATTTCACTTCTTCCAATTCGGATAACCGGGTATGTCAGTTCAGTCGCTGTAAAGTAAAATTTCTTTTCCTTATCACAACTTGCTGATTGCTGTGGACTTCTCACCCGCCTAAACTAAAAGCTCACACTGCTTGACTAAACCAACTCAGGTCGCTGCATTTCTAATCCGTTGATGGCGGTGAAATGTTGTGGGATCTTAAGGCTGATGCAAATGCGGCAGCCACCAGCCAGTCGTGATCATGAATGTATCCATGGAGCAGATTGTTTTCCTTGCTTTGACGTTTGGCCTTCGGTTTTGGTCAATAGCGACCGTCGTACTAACAAGGACTCACGAGCGCCTACCGTAACCGTAACAACGCCGTTTCCTCCGTCGCTGGACCTGGACATGCGTCTTTATCATTGTCTTGCCTCCTGGATTTTCTGATTTCTGACTCGCTGCAACCTCTCCGTTATTACGCACTTGCCACCTGGTAGTCGGAGCGAGCTTGATGTTCGAGAATGGAGAGCGAACAAATGAGGAGACTGGAGAATCACGTGGCGCAGACGTACAGAGGACGAGGCACACACAGAGACATTTCTGGGGAACTGCTGCATCCGTGCAAGCGGTTGGAAATTGGCTCGGCGCTTCGGATGAGCACTTTTGACCTCTTCACTCTTTGAGTTTGGCAGGGAGCAAAGGTTTTATTAGCTTCTGTTAGCGGGCAGAGAATCCAATAATACACTATCTTCTGCCATGCCATCTCTCTGCACATGAGACGCGGCTAAGGCGTGGTGTCTACATGCATAGCCCTACCTCCGTCTCAAGAGTGCAATCCTAGTTTTCGATAAGTCATTTTATTCTAAATTCAACCAAGTTTTTTAAAAACATATCAAAATTTACGTTTCCAATTAGCTCCTGATATCCACAACCATTATTGAGCTTTGTAATTTCAATATAAAATTCGTCTTTATACGATTTGATTCTATATGCAAAAGTTATGAATCTTGAGATTGATATAACTATTAATGGTTGGGGTAGCATTTCTAGGGATAACTGTCACTCTTAAACTTCTCTCCACTTCATTTCTAAAGAAAAACAATAACAAAAAAATATTAAGTAGTGTTCATTAGCATTTTTTCTTACTACATTTGCAAATATTATTCTATGGTAAATTTACCCTACAAAAACCCAACACTGTATCGATGAAGTTGTAATTTGTTTCTCTGTCAACGGCAGTGATGAGTACTCAGGAAAAAATACTCCTTCCGTTTCAAATTATAATTCGTTTGACTTTCTTTATCTCAAGTTTGACCGCTTGTATTGTTCAAAAAAATTAGTGTAAACATAATCAAATTTAAGTCATTCGTGTAAATCATTTATTAAATAAGCAAGCCACAACAAAAGATGTAATATTTTGTATAAAAAATTGAATAAGACGAGTGGTCAAACTTGATGTTAAAAAAGTCAAACAAACTATAATTTGGAACGGATGGGGTACATTCAAAACTGTCTGCACAACATCGTTGCCTTGTTAAAACAACACATGTTAAAGAATATGTTTGTTTGTGCAACTAGATTTGCCTGATTTTGCATTGCTAGTCAAACCTAAATTTGCCCACGCAAGTGAGCTAAATTGGCTAGCTTCAAATAGCAAAGAAATTCGCGGAAGCACATGCTGAGCATGTGTTTGGTTCGGAAGGTGATGTAGAATGAAATAGATTTGAATTGAGAGATTATATACTTAGTGTTTGGTTGGAGGAATGGAATAGTTCAATTTTTTGTTTGGTAGGTGAAACGAGGATAAATTGGCAATTTGGCATCAACTCTGTTAACAACCGGTCACAGTGGAGCTCGTTTGTCAGTCACCAAAATCCTCCCTCTTTCTCCTTCGTGTAGCACTGCTCATTGTTAGCAGTGAGTAAATTTTGCTAACAATGAGAGGAAAAAGAGAGAGAACAAACAGAAATTAGTGAACTTTGCGTATCTTCAATCGCCGACAAGTGAATTGAACATGCATATGCTCAGAATGTACACGAATAATCCTCACACAAATGCTCGAGGAACCTCGGCACGGGCGCGGTGCCCATGCGGAGCGATCCCTCCAGGATTTGCACCACCTGCCCCATGGTCGGCCTGAGCGCCTCGCTCTGCTGTATGCACCAGCACGCGACGTTGCACGCGCGGCCGAGCTCCTCCACGTCCGCGTCCCCGGCCAGGCGCTCGTCCAGCAACGCCAGGAACTGCCCCTCGCGGACCTTGGTCGCGGCCCAGAGCGGGAAGTAGCAGCCGGCGGCGGCGTCGCGGTTCCTCCGCCCGGAGATGAGCTCCAGGAGCATCATCCCGTAGCTATACACGTCGGCCTTGGGCGTGATGGGGAGGCCCAGGATCCACTCGGGCGCCAGGTACCCCAGCGTGCCGCGCGCGGTCGTCAGCGCCTGGCTGAAGTCGCGCACGATGAGCTTGGCCATGCCGAAGTCCGCCACCTTGGGGCAGAACCCGGCGTCGAGGAGGATGTTCTCCGGCTTGACGTCGCAGTGCACGATCCGCTCCTGGCACTGCTCGTGGAGGTAGACCAGCCCCCGCGCGACGCCGGCCATGATCCCGAACCTGGCGCGCCAGTCCAGCAGCCTGAAGCCGTGTCCCGACAGCACGGACGCCAGGGAGCCGTTGGGCATGTAGTCGTAGACCAGGAGCCTCTCGTGCCTCGTGGCGCAGAACCCTCGGAGGCGGACGAGGTTGACGTGCTGGATCGTGCCCAGCGTCCTGACCTCGGTGCGGAACTGCTTCTCCCCCTGCGCCGAACCCTCGAGCCGCTTCACGGCTACCGCGGTGTGGTCAGGGAGCGTCCCTCTGTACACGGAGCCGAAGCTGCCCATCCCCAGCTTCTGCGAGTAGTTGTTCGTGCACCGTGCGAGGTAACCGTAGCTGAACACGAGGAGAGAGCCGTCATGGTGCACGGTCTCGTCACGGCGTCGAAGTCGAGCCCTGGCAAGAACGAAGAGCAGAAGGCAGAGCATCGCGAGAACAATAGCAGAGGACACGACAAGGACGGGAAAGCGACCATCTCTCTGGTTTGCAGTTGCAGCAACAAGGTCGGCGGCGGCGACTCTGAGGAACAGAGTAGAAGCCCCGGCATCGCCGACGGAGAGCTGCTGGACGTTCCGAAGGTCACCGTCCCACACCAAGCAGCCGTCTCCTCTGTAAGCGTAAGCCGTGCAGGAGCAGTTTCTCAGGCACGCCGACGCACAGTCTCCGGAGCTGCCCGCATCCGCCGCCGGGGAATAGCCGCCGGGCAGCTGGACATTTAGCAGAGGAGAGAAACCCATCCGTCGATGCCGCGTTGCCGCCGCACTGCAACTGCAAGCTCGTCTTCCTCGCGCAGCCGGCGCTCCAGAGCTGGTTGACCCAGTCCCCCAGCGCCACGGGCTCGAACCCCGGCAAGCACCGGCAGTACTGCGAGCTGGACACGTCGCAGAGGCCGAACGGCCCGCAGACGGAGTACACGTCGCACTGCGACGTGGGGGTCGCCCAGTGCAGCAGCCACTGCCGGGACGCGTCGGACCAGTCGTACATGGTGAGCTGCCCGTGAGGGCTCATCACCATCCTCGAGACGGTCGACGGGTCGACGACGCGGAACGAGTAGCTCACCTCGTCGCTGCTGTTGACGAAGGCGAACGTGTACTTGGCCGGCGACGTGCCCATCTCGGGGATGGGGACGAAGTACCGCCCGTTCCAGGCGCCGATGCGGTGGTAGACGGTCGTGCCGTTCCACACGAAGACGTACTGGGCCGATCCGTGAGGGTCGACCCGATCCGTGTACAGCCCCGTGGACGGGTCGGTGGCGCTCCGCCACGACCGGAGCGCCTGGTACGCGCCGGTGCTCCTGTTCAGCCCCACCCAGCCGCCTGGCACCAGCGTGTCGGTCGGGTGGTCGAAGCTCTGCCAAATGATCGCCGACGAGTTGCCGCCCCGCCGGCACCGGCCACGCAGGACCAAGTTCCCGGTGTCGAGGAGCACCGCCACGGCCGTGCCTTCGTCGCACGGACGTGTCGAGTTGGATGACCAAATCGCCTCCTTCGATCGGTTTCCCGCCAGGAGGAGGAGGAGTAGGCTGCCGTCCTGAGACACGGTTAGCTCCGCGGACGACGGGTCGGTGACCGAGGAGTCTCTGTTCATCACCCAGATGACAGTCCGTCCCGGGATCCGCTTGTACCATATGCCGACGTAGTGGCCGGGGTTTCCCGCCGGGGAGAAGAAGCCCAGCTCGAACTCCCCTCCCGCCGATACCAGCGTCCGGTTTCCGGTGAGAGAATCTCCTGCGGAGAGCGTGTCGCTCGCCGCGGCAGATGAGCACGGCCTCCGGAACAAGCACGCGAGCAAGAAGAACAGAACAAGGTGGCGCCACGAACACATATACGCCCGCGCGTGCTGTTTGGTCTTTGGTGATGGCTGTAATGCTTACTAGTAGCTGTTTACCCTAACTTATTCGCCGTTTCTCTCGTACTTATGCGGTGCTCACGGGTCAGGGAACTCCGAACGCGCACGGACACGGTCAAGTATTCAGTGCTGTCGCTCCGCCCAAAAAAAGTATGCAGTGCTGTCTTTGTTGATTTTGTTAAATCGGGTATACGGTCGGAGATTGGCGGTGCATGGGCACTGGAGCACGCTGGAAATTGACCGAAGACCAGTCGTGGGTGTACAGACCTGGCAAGTGGAGCTCGTGTCGCCCTCGCAGTCGCATCACTGGCTTACGTATGTGGAGTTCTGATTTCTGAACACACACACCTGCGTCGCTTAATCCGTTTCGTCGTAGTCGTAGACGGCAAGCAGAGAAATTAAAGAATGGTCAGGCATGGGTAGCCAAGAATTCGTGATTTCAGGTGAGGTATGCTACTGTTTGTCTATCGTCTCCCGCGTTGTCTTTGCCCAAGTCCAAGCCAGGGAGGTTGGGGCACCACAGTATGCGCAGAACTTTAGGAAGAGCATCCTCGCATTTTCAAACCACTGAACACTGATGTTAAACTACTTCCCTCCGTCCTATAATATATGACGTTCTAGTTCCTAGAGATTGTTCCAAAACAATTGACGTTGTAGCTTAATAGGTCGTTGTCAGCCATTTTATTCAATGGTACTCAAGTGCAGTACTTTCTGAAAGTGAATAAAAAAGAAAAAAGTTCTAGCGAGGCAGCTACTCTGTCTCACAGCACCGAGCACTAAGGCAAGGCCAGTCATCGCAAAACTCCATGATTGCATATAGGAGTGTTTTGGTAAACTAGCTTTAGCATTCGTATTGACGAGATGTTCTTAAACGATATGTATTATGGAACGGAGGGAGCACTGTTTTGTGCATCAAGAGCACTCGGATATCATTGAATCAAGAGCTACTGTTTTTAAATAAACTCTAAATTTTCTATACCCAAATTATATACAATGAATTTAGACTACTTTTCATAATGGCTGATGTGGTAAAGTTTATAAAACAAAATAAATTCAATGACTACTATTGTTATCCTAACCAGAGTTTATTAAATTGATGGTTTGATGCATCTACTTTTTAGATGGAAAAATATAACCGCTCTATAGTAAGTCTTTAATCAGTAAACACTAGATTTGTTTCTATAGAATTAGTAAACACTATATTTATTTTTATATAAAATGACAATGATGTCTGGCATCTGCAACTTATGCCGGGTATTATTTTATAGTCTCTAACTAAGGCTGAGGGTCTGTTTGGAACACATGAATACAAAACAAAGGAATGGAAAAAAACGCACGAATATGATTGAGTGAAAAGTGAAAAACTACAGGATTTCAAAACACGAGAATAAATACTTTGAGGTGTTTGGATTGCAAGGCTTCACTATCATGTGTTCCTAAGCACCAATTATATCGATTGATGTATCCTAACACGGTATTTAGACGCTTTATTACTTTTTTAATTCATCTATATGCAGTGAATAAAAAAATCACATATACGCATAGTAGTACTAGTCTTTTTCTGTTGGGCTGCGGACTGTTGCGCCATGACGAGCAAGCGATCAGCAAGCCATGTTCGACTGGATGCTTTTTTTCCCTATGATTTGTACAGCATAGGAACCTTTCCTCTGGAACGGGACACATCTTTCCTGTATTCCAAACAACAAAAAACTTTTCTAAAGAATGCATTTCTTTGAAATTCCTTTAGATTTCCTTCGCTCCAAACAAGGCCTGAATATTGTGGATTTATTTTATATTCTGACTCTCAAGGTCTAACAAATGGAAAAAATGGTTACATATGACTTAGTGTCACACACAATTTTAAGAATAAAAATTGAATGCGAATAACTCATATGTGCCTAGAGATCAATCACACACATAAACCGACAAATCTTTAAATAGTACCATCACGGAGTGCTTATTACATAACGAATAATATTCTTAAACATAACAGCGGAAATAAAGATAACTCTCGCGACGAAGCTCCACTTCACAGGGAACGCCGACTGGTTGACCACTAGCTTAGTACTCCTCACGGTAGTCTTCATAGCCATCTGATGAGGATGATAAAGCAAAGGGTGAGCACTTAAAGTACTCAGCAAGAGTAACACAGGGTTATGAAGTTCAAAGGCTGACACTGTCTGAACTGCGGTTGCTTTTAGCTTGGTCAAGTTTTACCAACACTTAGCTTTAGTTATGCAAAACCCAATTAATAACCACATGATAAGATTAATAATCAACATTAACAACTAAACAACATGATCATCTACACTGTGAGTTTTCCAGGCCGCTCGTGACCGTGAGCACGGCTATCATGATAGATTTACACTCTGTAGAGGTTACGCACTTTACCCACAAGCCGTGTAGCCCATATGCCCGGGTTTATAACTCCCGTAACACTGCCAAGGTGAGCGGGCATGGTACATTACGAAGTCTTTCAAAAGCTCTTCCTAGCATGTAGCGGACCCTATGGATCCAATGCAAAGGGGTATATGGGACACCTCGATGGTACCACCCGCAGCGGTCCCCATACAAGCTATACCCCATAACCAGCTCGGCAAAGGTGCCTTTCACGAACCACAAGCATGTTGGTCCAAACTTCATACTTAACTAAAGCCAGAGCCATTATAGCACTCATGGTTGCATTTAAATCTCAGCTTTTGCCCTACAGTGGGGTCCTATTCCATGTTGCTATAAAAGCCAGTTTTATCCATCATTGCATATAATCATTAATCAATATTCTTCTCATACTTCATAAAGCATAGCAGATCTACCCATATGCGAAAGTATCCCAAGGTGACAAGGTACAGGGTAACAAGCTATGGTAAAGATCTAAATAGGAATCAATTGAGACACATGCAATCATGACTAGGTGAATTAAAGTGAATTGGTAACAAGGATGATCCCATGTTAAACTTGTCTTGATCACAAAGCTCCTGGTGGTCCTGATCTGCTGTAAAGAACTCTGGAACACCGAAAATCTCACCGGCTATACTCGATCAACATCACCACGTAATCATCCGAACAATCATGCACGAAGCAAATAAGATTTAATTAGAACATTACACCATACATAATAAAGAGGTTTATGAAAAGGTTTTAAAACAGATCTATATTATACTACGATCACAAAGACGCGAGAATCACGCTAAACGGATCTAAAACGAATAAACTACAGATTAAACAAGATTTCAAAGAGCAAGATTAAAGAATTAAAAGAATTAATCTAAATTTTATTTTCAAAAGTAATTAACATAGATGAAATCTATACTACTGGATAGAGTATAAAATTATGAATCTAACGCAACTTGAACGGATCGATTTGGATTAAAAACGAGCAAATTATAAGCATTTAAAGATCGGTGGCAAATCTGTAAATAGGAATTCTCATTTATTTTCGAAATAAAAACAGATCTAAAAAGGAATACGTTTTCCAGAGGGAGAAACGTAAAGGTGGGGGCGCCATAGGACCGCGGGTTGAGGGCCCAAGAACCCGAGGGGCTCTTTAGCAAAAGTGCCAGGACGAAGGGGTATCCATCCCTCTGGTCGATCCGATCCAGAGCGGATGGTGGAGATTAGAAGGGGGGGAGAGAGAGAGGAGGAAGAGGTGGCGCGACGGCCGGAGCAGAGGCCTAGGGCGACGGCGCCATGGCCGGCCAGAGGCGGAGCTCGCCGGCGCAGGTTGATCGGGGGCTCTGGTACCCGGTTTTCCAATCCGAGGGCACCAGGAGAAAGAGAGAGCGAAGGCGAACTCACCAGGGTGCTTGGTGGGGCTCGGGGACGGACGCGGACGGCCGGCGGCGAGAGACAGCGACGGCGGAGCCCCTGTGCAACGCAAGACGCTCGGTGTGAGCGATACACAAGAAGAAAAAGGGAGGGAGAAGGTGTTCCGCGGTCACGCGAAGATGACGCGAGGCTCGGAGAGGGCTTACGGCGGCCGGAGACGCGGTGCATTGCTCGGCTGCTTGCGAGGCGAGGCGATGGGACGAGGCGGCGCGTGGGGCGCTATTTAAAGGGCCGGGGTGCGGAGTCCTACGCGGAGACGACGCGCGCGGGTATCTCGCGGGGTCGGTTGTGGCGCGGCAGTTGCGGAGGCGGCGGCGGAGCAGAGTCCAGAACGGACTCGGAGGGAGGAAGAAGGACACGCTGACGTGCGGGGCCGTTGCATCAGCGAGAGGGAGGAGGGAGGAGAGGCCGCGGCCGAGCGGGCCTTCGGAGCGGCTGGGCCGAGGCGAGGGAGGCCGGCCCAATCGAGAGCTGGCGGACTGGGCCGAGAGCGAGGAGGTGGTCGGCCCACGCGGGAGAGGAGGAGAAGGGAAGGGCTGGTGGGCTTCTCGGGCCAACAGGCCGAAAGAGGAGGAGGGGGGAGAGAGAAGGGTTTTCTTTTTATTTTCTTTTTGCAAATGATTTTCAAACTAATTTTCAAAAGGGTTTTGAAATCCTTTTTAAGTTTTGCAAACTCACCCAACACAAGGAAAAATGCAGAGGCATGCTATGCACATACAAGTTGAACCCTAGCATTTGGTATTTATTTTAGATTTATTCATTTAATTCTATGATCACCAAATTGCTTGAAAATAAATCAAATTTCATTTAAATTCAACTCTAATTTCTATTTCAAATTTTAGGGTGTTACAAATCTACCCCCCTTAAAAGAATCTCGACCCGAGATTCCCAGATTTTACTTACTTAAAGAGTTGATGGTAGGTTTTTCTTAGATCTTCCTCTCTTTCCCAAGTGGCCTCTTTCTCGGTATATCGATTCCACTCTACCTTGCACATCTTGATGACCTTACTCCTTGTAATTCTTTCAGTTGTTTCCAAAATCTTAACCGGATATTCCTCATAGGTCAAATCTTCCTTAACTGTTAGTTCCTCCAACGGTAACTGTGCTTCGGGTACCCGCAAACACTTCTTGAGCTGAGATACATGAAACACATCGTGAACTCCTGACAAGCTTTCTGGTAACTCTAACCGATAAGCAACTTCTCCACGTCTCTCAAAAATCTTGAACGGACCAATATATCTGGGTGCTAACTTTCCTTTCATATTGAACCGTTTCACACTTCTCATAGGTGACACTTTCAAGTAGACATAATCACCTACCTTAAAAGACAAATCTCTTCTTCGGTTATCAGCGTAACTCTTTTGTCGAGACTGTGCTATCTTCAGATTATCTCTGATTACTCGGACTTGTTCTTCTGCATCTCTTAGAACATCTGACCCAAACACTTGGGTTTCTCCCGTTTGATTCCAGAACAACGGAGTTCTACACTTCCGTCCATACAAAGCTTCAAACGGTGCCATCTTAAGACTTTCCTGATAACTGTTGTTATATGAGAACTCAGCATAGGGCAAACTCTTGTCCCAACTGGTACCATACTGCAAAGCACAAGCTCTCAACATATCTTCTAGCACTTGGTTTGTTCTTTCTGTCTGTCCATCTGTCTCAGGGTGATAGGCTGAGCTAAAATTCAACCCTATTCCAAGGGACTCATGCACTTTCTTCCAAAAGCGTGAGGTGAACTGGGTTCCTCTATCTGACACAATCTTCTTTGGAACTCCATGCTGGCATACTATTCTTTCCATGTACAACTCAGCTAACTGTGCTCCCGTATAAATGGTTCGAACTGGCAAGAAGTGAGCTACCTTAGTCAAGCGATCAACTATGACCCAAATCGAGTCAAACCTTTCCGAGTAAGCGGTAACCCAACTATGAAATCCATACCAACTTCATCCCACTTCCATTCAGGTATCTTCATCGGTTGCAACAGTCCTACAGGTCTCTGATGTTCCACTTTAACCCTCTGACATGTATCACATATTGCTACATACTCTGCCACGTCACGTTTCAATCCAACCCACCAATATTTCTCTTTAAGATCTAAGTACATCTTAGTGCTTTCAGGATCTATTGAGTCAGTTGACTCATGAGCTTCTCGTAGAATCGTCTGTCGAATAGACTTGATGTCGGGAACGCAGATCCTCTTTCCATACCACAATGTACCATTACCATCTAACCGGAAGCCTGGTGATCTTCCTTCCTTCATGTTCCCAACTATTAACTGCAGATTCTTATCCTGCAACTGACCTTCACGAATCTCCTTCTCTAGTGTAGGCTCCACTACCATCTCCATAGCATTAGCAACAATGCTCAAGTTGGGATGCTCAAGTTCAGCACACAACTCTTCAGGCATAGGTATTGTCCGAATCTCATTAGCATAACTTTTCCTGCTAAGAGCATCGGCCACCACATTGGCTTTACCAGGATGATAGTGAACATCTAAGTCGTAATCCTTGATCAGCTCCAACCAACGGCGTTGCCTCAAATTCAAATCTGATTGAGTAAAGATGTATTTCAAGCTCTTATGGTCGGTGTAAATGTCACACTTATGACCAATAAGATAATGTCTCCATATCTTCAATGCATGAACCACAACTGCTAATTCCAAATCATGAGTCAGATAATTCAACTCATGCTTCCTCAGTTGTCGCGAAGCATACGCAACAACTCTTCCTTCTTGCATAAGCACACAACCCAAACCAAGACGAGAGGCATCACAATAAATAGAGAACTTCTGACTCAAGTCTGGCAAGGTCAACACCGGAGCTGTAGTCAATCTCTTTTTCAATTCTTCAAAGTTAGCCTGTCACTTCTCTGACCAAACAAACTTGGCATTCTTCTCAAGCAACGCGGTCATAGGTTTAGCTAGCTTAGATAATCCTTCAATGAACCTTCTATAATATCCAGCTAAGCCAAGAAAACTACGAATCTCACTGACATTGGTTGGGGGTTTCCAATTCAGTACATCTTCCACCTTACTAGGATCAACTGATATACCTCCATTAGACACAACATGGCCAAGGAAGGAAACTTCTTTCAACCAAAATTCACACTTACTTATTTTAGCATACAACCAGTGCTCTCTAAGCTTCTGTAATACCAATCTCAAGTGTTCAACATGTTCATCATCGTTCTTGGAGTAGATCAGAATATCATCAATGAATACCACCACAAAGTTATCCAGATATTCCATAAAAACCTTGTTCATCAAGTACATGAAGTATGCAGGTGCATTGGTAAGACCGAATGACATCACCGTATATTCATACAACCCATACCTCGTAGTGAATGCTGTCTTGGGAACATCTGAAGCACGGGTCTTCAACTGATGATAACCAGACCGGAGATCAATCTTAGAGAACACACAAGCACCCTTCAACTGATCAAACAAATCATCGATTTTGGGCAAAGGATACTTGTTCTTGATAGTTACCTCATTGAGTGACCGATAATCAACACACATCCTCTGACTGTCGTCTTTCTTGTCAACAAAAATAACCGGTGCACCCAAGGTGAAGAACTAGGGCGAATAAAACATTTATCCGACAACTCTTTAATTTGTTTCTTAAGTTCTTCTAATTCTTTTATTCCCATCCTATATGGTCTTTTAGCTATAGGTGCAGTTCCAGGTATTAACTCAATTATAAATTTAATGTCACGATCGGGAGGCATACCTGGCAAATTTTCCGGGAACACATCTGAAAATTCATCAACAACCCGCTCTGCTGGGTTGTCATTCTCCTCAAGCTGATTGACAACGGCTGTCGGTGGAGGTTGCATGACCACATCAACACTGATCCTGCCCCCTGTAGGTGTAGACAATTCAACTATCTTCTTATCACACTTGATCACTGCATCTTGCTTTCTCATCCAGTCCAAACCCAATATAACATCAATTCCAGCGGTCCTCAAAACTGTAAGCTGAGCTTTGAAGTCTACCCCCTTAGAGTAACAGTAACCGATGGACGATAACAATCGGTTCTCATAACCCCACCCAGTGAATTTACGATCATAGGATTTTGCATTGCTAACAAAGATATTCCATGCATTCTAACAAAAGCTTGCGATATGAAAGAATGTGATGCTCCAGAATAAAAAAGAATAGTAGCAGGAATGGAGTTGACATGGAACGTACCCATCATCACTTCTGGCGCTTCCTGAGCTGCTTCTGCAGACACATGATTCACGCTCCTATTATGTGAGGGCGGCTAGTACCTTCCTCTCTGGTTGTTGCTATTCTGACTTGGAGGGTTTGGTGAGTTTTGCTTCTTGGGGTAGTTATAGGAGAAATGTCCGGGTTCACCACAAGCAAAACACTTGATGGGTTTATTGGGAACATTAGTCTTTGCTGGGGTACTGCTGGATGAGCCTTGACGAGGTCCCGAGTAACCACCCTGCTGCTGGAATGGTGGACGTTGCTGGTTCGGGTTATGGTTCCCAAAGTTAGATGTGCCTTGGTACCTCTGCTGGTAACCCTGCTGAGGATAGTTGGGACGCTAGCGAGTGTTGCTCCCAGAAGCTTGTCCCCTAAGCTTCCTCTTCTTGTCCATCTCCCTGTGTTCATTGTCCAGGACGATGGCACAGTTCACCAGGGATTGGAAATTCGGGTATGTATTACCCTTCAGCTGCAACCGGAGTTCATAGTAGATCCCCTTTAAGAAGAGACACTGCTTATCAGCATCATCCCTTACTTCATTGGGAGCATAGCGAGCTAGCTGCGAGAACTTGTCTGGTACTCGCTGACTGACATCTGTCCCAACCGAAGGTTCCTGAATTCTTCTTGCTTCAGCTCTATGATTCCCTCTTGAATGTGGCACGCCTTGAAGTTCTGGGAAAACTCTTCCCAGGTGATAGCGGGAGCATTGCCGGGACGAGCATCTTGGTATGTGTCCCACCAAGTCTGAGCTGCACCTTGAAGTTGACCAGAAGCATACAACACTTTCTCCTGGTCATTGCACTGGGCGATGTTGAGTTGTTTTTCCACCGCACGCAACCAATCATCCGCCTCCAACGGATCACTAGCATGGAAGAAAACAGGAGGGTGTCCTTGCAGAAATTCCCTCCGCTTGTTGACAGGTGGAGCTCCAGCAGGTTGATGGGGTTGGTTCTGCATGAACTGCATCATGGTTTGCATTGTCTGCATCATCTGAGCCTGCATCTGCTCTGGAGTCATCGCAGGTGGTGGAGGTAGTGGGTGCTGGTTATTGTTGTTGTTGTTGTCGTCCTGAATTCCATTGCCACTGGTGTTGGATCCGGAGTTGGTCCTAGTGCGAGGTATCTATCATATAGAACATAAGAACAAATTTAAAAGCTGACATGAGATGAGTCTGCAACTTTTTTGGATTTTTAGCACAACAGTAGTCTAGAAAAATAGTCATATCTGAAGTTCCCAAACTCAAACCGAGACATAGCTTACATGTTTGGAAAGATAAAGAATTTATCTACAACTTTCGTAATTCTGACTTTTTCTGATTCTGACATTAACTTAATCATAATTTGTGTTTAAACAGATTTGTCTAGAATACCGAACTGCGTAGAAACATCAACTTGCAGGAATTGTTTCTCTTAACTCTGAACAGATATGAAGGTGCTTCTTGCGGCCACGGAAAGATAAGGAAGTATACTGTTTCCAGTTCAATTTTTGTGATTTTAGGACGTTCGGAATTAATTGGGCAAAATTAACAAGACAGGGAGGTCTGAAAAGACAGATTAACGAAAACTGCAACTTTATTTATTATCATCTTTCAAATAACCCAACCTAAGCTATGAGTGTTGTGGACAGGCCCACAACCTCAACATTCATTACAAAGAACCAACTCACACACTAGCAAAAGCTCAAGCAAATAAACACTTAGAAGAACACTAGCACACACGACTCACGAACTAGCGAATAAACTATAAAGGGACTCCTAGTCCTAATTCTTCTTGATCTTCTTGAAGTTCATTGGCAGCCCAAACTCTTCGCGAAGCTCATCTTGTTGTTGGTAACTGCGCTTAAGCTCCTTGCGCAGCTCCCTTGCTTCTACTAAGAGATGACCATACATGTTCATCATCTCTTGAACGAAGTTGACGAACTCATTCAGGACGGGGCCACCTTCCCCGTTAGGTTCGGTGATTATCCAACCTTGCTCTGCATCGAAACGAGGGATGTAACGGCGCCGGGTGTTGGCGATCCTTTCCCTGAATTTGTTTTGGATGGCCATATATGCAGAGAATGCGGCGTCCTTCATGCTTGCTTCCATGGTAAGATTAACAACACAGCTATGGAAGGTATAATCCACACGTTCAGCTGCTTGCCCACTAGCACTTCCACAGATGTAGATCTTTGCCTTCCAGTAGGTGTTGGCGAGGGGGTGTTTGAATTCCTTGTAAGTGTACATGGTTGCAATCACGGGTCCTGGGTGGCATTCTATCACAAGGTCCACCAGCTGGGAGTGAGCGTAGCTGCTGTGCGCTCCTCCTCTGATATACTTAGTGCGGATCCACCCTGGCTCTCCTGGTAGGTCTTCTTCGACGACATCATGAGTAGAGGAATTAACATCAGCACTTGGGGCATGGGGGCTTCCTTCCCCGTGGTACTCTTCGCCACTGGAGATTTCCTGGACCTCCTCCTCTGGTTCTTCCTGAGATTCCACCACTAGCGATTGAGGTTCAGGAGGGGCACGTCCTCCGGTGCTGATGCGGGCTGACCGACGAAGGTGAGACATCTTGAACATGACAAAGATAGAGATAGATTAGAACAAAATTTTCACAATAGAATAAGTCAAGTGTAGCATAAACAGTTTGAGAAATTATATATACAAGAATGTAAGCATGAAAAGAGAAGGTAAAGACAAGATAAGAAGGCCATTCTAACTAGGCTTGCGTCCTACAACCAACACTTGCTCTGATACCAATTTGTCACAGCCAATTTTAAGAATAAAAATTGAATGTGAATAACTCATGTGTGCCCAGAGATCAATCACACATATAAGCTGATAAATCTTTAAATAGTACCATGACTGAGTGCTTATTACATAACGAATAATATTCTTAAACATAACAGCGGAAATAAAGATAACTCTCGCGACGAAGCTCCACTTCACAGGGAACGCCGACTGGTTGACCACTAGCTTAGTACTCCTCACGGTAGTCTTCATAGCCATCTGATGAGGATGATAAAGCAAAGGGTGAGCACTTAAAGTAATCAGCAAGAGTAACACAGGGTTATGAAGTTCAAAGGCTGACACTGTCTGAACTGCGGTTGCTTTTAGCTTGGTCAAGTTTTACCAACACTTAGCTTTAGTTATGCAAAACCCAATTAATAACCACATGATAAGATTAATAATCAACATTAACAACTAAACAACATGATCATCTACACTGTGAGTTTTCCAGGCCGCTCGTGACCGTGAGCACGACTATCATAATAGATTTACACTCTGCAGAGGTTACACACTTTACCCACAAGCCGTGTAGCCTATATGCCCGGGTTTATAAATCCCATAACACTGCCAAGGTGAGCGGGCAGAGTACACTACGAAGTCTTTCAAAAGCTCTTCCTAGCATGTAGCAGACCCTATGGATCCAATGCAAAGGGGTATATGAGACACCTCGATGGTACCACCCGCAGCGGTCCCCATACAAGCTATACCCCATAACCAGCTCGGCAAAGGTGCCTTTCACGAACCACAAGCATGTTGGTCCAAACTTCATACTTAACTAAAGCCAGAGCCATTATAGCACTCATGGTTGCATTTAAATCTCAGCTTTTGCCCTACAGTGGGGTCCTATTCCATGTTGCTATAAAAGCCAGTTTTATCCATCATTGCATATAATCATTAATCAATATTCTTCTCATACTTCATAAAGCATAGCAGATCTACCCATATGCGAAAGTATCCCAAGGTGACAAGGTACATGGTAACAAGCTATGGTAAAGATCTAAATAGGAATCAATTGAGACACATGCAATCATGACTAGGTGAATTAAATTGAATTGGTAACAAGGATGATCCCATGTTAAACTTGTCTTGATCACAAAGCTCCTGGTGGTCCTGATCTGCTGTAAAGAACTCTGGAACACCGAAAATCTCACCGGCTATACTCGATCAACATCACCACGTAATCATCCGAACAATCATGCACGAAACAAATAAGATTTAATTAGAACATTACACCATACATAATAAAGAGGTTTATGAAAAGGTTTTAAAACAGATCTATATTATACTACGATCACAAAGACGCGAGAATCACGTCAAACGGATCTAAAACGAATAAACTACAGATTAAACAAGATTTCAAAGAGCAAGATTAAAGAATTAAAAGAATTAATCTAACTTTTATTTTCAAAAGTAATTAACATAGATGAAATCTATACTACTGGATAGAGCATAAAATTACGAATCTAACGCAACTTGAACGGATCGATTTGGATTAAAAACGAGCAAATTATAAGCATTTAAAGATCGGTGGCAAATCTGTAAATAGGAATTCTCATTTATTTTCGAAATAAAAACAGATCTAAAAAGGAATACGTTTTCCAGAGGGAGAAACGTAAAGGTGGGGGGCGCCATAGGACCGCGGGTTGAGGGCCCAAGAACCCGAGGGGCTCTTTAGCAAAAGTGCCAGGACGAAGGGGTATCCATCCCTCTGGTCGATCCGATCCAGAGCGGATGGTGGAGATTAGAAGGGGGGAGAGAGAGAGGAGGAAGAGGTGGCGCGGCGGCCGGAGCAGAGGCCCAGGGCGACGGCGCCATGGCCGGCCAGAGGCGGAGCTCGCCGGCGCAGGTTGATCGGGGGCTCTGGTACCCGGTTTTCCAATCCGAGGGCACCGAGAGAAAGAGAGAGCGAAGGCGAACTCATCAGGGTGCTTGGTGGGGCTCGGGGATGGACGCGGACGGTTGACGGCGAGAGACAGCGGCGGCGGAGCCCCTGTGCAACGCAAGACGCTCGGGTGAGCGATACACAAGAAGAAAAAGGGAGGGAGAAGGTGTTCCGCGGTCACGCGAAGACGACGCGAGGCTCGGAGAGGGCTTACGGCGGCCGGAGAATGGATTTCTGGGTTTGTCTTAAGTCAACTTTTTAAAACTTTGATCAAATTTTTAGAATAAAGTATTAAAAGCTATGATATCAAACTAGTATCATTAAATTTATGTGAGAACATATTTTTACATGATGCTCATTTTAAGTAATAGATGTTGTTACATTTTTCTATAAGTTAGTTAAATTTAAAAAGTTTGACTGGTACGGATTCTAGGAATTAATTTTTTTAGGGACGGAGAGAGTAGTTTTTTCTTTGATATAGATAAATATTTTTAATAAGTCGCGTTCCTCGTAATTTTGCTACCACCCTGGGGAGCATATCCTATGCACACAATTCTTGTAACCTTCAATGCAGACCAATGGATTGATCATTATGGAGCATGATAGGCTTGGATATTTCTCCGACCACCCATATGAAGTTTATATTACTTTTCAAGTTTGTTGGTTTCTTACACTTTAATTCAATGGTTTAAGCCATTGAAAAACAATCAGATGATACATTTGGTTTTTATTTTTTTTAACTTTTATGACAAAATAACATAGCCTTATTTTCGTGATATGGCTTCAAACATTGCACGTATGCCACTTAGATAGAGAAGTTGTATACCGATGTTTTTTCCCAATGCAAAACCACCACAAACATATGGTCTCTGCTTTGGCTTAGCAGAAGGCATCACTATCATCCTTGGTAGCCTAGTGCACCAGGATTGGATCCCTTGATTATTGTGATCCGTTTAAACAGTGCAAAACCCTTTTTCTTTCTATAACACATGTTCTCTAGCTGACAAGGCTTTATTCAGTGTTGCCACTGATTTGTAGAACTAATTTATTATGAGAGCTAATTTTGTAACATAAGGCATTTGATACATCTCATAGTTATACATGACGTGTACGTAGAGAGTAAACATGACGCCTAAGGTCAAAAGGCATGGTGTCATGTTTGGAAAACCCTAAGCAACAGCACCAATGGTAAGTTTTACTCCTTTTGTACCTATTTAACTGTTGCTATGGGACACACACTGATCAAAACTAATTTTAACTAGGTATGTGTAAAAGAATATTAATAATATTTATATTTCTAAATGCATTTGTTATGAAAATTAAGACTTGTAATAATACTAGTTATATCTTATAAATATTAATATTTTTAAATATATTTAGTTAAAATTAAGTATGTATCAATTTTCTAGAAGTGAGAATAATAACAACTGAAAAGGGTTAGAGGGGGTTCAGTTGAGCTCTAGCCTAGACCCTCTGCTCTTATCGATGCTAAAAAAAAAGGACCCTGTGCTCTTACCCAGATTTGTTCATTCAACTAAATGAGTTTTACGCGACCAAATGGTTCGGATAAAGGAAAACCTGCATGCCTAATTATGACGTCAAACAAAACATCCATCTCAATTTTACTGTATTTTCATGACTGTCGAAATAAGAGAAACGCAAACACAAAACACGAGAACAATGCGGAAGGGCGAAATGCCATCTTGCCCGTCCGGTTGCGCTGTGAGCCCGTGACCCATATGGCCATATACGACCATACTACCATCCATACCCTCGGCGATTCCGACTCCGACAGTACAGAAAATCGCCGCGTGGTCGGTCCATCTGGGGCGACCTTGACTTTTCCCCTCTCCAACCTCCTCAGAACCCAGCCAATCTTCTGACCTCAACTTCCGGGCACTCCGATCCGGCGACGATGGAGGGGAACGCCGACGCCTCTTCGACGGCGCCGCTGGCCTGGCACGACTTCCTCGAGCGCATGCGCCAGCCCTCCGCCGCGGAGTTCGTCAAGTCCTTTAAAAGGCTAGCTCTAGCCCCCGCGCCCACCCCCCCTCAATCCCATAGGTGAAATTAGGTTCATGTGAGTTTTAGTTCGGGGGTGACGAGATCCGCGGCAAAGCATTTTCCCCTACTGGTTGAGCTCTGGCGGCCTGTGTAGCCAAAATTAGCGGGAGGAGGGAGATTTTTCAATGTAGTGGGAATTAGAGGCACGAATGGATTTCCTTGCCGTGCCCTTCAAAATGTAAGCCAAGGGTGTTTGCGACCCTTGAAAAGGGTCAGTAGGTCTTTTTTGCAGAGCTTAACCAAAGGTTTGCTTTTTGGTTTGGGAAACCCTATGTGGGGTTTGAGCTGGATCCACAAACCCTTTATTTTTTTTCACGATTTTTCGGGGTTTTTCAGGTTTGGTTACTTTGACGGATGCCTTTCAAGTTTCCCAATATCATAGAGACATCTCAAAATGTGAGAAAAATTTTTGCATTGGGGTTTTAATCATATGTACCATGCCAAAAAACTTGAATGATTATGTGAAATGCTTTAGCATATGTAGATGATGCCAAAATTTGGGTAAAAATTATGGATTATTTTACGTTGGGCTTGACGCAGTGATTTTTATTTTTTATTTAAAAGATAACCATCTGTTTTTCCCGTTTTTGAGTCAGAAGAGTATGGTTTTTGGGTTTTCCCAAAAAGTTTTCCTGGTAAAAACCAAGGTTGACTTGAGCTGTGGCATAGTCACGATAGCTGACTATATGTTACTAATTGATCTTATGTTTTTTAATGGGGAAGAAGCCCAGAGTTGTGAATAAATAGTTCCTAAACTATTGGGGGCTCTAATTTTCCAAATGTACTAGCTGTATACAGAAGCAGTGGACATGTCTCATTTTTCTTACAAGACTTAGTACTATTTATATTTGGGCATTTAGGTCATTTTTTTAAAATGTTTGAAATTAACTTAGTTATGTTTCATGCATACAGCTTTATTGTGACATTCTCAAACAGAGCTCCTGATCCAGAAAAGATAGTGCTGCTGTCCAGGATTCCTGGAAAACAGGAAGGGGCATTCAGAGCCCACACCCCTTGGGCTTTGGGAGTTTTAGAGGAAGAACTAGAGAGCCTGGTGAGGTAATTTCCTTATTCCCGCACTCTGCAAATGCTATTTTTTTTTTTTTAAAGTGGGTTTTATATTTTTATTCGTATGGATGCCTGTTTCAAAAAATAAAGATGAGCTAACTCATGTTCAGCAAATGAATAACCACAAACCCAAACAGACTGTGATTCAAATATCGGGTGAAAATGCTCACACTGCAGGGGGGTAGAACTAAACATGTTTTTTTGTTTCCCCCCTTTCCAGTGACATTATCCCATCCTTTTGAAACCCTCAATAGTCGGTGTTTTTTTACTTTTCTTTTATCTGTCACAGCTGAGTCTGCAGGCTGTTTTCCTACAATCGCATCTTTCATTGGTTGCCAGAATGTTGTTGAGGAGTCACATTTTTCTAAAAAAAAAATTTTAGGGGCAAATAACCCTGAAAAATGATTTGAAAAAAAAAAATTTCAAAAAACCCCCCCTTTTTTAAAAAAAACTACTGAAAAAACGCCAAAAAAAAAATTCACTAAAAAAAAAAAAAGATCTAAAGAAAACTAAAAAAAATTTAGATTTGAAAAAAAGGGGAAAAAGATTCTAAAATTTTTTACAAAAAAAATTTTTTTTAGGGGAAAAACCCTTTTAAAAAAAAAAGGGAAAATTTTTTTTAGGGGAAAAAAAATTTTTAAAAAAAAGAAAAAGAAAGGGAAAATTTGAGAAAACTTAAATCTTTTTTCTTCCCCCCAAAAAAGGGGTTAAAAAATTTTTGAAAAATTTTGAAAAAATTTAAAGGGAAATTTGGGAAAAAAAACCAATAAAAAAGGAAAAAAAAAGAAAACCCTTTTTTTGGGGGGGAAAATTTTTAAAAACCCCCCTGAAGGGAAAAAAAGAAAAAAAAATTTGAAAAAACTGGGAATTTAAATTTGTTTTTGGGTTTTCCTCTGTTTTTTTTAAAATGAAAAAAAAAAAAAACCCCCAAAAAAAATTTTTGGAAAAAAAGGACCCCCCCCCCCCCCCTAAGTTTTTTTGAAAAATTAAAGAAAATTGAAAAATCCCCCTTTAAAAAAAAAAAAAGAAATTTCCCCCAAAGAATTTTTAGAAAATTAGAATCTAAGGGAAAAAAAAATTTGAAATTTTTTAATTTTTTGGGAAAAAAAGAAAAAAAAAAAATTAAAAGAAAAGGAAATTTTGCCCCCCTCTGAACCTGAATTTTTTTAAAAAACACTTCTAAATTTAAAAATTTTTAAAAAGGAAACTGAAAAAACCCCCCTAAAAAAAAAAATTTGAAAGAAACTTTGGGGAAAGAATTTTAAAAAAAAATTTTTAAGATCCCCCCTGAACTCAAAAAAGAACCCGGGGGGGAAAAAAAGACTTTAAAAAGGAAAAAAAAAAAAAAGGGAAATCTGAGGGAATTTTGGAGGGGGGGCCTTTTATTTGGGGGAGGGAAAAAAAAAAGTCCCAAAAATTTAAAATTTTTAAGATTGGGAAAGAAATTTTTGGGAAAGGAAATTGAAAAAGGGTTTTTTAAAGAAAAATTTTAAAAAAAAAAAATTTTTTTTTAAAAATGAAACTTAAAGAAAACAAATTTTTTCCCTTGAAAAAATAAAAATAAAAGGGAAATTAACAGAAAATAAAAAAAAAAAACTTAAAACGAAAAAAAGGTTTTATTAATTTTGAAAGACGGGAAAAAAAAAAAAAAGGGAAATAAAGGTTTTTTCTGAACCATAAAAAGAAAAAAAAGCAAAAAAAAAAAAAATTTTTTTAAAAAAAAAAAAAAAAAAAAAAAAAAAAAGAATTTTTTTTTTTTTTGGGAAAATTTGAACAATTAAAAAAGGAAAAAAAACCCAAATTTCATGAGGAATTTAAAAAAAAAAACTTTGAAAAAAAAATTTAAGAAAAAATTTTTTTTTTAAAAAAAAAATTTTAAAAAATGCCCTGAGTTTATAAAAAATTAGGGGGAAAATAAAATAAAAAAACAAAACCCCGGAAGAGACCCAAGAAATTTTTGGGAAAAAAAACCCAAAAAAGGGATGAAACCAACCCTGAAAAAGAAAAAAAAAAAAAAGAAAGAAGAAAAATTTTTTTGAAAAAGAAAGAAGAAAAAACGGGGGTGAAAAAAAAGGGGGGGGGGGGGGCTGAAAAAAAAAAAAAGGGGGGGAAAAAAATGAAGAAAAAAAAACCCAGGAAAACCCCTTTTTTTGGGCCCCGGGGATCTGACATTCTGAAAAACCTTTTTAACAAAAAAAACAAAAACCCAAAAAATTTCAAAAGGACCCAAAATTTTTAAAAGGGAAAAAATTGGAGGCCAAAAAAAAAAAAGCTTTGCTCTGGGGAAAAAAAATTTTTTCCCCCCCACACCCAAAGGCTTTCACAGGCCCCAAAAAATCCCCCAAAACTCCCAAAGACTCATCCCAAAACAGACGGGTTTTAAACCCGAAAGGGGCAACATCAAACCCCAAATTTTGTTCCAAAGCCAAACCCGGGCTTTTTCCCCAAGCCATACGTTTCCCCGGCCAAAAATTGACCGGGGGCTTAACTAAATAGGGAAAATTTAATTTTTTTACTTTTCCTTTAAAAAATTTATTCCTTCTTCTTTTTTTGGGGTTTCTTTTTTTTTAAAATTTTTTTGGGAAAACAACATTTGGTTTTTAACTTTTTTGGGGAGGAAAGCTTCCCAAAAATTTTTTTCAAAGAAATTTTTTTAAAAAATTTTTCTTTTTTAACTCACCCCCCCAAAACGAAAACCCAAAAATGAAAAAAAAGTTTATTGAAAAAAATTCCCCAACCTTTTTCCAACTATTTCCCTTTTAAAACCAGGGTTCCTTTTTGGGGCCAGGATTATTTGTCTTAAAATTTAGGGCCGGTCCCCCTTTTCTGGTTTCCATGGGGGACTACTTTAGAAAAAATCAGTCTAGAGAAAAAAGGCCTTAAAATTTTTTTCCCCCTTTTGGGGCCCGCAGCACGTTTTCTCCTCCCCCCCAAAAATTGGACCCCTTTCCCCCCAAAAAAAACTCCCCGAGGGGCCCTAGGGGGAAATTTGCCCAGAAAAAGGGGAAAAAAAAAAGATTTCAAAAATTACCAAATATTAAACAAAATTTGAAAATAAAATCTTAAGAAAGGGAAAAAAAAATTTGAAAAAACGAAAAACCCCGGAACCCTGTAAGTTTTTAAAAGGGTTTTTGGGGGGGGGGGAAAAATATTCGAAAAAAAGAAAAAAAAACTCAATTAAAAAAAAAAACAAAAGGGGAAAGAAATAAAAAAAACTGATAAAAACCCCAAAAAATTTGAAAAAAAAGAAAAAACCTACCCTAAAAACGTTAACCAAAAAACCCCCATTGGAAAAAAAGGGTTTGACCCCCGAAAAAAAAATCACGAAAAGAATTTTAACAAATTAAAAGGAGGAAATCACCAGAAAACCCAAACCCGGGAAAAAATTAAAAAAACAAATACTTCAAAAAAAAAAAGAAAAGCCGGGGCCCAAAATTGAAAACAAAAAAAAAAAAACCCCAAAAAAGGAAAAAAAAAAAAAAAAAAAAAAAAAAAAACCCCCCCCAAAAAAAAAAACTTTGAAGGGGCCACCTACAGAAAAAAAGAAAATCCCCCCCCCCTCCCCCGGAAAAAAAAGGGGGGGCCCCCCCAAAAAAAAAAAAGGGCAAAGGGGGCCCCCCCCCCCCCCCCCCCAAAAAAAAAAAAAACCCCCCCCGGGGGGAATTTCGGGGGCCCCTCCGGGGGATAGGGTCCGGAAAACCAGCGAGAAATCCGGGGGGGGTTTCGGGGGAAAGAAGGGGGAAAGGGGAAGCCCCCGGGGGGAGGCCCCCGGGAAGGGGGGAAAAAAAAGGGGGGGGGGAAGGGGGAAAGAGGGGAAAAAAATGAAGGGGGAAATTAAGGGGAGGGCGAAAACGGGGCCGACCCCCGGAGGGGGGGGGGAGGGAAAAAGGGTTCTGGGGCGGAAAAAAAAACCCCCCCCCCTCCGGACCCCTTTTATCCTGGCCCCGGGGCCCCCCGGAAAAAACCCCGGGCCCTTTTGGGGAAAGGGCGGGAGAAAGGGCCCGGCCAAAAGGGGGCCCCAAGGGGGGATCAGATTTTCCTGGGGGGGGGGGGGGGAGGGGGGGAAGAAAAAAAAAAAAAGTGGGGGTTTTCTCGAAAGCGACCGAAACAAAAAAAGGGGGGCTACCTTTAAACCCGGGCCTTTTATTCGCCCCCCCCTTTTTTAAAAAAAAGGGATTTTCGAAAAAAAATTAGAAACCCCTTCCAAAACAAAAACTAAGACCGGGAAAAAATTTTTGGGAAACTATTTTTTTTTTTTAAGTTCAAAAAAAAAAAGAAAAAAAAAAAAAAACCCCTGAAAAAAGGGATTTTAACCTCTTTAAAGAAGTGAAAAGAAAAAAAGAAAAAAACAAAAAAAAAAAGAAAAATAAACCAAAAAAGAAAAAAAGGTTTAGAAGGATCAAAAAATTTAAAAGGGAAAAAAAAAAATTTTCTTTAAAAAAAAATTTTTTTTTGAAAAAAAAAAAAAAGGGGGGAAAGGAAGAAAATTTTTTTTGAGGAAATTAAAAAAAAAATCGGGGGGATCAATGAAAAAAAAAAATAAAAAAAATTGGAAACCCCCCCAAACCAAAGGGAAAAAAAATCAAAAAAAAATCAAAAAAAAAAAAGAAGAAAAACTAAAAAAAGAAAAAAAACTTAAAAATTTTTAAATTCAAAATTTTTAAACTTTTCTTTAAAAAACTTACTTTTATTTTTTAAAAATTAAATTATCTTCAAAAAAAAAAAAAAAACCTAAATCTTTTTAAAGGGAAACCATTTATACAAAATATCCCACTACCAAAATATTAACCCCCGGGGGGGCCCTAAAAAAAAAAAAAAATTTCCTTAAAGGGAAAAAAATTTTTTCCCCAAAATGTCCGAAAAAAAGGAAAAAAGAAAAAAAAAAAAAAAACATAAAAAGATTGGAAAAAAAAAAAGAAGAAAAAAAAAAAAAAAAAATTTTTTATTGGAAAAAGGGAAAATTTTTCCCAAAAAATTTTTAAACTTTGGGAAAGAAAAAAAGGGATTTGAAAAACTTAAAAAGGGAGAAAGAAAAAGGAAAAAACCTTTTTACAAATTTTTGCTTTAAAAAAAAAAATTTTCCTGGGGTTCCCGAAGGGAAAAAAAAAAGGGTTTAATTTGGAAGAAACCCACGTGGGGGACTTTCTGATTACCTGGGGGGGGGGTTTTCAATTTTCGAGAGAAATCCCCCTGAAATTGAAGGATTCATTTTTGGGGGTTTTTTTTAGGGGGGGGCCCCCCCCCCTCTTTTTAGGGGGAAAAAAAATTAAAACGGGGGAAAGGGTTACCGGGGAGCTGTGTTATCCTTTTTTCCGAAGATTGGCCCAAAAATATTTTTTTCCCCCTTTAGGAAAGGGGAAAAGGGTGTCGGGGCCCCAAACCGCCAAACCCCGGGGGGGGGGGGGGGGACCCCTTAAAAAAAAAGGGGGGGCGCCCTGTACCTTTGGGGGGTACCCTTTTTTTTCCCCCCAATTTTTTGGGGGGGTTTTCCCTTTGGCCTTGGACGCCCGTCCGGGGCCCCCCCGGGTTCCCCTTTCAATTCCCTATGGGGTGGGGGCGGATCCTCTTGGGGCCAATGCCTTTCGTTCCCCGCCCGTGAGGGGCTCGAATTTCCTTGGGGGCGGGGCGTTACCGGCCCGGGTTGGGGGGGAAGTTTCCTTCGTGTTCGTCCCCTTCTTTTGGGGGATACCCAACGGCAAGGGGGCGGTTCCTTCGGACGGAAAATGGGTCATTTTTGGTCTTCCTTTCTTCTAAACCCCCTGCTGGGGAGGGGGCCCGGCCCCGGGACTCCCCCCCGGGCCCCTTTTCGGGGCCCGGGGTTTCCCCCTTTTCGGGGGCCGGCGAGTTTGGCCGTCCCCTCCCCCCCAGAAGGGGCTTTATTTTTTGGGTTTTTTCTTTTAAAACTCCCTCCCGCCGGGGTGATAAACCCCACCTACAAAAAATTATCCATTTCAAAATTTTAAAATTAAAATTTATAAAATAGTCAAGTTTGACCAAATTAAGAAAAATATTAACATTATAATATAACTAACACAAATTTTCTTAAAAAATTTTTTTAAATTATTTTTTTGCAAAATTTATAAAAAATTTTTTAAAACCTTTTATAAATTTAAAATTTTTTAAATTTTATTATAGGGGGGGGGAATGGTTTTAAAAATAAATTCAATTTTTGTCAACCCCCCTTTCCCTTTGGGCCGGAAGTTTTTTGGGGGGCGTTGGTTTAAACATAAACTTTAAAAAAAAGGAAAATGGAAATTTTTGAAGGAAACCTTCTAATGGGGAACCTTGCACCACCTAAATGAAACAACAAAAGTAGAGGGGGCCCCTATAACCTTCCGGGGTTTAGTTTTAAAATTTTTATTTTGGAACAAAGGGGTAATTGGGCTTAAAACTTTAAAAGTACGTTATGCTTGATGTTTTAATTTGATTTTGGTTGTCCCCTTTAAAATCAATTATTCAATCAACTTTTGCTTTAGGGCTTAAGGGGTTACTTTTTTTTTTTTCAACCCAAAAAAACCCCTTTCCCCCCCCTTTATTCAGAATTTTATTTTTTTTTTTAAAAAAATCACTCAATTCCTTATCGGCGTTTTTTAAACCCTAAAAAGTTAATCAGACCCTGGTTGGTTTAAACGCAAAAAACAAAAGGGGGTTTTTGAACAAAATTTGTTTTAGGCATTAGGACAATTTGAATTTTAAGGGAATTCTGCCCCAAGGAAAGTTTGGGTTGAAAGGGGATATGAACAATGAAGCTATTATTTTTTCCATAAGGTTGGGGGCAAAAAATTAAGGGGGTTTTTTTTCCCTTTCCAAATTAAAGGGGGGATAAGTTAGTTTCCCGGGGTTTTTTTTTTTGGGTAATAAGTAAATAGTCTTGCCCTTTGTTTAATGGTTAAGAAAAAGGGTAAAGCAAAACCCAAAAACCCAGAAAACTTGAAAAGGGGAAAAACCCAAATTTTCCAAGGCGTGAAAGGGGGGGGTTGACCCCCCGACGGGTCCCCCAAAAAAGCCCCGGACCCGGTTGGGGGGCCTCGGCCCTGGGAAAATGGCTCGGCAGGGGGAAAAGGCCCAACCCCAGGGATGGCCTTCCACCCAAAAGAAGGGGTTTTCAAACGTAATCCGGGCTCCGACCAAGAGGGGGGCCCCCCCAAAAAAAAGGGGTTCCTTGGTTGGGAAAAAGGTTTTTTTTACCAGGCCCGCAGTCCGGGGTCGAAGGGTGTCCAAAAAGTACCCCGCGGCCGTTTGACAGGGGGGCCCACCATTTTGGGGGGGTTTAATGGAATTCCGGTGGTTCCCAAAAGGGGGGGTTTTTTTGGGAAAGCTTTTTTTTTAAAAAAAAAACCGGGGGGTTTCTTTTTTCCCTTTTTAAAAATTTTTGGGGGGCCGGGGAAAGGGGAATGAGAATTCTTGTTTTCCCCCTAAAAAGATTAGAGGATTTTCTCCATCCCCCCTAGGTTTTGGAATAAATTTGGTTTTTACTTTTTTGGGCAAAAGCATGGGGGTTTTGGTTCCCCAAAGGGACCCGGAAGTTTTGGGGTTTTCCCCCAATTCGGGGATGTTTGGCGTTCACCACCGGGTGCGGTGGGGGAAACATTCCCGGGGAGAGGGGGGGGATACCTTCGAGGCCCAAAACGGGGGTTTTGGGGCCCCCCCTCTCCTCAAAATTTTTGTGGCACGTTTTTTTTTTCCCCAAACATTTCTTTAAAAAATTTTTTTTTTCCTTTACCAAAAAAGGCTTATTCCCCTGTTTTTTCCAAATTTCCCCCCTTTTTGGGGGAAAAAAACGGCCCCCGGGGGAAAAAAGAAGCTTTTCTTTAAAATTTCAATTTTTTAAAAATTTTGGGCTTTTGATTTAAAAAAACAAGCCTTTTCCAAAATTCCACCCCTGGAAAGATTCCTTTGGGAATACCCCCCCCAATTTCAGGGGACTTTCCTTTTTGGAAAGACAACCCCTAGGGGGGATTTTTCCTTCCAAAGGGGGGCCCCCCGGGCTTTTGCCAAGCCCTTTAAAAAACGCAAAAAGAAACTTTTTTCCCCAGGAAAAATTTTATGGGAAATGCAAGCAAAAAATTTTTTCAACTTTTGGGGCCAAGGGGGTAAATGGGGGAAAGCACCCCATCATTGCAAATTTGCTTACAGCACTATAAAAAAAGCAATTTTAAAATTCTTTTAAGGGGTTTGGGTTTTTTTGGGGCTCCTTAAATCCCCGGGGTTGAAGCTTTGCTACCAAAAAAAAAAAGGGCCCCATGGTTCCCTCCCTTTCTACCACAAAAAACCAACCAAGGTTCAAATCAACCCTTTAAAAAAAAATGGGAAGTTCATCCCCTAAAAGAAAAAAAAGGGAAAAAGGATTTTCCCCTTCAAAAAAAGAGGGGAAAAGATTCTTGCTTAGAGGCAATTAGAATAAAAGAAAAAACCCCCCCGGGTGAAGAAAGAGAAGAGGAAAGGCTAAAAAGAAGAGCAAGTTTAAAAAAGAAAATTCCCCAAAAGTTTTTTAAAAAAGAAAACCCCCAAAAATTCAAAAACCCAACCCCTTTCCCCAATTTTGCCCAAAGGAAAAAGAAAGTTCAAGAAAAAAAAAAAATTTCAAGAAAACAACCAAGATACGGGGAATGATACAAAAAGGAAAGAAAAAAAAGAAAAACCAACCCCAAAAGAAGAAGAAATCAACACAGGGGGAGGGCCAGTTTTGTGAAATGCCCCCCGATATAAAGTAAAAAAAGAGAGGGGATGGTTTTGGGTTTTGTTCCCCCCAAACCCCCCCCACCCCCCTTTCATCCCACCACCTACCTTATGAAAAAAGGTAAAGAAAAAAAAAGGTTAATGGTGATACCTCTCTATAAATAGTGACATAAAGAAGCACCTTCCTATAAAGAGCTAATTAAAAAAAAAACGCTAGCTCAAAAGGGAAGTACAAGATTAAAAATGACAAACTTTTTAAAACAAAAAAACCCAAATTTGAAACTTGCCCCAAAAGGTTTAAAGGGGGGAAAAAAAAAACCCCAATTAAAACGATTAACCTCCCCTTTAGACCAAGAAAACTTTTAAGCCCCAAGAGCCCAAAATTAACTAAAAGAGAAAAACCCAAGGGAAAGAATGACACAAAATAAAATAAATTTGCACCAATTTTACAAAGTTGTTTACCCCGGGCTAATTTGAAAAACTCCCCTTTGGAAATGGCAAGTACCTTGGAAAGTTAAGTAAAAGGAAAAAGGGGTTGTAGGGCAAATTTTGAGAAATAAAGGGGGGGAAAGAAAAAAGAAAAAACAACAACCTCAAGGAAAACAATTTTTAAAAAAAGCCCCTCAAAAGAAGCAAAACAATTTTAAAAAACCTTTAAAAAATTCCTTTAAGAAGAAAAGCCAAGAAACAAGGCCGAAAAGTTAAAGGGGGCCAAACCCAAAAAAGGGGATTCAAAGTACCTCTGAAAAATGAAAATCGGTTTTAAAAAACCAAGTTAAAGAAGGAAAAATTTCCAAAAAAAAAAAAACAACAAAAAAAAAAAACCCCAACCCCAAAAAGGTTTGGGATGGGACAAATTTTTCCTTTTAATCCCCTTTTCCAAAACCGCCCAGCCCCAATTTTGCCAGAGCCCTTGCCCAACAAAGTTCGAACGAACGCCCCCCCGGGCCCCCAAAACCAACTTCGCCCCCCCCCCCAAACCCCCCGCCCCCCCCCTTTTCCATCCCCCCGGACAGGGCTCGTTAACCCAACCACTCTGGCTTTGGAAAAGTAAACCCACCGCAAATGGCGCTGCTCCACTTCAAACCCCCCAAAACCCCCCCGAAACCCCGACCCCCCCCCCCCCCCCCTTCCCCCTCCCCCGGGTACGGACTTCAACATACCCCTGGGGAAAGTGAACCCCGCGACCCTCACACGATTGGGGCGCGACGGACCATACGGGGCTCGACCCCCCCCCGCCCCGGGGGGTCGCCCCCCCCCTTCAAAAACCCCCCGGTAAAAAATTTTTCCCCTCCCCCCGTCCCCCCTTTGGCCGGGGACTCCCCCCCCGCCTGCGACCCCTCCCCTCGACACTTCACTGATCCCAAACGACCGGGGGCGCCTAAGGAGGGGGGAAAACCAGCTCCACATGCTCGACACCTCTCCGCCAACACTTGCCGCGAATACGCCGCCCATACCTCTACTATTAGGACCCTTTCCCTGGGTTTCCCCTTTGGGGGAAAAAAGGGGACGCCGGGTAGAATAGGGGGGGGGAGGGGAAGGGGGGGGGTTGGGGGCTCCCGGGGGGGGTCCCCCAAATCCAGGGCCTTTGACTTTTTGGTTTTTCCGGGGGGCCCAGACCCGCCCCTCACACCAAAAAACCCCCCCGCCGAAATCGAAAACCCCCCCGGGGGGCCCCCCCGTTAAACAAAAAAATTTTAAACCCCCCCTTTTCGCAAAACTTTTTGGGGGGGGGAAGGGGTAAACAAAAAATCCCCCCCGCTGGACGTAGGGGGCCCCTTTGCCCGAACCAGGGTAAAACTTTTTCCCTCTTCAAACACGTCAGGAGGGAGCACGCCCATATACAAATTTTCTCTTTGGGGGGTCTTGACCCCCCGGGTCATAACACCGACAGTTTTGGGGGCCAATAGGGGGAAAATTTTTGGTCGATCAACTCCGAACTACTCTCTCAATGGGTTTCACCACCCAAAAGTTTCCCCCCCAAACCTCAACGTTCGGTAGTCAAAGGGGGGTTTCCCCCGGGGGAGGGGGCTTTTATCCTTTTTTCCACCCGTGGGGCCAGACCCTCAGCACCCTCCCTGCGCCGGAGCCCGCAAGGTAGACGACTCCCCCCGCTTGCACTCCCCCCCTCGATCAGGGGGAAAAGGGGGGGGGGCGCTTCGCCCCGCTCGCCGTCGAGCAAATTTTGGGGGCCCAAAATGCCATTTCCCTGGGCCCAGCGGCGACAAAAAACCCCCCCCTGGGGGGGGTTTGACCCACACCTGTGGGGGCGGGGCGGGGCCCCTTTCCCCAAAGGGAAAAACCCCTTCCCGTCTCTTTTCCCCGGAGGGTCCTGTGGGGGCTTTTTCCCACACCTTACCCCAAACAACCGCTGCCCGTTCCCGTTTCGGGCCCCCGCAACGATGCCGAAAATCTACTCGCTTTCGCAGGGCCGAGTAATACAACGAAGTTCCATGGAAAGTCTCGGGGGGACCGGGGCCCCCCCCGTCACCAACCCCCTTTACCGGGGGAGCCAGAGCTCCCCTACTGGGCACGTTACGGGGGGCCCCGGGGGGGGAACAAAGGGCAGGCCTTCCCCCACTTCTAAAACCCCCCCGACTTCCCCCCTCGCCCCCCCCGGGGGGTTTTCGACCCCCAAACCCCGGGGGGGCTTCCATCTCCAAAGAGCAAACCGTCCCCAAACGCGTCGACGACACCGCAAAACCGAAGGGGGGGGGGGGGCCAACGCCACACCAAAACCTTTAATGCCTTTTCCCCCCCCAAAAACCCGTAGACCGATCCACCCCCCGACTCCCCGATTTCGCAGGGGGGGGAGCTCCTCACAAGCTCGAAGGACTCTCTCTTCAGCAGCCCCGAACAACGCCCCCCCAGCGGGGGAGGGGGTCCTCAGGGTGAGGGCCGCACGGCCCGGGGGGCCCCCCCGGCGATCATCGAGTAAACCCAACCCCGAGTTTTAAACCCCCCCCAAACCAGAATTTGTAGCAGCCGCACGCTTTCCCGAATCCGACCCCACGACCCCCCCAGGCACAACGTTAAAAGGGAAGAACCACTACTCCAAACTGCCCCCCGGGACCCGGCAGAGAGCCGCCCGAGGCGTCGGGGGCCCTTCCGACCCGGGAAGAAACCCCCCCCTCGAAAAAAATTGGGGGGCCTCTGTCCCCCCAAAAAAGGAAACCCCCAGGGCAGGGGGGGCCCCACGACCGTTGGGAAACCCCCCTCGCCCGACGCCCTCCCCCCTCGGTGAACAACCACTCGAAAAGGCACGCCGAGGCCGGGGGAAAAGCGCCACCAAAGGGGGGGCCAAAAGATAGCGACGAAGACCGTTTTGGCCCCCCGGGGGCCTTTGGGGGGGCCCCATCTTCGGAAGAACCATCCGACGGGCCTCCCTGCCCGTGCTTTCCCCCCCCCCCCCCAGCCTATAAAAAACAAAATCAAAACCCCCGCCAACTCTGGCTCCCCCGACTTCACCCTGGAAACCAGCGGGGAGCCAAAGATGACCCCCGTCATCCCCAACCCCCCCCCTTGTTCCTCCCCGACTCGCTCGAAGGGGGCTCAGAGCTCCCCCCGGACTTGACCCGACTGGTCCGACCGGGCCCCGGGTTTTTGAGGGCAACTTAAAAACCCCTACGACCCCCGGGGAAAACCCCCGGGACCTTCCCCGGGGGGAAACAGAAACCGGGGGGGGGGAAAACCCCCCCCCGCCTTCACCCGGGGTTTTTCGAAGCGCGACCGCACTCCCCTCACTCCGACCAAGGGATCAGGGGCGTTCACCCGGAAAAAAAGGCAAGATCGGGGCGGGAGCTGGGGCAAAAACCCCCCCAAAAAGCCAAGGGCTCAGATTTCATCCCCCCCCCTTTACGCCTCAAGGGGGGGCCGTTGGCGCATTCTTTCCCCCTTCCCCCACGAAGGGAGGGGGGCGCGGGGAACCCGGGGGGTCGACGATGGGGGCCCCCCAGAAACAAGGGGCCCCCGGGGGGAAAAAAAGACGCAAAAGGGCCGGGGAAAAAAAAAAAGAAGAAAACTAACCGGGGCCCGGGGGAAAAACGACCCAACGTCGAGCACGACGACGACCCCGACGGGGCCCTTTTCCCCGCAACAAAAAACGGGGAAACCCCCCCGGGCCCCCCCCGACGGGGGGGGCTTCCCCCCCAAATCTAAAAGAACCTTTCCCCCACCATATGGGGGGGGGGCCAAAACCCCCCCCTTTGGGATTTTCCGCATGCCGAAGGGGGTTTTTCCCCCTGGGCCCCAAAAACGGGGGAAAAAACCCCCTGTGACTCCCCGTCAGGGGGAAAGTCCCAAAAAAAGGGCCCTTTTCCCCCCCAAACCAAAAAAAGCTACATGATCACGGGGGGCCCTCGACCGCCCCCACCACCGCCAACACAAAAAGGGGGTGTCGGAAGTTTTTTTTTTCCCCCCGGGTCCGTCCCCAGGGCCCGACGGTCCCCCCCCGCTGACACCTTTGATCAGGACGACCCCCCCGGCACGTCCCCAAAAACGGGGCTTACCCCCCTCGTCCCCCGGCCCGATCATTCTCAACACCCGCCTTTTTCAAGGTGCTCCCTGACGGGGAGCAGCCCAACATCATCTACCGAGACCCCCGACCTCCGGGGGTCCCGAGACCATCTCCTGCCCACGTGGGGGGTTTTCCCCCGGGGGGTCCCCGGGAAGAAAAGGGGGGTCCCGCGGCCCCCCATCAAGCTTTCCCGGGCGCTTCCGGGGTCCCCCCGAACTTCCAAAAAAAGACTGAAAATTCAGTGGCGCGTGGAGAGGCCCCCTACCAAAGCCAAACATCGGGAAACCCGGGGACCCAAGGTTTTTGGGGGGCCCCCAAATACACCTAAACCCCAAGCTCAAAAGCCGGGAAAACCCCCGGGGTCATTTAACCGCGACACCCTCCTAAAGAGCAAGCCCCTAAACGACTGCGCCCCTCGATGCGTGGGAAAAAACCCCCGGGCCCCCCCGGATTTTGGCCCCCCCCCGCGCCCCGCGATTTTCCGAGAGACCCCGAAACCCCCCAAACGGGAAAACCCCCCAACTTCAAGCCGCGGGGAAAAAACCAAGACTGCCCGCTCGAGCCAAAATAGGAACCGGCTTTGTCGACTTTCCCCCGGCGAACCCCCGACGTGTTTTTCATGGGGGCCCCCGGGGGTCCCGGGGGGCCCCAGGGAAATCGCCGGCACCCCTTGGACAAACCCAGCCGGGTCCAAGCCGGGGAAGCAACGCCTAAGTCCATCGACGAGGGGAAGCGCAGGGTCATCGGGGGGAGGTCGCAAGCTTTTGGGAAAGGGCCCGGGTTTTACAAGGGGGACATTCAAAAACCCAGTGGTTAGCTAAATTTCCCACTTTAAAAAGGGGGTTTTTAAAATACACCATTTAAATAAAGCATCCTAAAAACCCTTTTTTCCCCTTTACCTCGCATCGACCAAAAAAATAGACTCCCCCTTTTTATTGAAACCCTTGCTTCCTTGATGCGTACTCCCCGGACCACCAAATAAAATAAGGATCCCATTTAGCTCGCGACCTCCCCTTTTTTTACCCTTTTCGGGGGGTTTTCCCACCCACAACCCTTCGGGGTTTTTGGGAAAGCCGGGCCACCTCCACGATCTTTTCCACTCTTCGGAAACACATGGGGGGCCGGGGCCGTCAGGCCTACTAGACTTTGTGGGGGAAACCCCCAAAAAAGCGAAACCAGTCGGAGACCCGAATTGGTTGGGTGCCTCAAGGCTAACCGCAAAAACTAAATCCTGAAATGGTCTGGGGTCCCCGAGGATGCCTTAGGGACATAGTTTCCCAAGGGCACGGGGCCAATCCAAAAAAGGGCCCCTCAGAGAGGGCCCCCACGAGACCTCAAGAGCGTGAAAAAGGGTTACGGGTCCTCGCCCCTAAAAGTCCTTCATTTTCGAGGCCAAAAAAGGGGCCCTCCCCCTTTATCGACCCTGAAGAAAGGAACACTCGCGTGAAACCCCGAAGCCGAGGAAACCCTCTCGGGTTAACCTTTCACCTCCCCCGGGTTTTTGGTCCCCCGAGCCCGCCGATCCCCTCCCTATGTCGGGCGACTACGCAGGAGCCGGGGGCATTGTAGTCAGAGGGAGGAAGAAGGCACCCCTGCCGGTTAGGGGCCCTGTCATTTTTAGACGAGGCCCCTTTCTAAAAACCAAACCCCGGCCCCCCAATCTAGAAGCGCTATACGCGGTCTCCTCACTCGGCGGAAGCTCAAACACTATTTCCTGGGCCATCCGGTCACTTTGTTTTCTTCTTCCCCCTCGGAGAAATAATCCAGAACCGGGAGGCATCGGGAAGGATCGCCAAGTGGTCCGCCGAGCTCATGGGGGAGACCCTCTCCTACGCCCCTGGGAAAAGGCTATCAAGTCTCAGGTATGGCAGATTTCGTTGCAGAATGGACCGACACCCAACTGCCCCCAGCGCAGGTTTCAGAGCGAGCTCTGGGCCATGTACTTCGACGGATCACTGATGAAGACGGGAGCAGGCGCAGGATTGCTATTCGTATCACCCTCAGGGGTCCATATGCGATATGTCATCCGCCTCCACTTCCCCGCCTCCAACAACATCGCCGAGTACGAGGCCTCGTCAACGGCCTGCGCATCGCCATCGAGCTCGGGGTCCAACGCCTCGACGTGCGAGGGGACTCTCAGTTGGTGATCGACCAAGTGATGAAAGACTCAGCTGCCACGATCCTAAGATGGAAGCCTACTGCAAGGAGGTTCGAAAGCTCAGGACAAGTTCTATGGCCTCGAGCTCAACCACGTAGCCCGTCGGTAAACGAGGCTGCCGACGAGCTGGCCAAAATCGCGTCTACTCGAGGACGGTCCCCCCCGACTTCTTCTCGAGGGATCTGCACACACGTCCGTCCGACCTAGGCTCGGGGCTCCCGCCCTCGAGAAAGGGGGGTCGACCCACCCCCCTCGACCGATCCCCCTCGGGCGGGGGAGAGGTCATGGAGATCGACGGGCCCCCCCGCGGCACCAATCCCCCCGATGGATTGGCGCGCTCCTTACCTCGAGTACCTGACGTGAGGCGAACACCCAGAAGACCGCACGGAACCCGTCGAGTAGCTCGACGTGCCAAACCTATGTCTTGTACGGGGACGGCCGCGAGCTATATCGACGTACCACGTCGGGTGTACTTCAACGCTGCCACACCTCGAGGAGGGGAGGGCACTGCTGAAGGACCTACACTCGGGGGCTTGTGGCACCATGGGCGCCAAGAACGCTGGTAGGAAGTGCCTTTCGACAAGGCTTCTACTAGCCGACGGCCGTCAACGACGCCACCAAACTCGTTCGATCCTGCCCGGGATGCCAATTCTACGCCAGGCAGACCCACCTACCCGCCAAGCTCTTCAGATGATACCCATAACTTGGCCATTCACAGTATGGGGGCTCGACATGGTCGGCCCCCTGAAAAGAACCAAGGGTGGGCACACTCACCTTTTGTGGCTATCGACAAATTCTTGAAGTGGTCGAGGCTCGACCCATCACTAATATCCAGTCTCGGCAAGCCGTGCTATTCTTCACCGACATCATCCACCGCTTCGGGGTCCCCAACTCATCATCACCGACAATGGCACGCAGTTCACCGGCCAAAAGTTCCTGGACTTCTGTGACGATCACCACATCAGGGTGAATTGGTCCGCAGTTGCCCACCCTCGAATAACAGTCAGGCGTCGAGCGTGCCAATGGTATGGTTTTGCAGGGCCTCAAGCCAAGGTCTTCGACCGGCTGAACAGACATGGAAAGAAATGGGTCGACGAGCTGCCTGTTGTGCTATGGAGTCTCCGAACGACACCGAGTCGAGCCACGGGGTTCTCCCCGTTCTTCTTGGTCTATGGTCCGAGGCCGTCCTCCCCACCGACCTCGAGTACGGGTCACCTCGACTGAAAGCCTACAGCGAGCAAGCCAACCGGTTAGCCCGAGAGGACTCCCCCCGACCAGCTCGAGGAAGCCCGTGGACATGACCCTCTTCAAGTCGGCTCAGTACCAGCAGACGCTACGACGCTACCACGACAAAAACGTGTGCAAAAGGGACCTCAACGTCAGCGACCTCGTTCTGCGCCGTCGACAGAGCAACAAGGGGCGGACAAGCTGACACCCGCCTTGGGAGGGACCCTTCATCGTGGCAGAGGTGCTGAAGCCCGGCACTTACAAACTGAAGAACGAGAAGGGCGAGATCTTCACCAACGCATGGAACATCGAACAGCTACGTCGCTTCTATCCCTGAGGCCCCCAGGGCCTTGTACATTTTCGCGTTTATGTACAAATTCTCGAATGAATAAAATGTTCTCGAAACACATTTCACGTTCGTTCGTAGCCCGAAGGTAGCCTCGACTTTGCCCGGACAAAATCGAGCTCCCCTCGGGGGCTGGCAGAAGGGCACCCCCCTCCTACGTCCCCGAAAAAACCCGTACGCTTTTTCTCGAAACTCGACCCCCTCTCGTTTCTTCGCCTCGAGCACGCTCATAACTAGGTAAAGGCGCCTCAAACCCCCCTAAGGGTCGAGGGTGCCGTCGAGTCAGGGACTCACCTACGCCCCAGGCTACGGTATCCCTACTCGCCACCCCCCTTCCAGGGATAAGAGCGTGCGTCGAATACTTAAGTTCACGAGCGTCGACTTAGGCAAAGAAAAGCAGAGAGAGCCCGAGAAGTAGAAGTAACGAGACGAACCCATCCACAGCACTAAGGTAGCCTCGACTTTGCCTCAGCAAAGTCGAGCCTCCCTCGGGGGCTAACAGGGGGGGCACCCCCCCTAGGTCTCCGAAAAAACTCCGAAAAACTCGAACGTTTTTTCGAAACTCGACTCTCCCTCTCGTTCTTTCCCTCGAGTACGCTTCTGAACTAAGTAAAGACGCCTCGAGTTCCCTAAGGGTCGAGGGTGCCGTCGAGTCAGGGACTCACCTACGCCCAGGGCTACGGTATCCCACTCGCCACCCCCCTTCCAAGGATAAGAGCGTGCGTCGAACACTTAGTTCACAGGCGTCGACTCAGGCAAAGAAAAGCAGGGAAAGCTCGAAAAAATGAAATTAACTCTGTACACATCGATCAAAATGCATTATATACAAAAAGCCCTCGGGGGCTCGGCATTGTATCGGTACAGTGGCCTAACTATTACATGGACCTTTTTGTCCAGATATGGCTCGCAGGCCCGCGACTACCCGTCGACATCTCCAGAGGGCTACTCATCCCGAGGGGATCACGTCGGGCTCGAAGAGTTTCGCCAGCTGGCCTCCGGGCACCTCTGCGTGATCCATCAGCTCCTGACACCTCGCGTTGTTCTGCTCCTCGGTCAGATCCGGGTCGGTGGCGAACCCGTCGACAATGACGTTGAGATCCATGTCGTAGAAGGAGTTGACGACCGCGAGGGCCCGCTTCACCCCCACATGCAGGGCAGCTCGGACGTTCTCCGTCACCCCCCGCATCATGGCGTAGAAGCGGCGCAGCAAGGATTCCCCCCGAGCGTCCCCCTCGAGCTCCGGCTACGGCTCGACCGAGAGGTCGTCGCAGAAGGTGTTGATGGCAGCCGAGAGTGTCGCGTTGAGGTTCACCTCGGTGCTCAGCAGGCCCTGAAGATTGTCCAGGTCCTTGTGGGCGCGGGCATTCTCCTCCGCAAGCTCTGCCGAAACAAGCACATAACGGTCAAAACCCGAAAGCAGAAAAGGGTCGAGGCAGGACAGACCCCGCAAACACCCGAAACACTCACCTTGGGCCTGCACATCCAAGGTGGAGTAGGCCTGCTCGGTCTCCTCGAGTTGGCAGCGGAAGTCTTCAAGCTCGGAGGACCGGTCATTAACCTTAGCCTCGAGGCCCTCGACGGTCTTGTATGCGTCCCCGAGGGCCTCCTTCTGCTTCATCGCCACCATGCCCAAGGAGGTCGCGCGGGTCCGAGCCTTCTCCTCCAAGGTGGCCAGAGCGTCGCGCTCGCGGGAGACGGCGTCAAGGTCTCCCCTCAGCCGGGCGGCCTCCTCCTCGGCCTTGCGCTGGGCCTCGAGGGCGGCATCCCGCTCCTGCCCAACGGCGATGGTCGACCGAAGGGCATCGTCGAGCTTCACCTGCGCCGACGACAAGGCCTCCCGGGCTCCCTTCTGGACAGCCTCGTAGCCGGCCTTCGCGTGAGCGACCCTTGACTCAGCATCCTTCTGGATAGTCGCCGCCTCCACCTTCGCACGAGCGGCCTCATCCCTCGCCTTCTCCAGAGAGGCGTGGAGGGTCGAGAGCTGCCCCTGTACCCGGAGAATGTACTGGGACTTCTCGTACGACCTCACCCGCAGCGACTGACAAGGATAAAAACGGAGATCGTCAACAAACGGCAACCAGACAACTCAAAGCACTATCTAAGGTGGAACAGAACCTACCTCCATCCCCTCGCGTATGTCCGCGGCGGCGACCTCCGCAGCGCGACGCACCGAGTGTTCGAACCAGCCCCGGAGCTCCTCGACGTTCTCCCACTGTCGAAGCTCGAACTAGTCGTCGAGCGTGAGGAAGACTCGCTCAGGGTCTCGAGGGTCCGCCACCTCGAGAACCTCCTGGCCCCACGCCGCGCTGCGGGCAGCAATCCTCTGCTCCATCGGCCCGGTGACGCCAATGCGCAAGTCCCCCCCTCCTCGGTAATCGGAGAGGGGCGAGGCTTCCTCCTCGGCGCCACCTCGCTGAGGACGTTGACGGCCCCACCAAGCCGTCGCCCCCGGTGGAGGAAGATCCCGGCCGATAGGATGGCCCTGCGCGATAAAGAGCTCAAAAAAGTAAGTACCCAGCGAGATAAACCCACTGCGTCTCGAGCGAATCAAAGTGCGACTTACCTTGAGACGCCGGCCCCCCCAACCTCGAGGGGAGGTCGAGCCACCTCCGGCTCCGCCCGAGGAGCCGCGATGATGGCCAGTTCCGCCGGGTCCACCAACTCGGCCACCATCTCGTCCACTTGGGCGAGGGTGGACTCCATCAGCATCCCGCCCTGTGCCGGCGCGGACGGTCCCTCGACGCGCTCGAGCTAGAGTCGAGCCTCCAGCGCCGCCAGACCCTCGGGCCAGCGCCCCGGCGTCGGGTGAGCCGGGGCCTCCAACTCGTTCGCGGGGCCCTAGGGCTCGACCACCTCCACCTCCTAGGCCGCGGCCGCCGTCGGCGGGAGCTCCGCGCCCCCCGGGGCGCCGGACGCGACCTCTTCTGACGGCCGCGCAGGCACTGCGACCGTCGCTTCGACGACCTCCACCGCCGGCGGGTTCTCCTCCTCCGCCGTCCGGGTAGACGCCGAGGCCCCCTGTGCCTCCCCTCGCGCCACCACCTCCGGGCCGTGGCTGCCTGTGCCGCCTCAGGGGCGACCGTCGAAGGGGCGGGGCTGCCGGACCAGCCTCGACGCCTGCTTGCACTGCGGCCCCCGTCTTTAGCTTTTTGGTGGGGGCGGGGGACGCGGCTCCCAGCCGGCGCTTCGACCTGAAAAAGGAACACATGCGCGACAATAAGCACGAGACCTCACCGACGGAAAAAGGGAAAAACGCACAATAACTATGAACTCGACTTACCCCCTCGGAGCCCGACGCTTCAGCTCGGCGCCCGTCGGGCTGGTCGAGCTCTGGGGCGCCACTGCCTGGGGGGGTGGGGGTCGAGGCGGCACTCGCCACCTTCTCCCGAGTAGGGCCGGCGGCGCCACGGTCGACTTCTTGCCGGCCCCCACCTGCGTCGACGGGCCCGGCGCCCGCACGCTCGACGCGGCAGGCTTCGGGGGCTCGCTCGATCGACTCTTCAACGACGGCACAACCTTCACCCTCTTGCCGGTCTCCACCTGCGCCGGCGGGCCCGGCACCCGGGCGCTCGACGCAGCGGGCGTCGGGGCTCGCTCGATCGACCCCCCGACGAGGGCCGCGGCGTCTACGACCGCGTCTGCCGCGGCGTGACTTCTTGCGAGGCCACGGGGCGCTCCGCCCGTGGCCCAACTTCAACAGAAGGGGCCGACTTCAAGGTCGACCCCTCATCTCCACCAGTAGCAACGGCCGCCTGCTCAGGCGCCGTCTCCTCTTCCTCCTCGTCCTCGTCCTTGTCCTCCTCGTCCTCCTCCTCCAAGGGCAACAGCTCCTCATCGAGGCCCAACCGCCTCTGATGGGCCCGGCGCTGGTTCCTCTGCTCTTTCTCTAGAGCCTTCTTGGCCGTCTTCTTCTTCTTCTTGTCCTTGTCGGACTTTTGCTTCTTCGCGCGGAGGCGGTTCGCCTCCCTCGTGACCCGGTCCTCCGGCACCGGCGGACGCGAGCGCTTGTAGGACACGTTCCCCTGCGGGACGCAAGGGGGTCAGAGAACAAGCAGAAAGGACGGAAGGGGCAGGCGCGAGGACTTAAACTGAAGGAAAGGATCTTACCAGCTCATAGAACCCTCGTCCGGCTTCATGGGGACCTTCGCGATATCCTTGGGGGCGAACCCCCCGCGAAAAAGCGGCGGACGCGGCTGACCACACGGTCTGGGGTCAACTCCTCCTCGACGAGGCGGCACCCCGATAGATCAACCCCCAGACCCATCTCGTCGAGGCGGAGGGGTCGAGCCATCAGCGATAGAACCCCCCGTCGGTGGAACGCTGACGCAACAATCTCCGCGGTAAGGCCCCTCTCCTTCAGACGCCTGAGCGCGTCCAGCAAGCCCTTGAGGTGTTTTTGCTTGTCCGTCGGGACGCCGTACCTCCAGCGCTCGGGCTCGGCGTTGAGTGTCCTCCCGGTGTACGCCGGGAGCAGACCGTCGTCGTTCCTCAGGTAGAACCACGCTGAATGCCACCCGGAGTGGCTCAAGGATGGGTTCGCAGGAAGCCAAAGCTCAGGCCGCCTGGCGTAGATGCTGCAGCCTCCGGCCCTGACCTTCCGACGGACGCCCTTGCTGACCGAGGCGGTGAAGATGTTGGCCTTGAAGATGTGGATCCACAGATCCCAATGGGGCTCGATCCCCAGGTAGCCCTCGCACACCGCGGCGAAGACCGCCGCCTGGCTGACGCCGTTGGGAGTGAGGTGCTGGAGCTCCACTTCATAGTGGTAGAGGAGCGCGCGCAGGAAGCGGCTGGGTGGGACCCCCAGTCCCGCCCGGTGGAAGGCCTCGAACGACACCACGTACCCCTCCGGCGGGTTGGGCTCGGCGTGGTCCGGCGGCGGAGCTATCCACTCCGGCCTCTCCGTCGAGGTAATGGGCCGGAGAAGCCCGCTCTCCACCAACCCCTCCAGATATGACTGACGGACCGAGGAAGCAGGCCAGGCGTCGGCGCCGAAGAGCTGGAAAGCAGCCATGGGAACGGCGGTTTGCTCGGGCTTGGAGGCGGAGGCTACGTTCCCTATCTTTCTCTTTCTCTCTCACTCGCGTAGATTTCCAGCTCGCGGGACGCCTAAGGCAGAGGCAGAGAAAGGGAGGCAAGGAAGACGAAGGCAAGGAGGCAGGGAAGGCAAGTGCGCGTAAAGGGCACCGGACGCCTCGCCCTCACTATTTATATGCGGGAGGCCAACGAACGGATCCGGCAACAGGCAAGAGAATCTCCGCATTTAATTCGCCTGTACTTCCTTCCTCGTATTCCCTCCAGGATAAGGCGTAACGTCCCATCATCGGGTTCCGCGCCGCACTCCGCGCTGTAACCGCACTGTTGCGCCGAACGGACACCGCCTAAAAAGGCGCGCGGCCGGAAACGTCGTCTTCGAGGGTAAGGAATCTTGAGGCAGCGAGAGCTGGCCCTCGAAAGAGGGTTCGACAGCTACCCTTGAGTGCCCGAGGCCAGAAATGACCTTGGGTTAGGACCTCGGTCCACCCCCAAAATCTCGAGGGGACAAAGGCCGGCCTACGAACGGGTTCGATAGCCCCCCTCGAGTGCTCGAGGCCTGACAGGGCCTCGGGTCGTCAACTGCAGATCATACATGGCCTCGAAGGGATAAAGGCTGGCCCATCCGGGGGTTCGACAGCCTCCCTCGAGAGCTCCGACACAGGTATGTCCCCAAGTTCAATACAACAACCACCTGCTTTTCCCCTCGGCGGTCCACAAGGTCGGACTCCTCCTCCTGAGGATAGCGTCGGATGACGAACCATCCATCAAATCTTGAGGGAGAGAAGGCTGGCCCTTACATAGGGTTCGACAGCCGCCCTCGAGTACCTGAGGTCAGGAAGGACCCATGGTTATCGGACTCCGGTCCACCCCCAAATCTTGAGGGAGCGAAGGCTGGCTCCACGAACGGAGTTCGACAGCCGCCCTCGAGTACACGAGTCAGGGATGTCCCCGGAGCCTCGAGAACGAACTCTCGAGGCTCCCTGGGACATATCCGAGGCATACCTAGGAACACCTAAGGATCCCTACGCTGGGAGGCATCGAGCCACCAACTCCTATCGAACGGGGTTGGCACCTTGGTGGTCCATATGGTCATGCTTAGCGAGCCGTACGGCTTGCTTAACAATGAGAACGCCTCCGGGCCGCTAGTCGATCCCTATCGAACGGGGTTGAGTTCTCACTCGGATTTTTACCCGTACAGGGCACCATTTCTAATGGACTCATGCCCGAGAACAGCTCACCGAAGACTTCGGGCTCGTCATCCTAACGAGGATAGCTCGATGCTCTTCACCCCACGATCCGAGCGAAAGGATCCGTGGGAAGGACGCTATGAGGTAGTGAAAGCCTAGCCATTCGAGGGCTCGAGGGCCCGACTACGCACGACACCCCTCGACAAAAGAGGGTCGAAAACTCGTAACCTGGCAGACAGAGTCGACCTCTCGGGCGGGGCGCCCTGACTCCAGTGGTGCTCGAGGGAGCGAAGGCTGGCCCTCGGTAGGGTTCGACAGCCGCCCTCGAACACTTCTCTTTGCAGGAAAAGGAACGGGATCGACCCCTCGACAGGGTGCCGCGTCTACAGGTATCCTTAAAAAACCCCACTACATAACGTATTTTAGCCCCCAGAGGAGTTCTAAATCACTCCTCTGGGGCCTCGGGGGCTACCCCACGGAGAATCGGATTTCTCACTAACCCTGCAGGCCAAGGATAAAACCTCCGGGCAATCCTTGCTCCCTCCGAGAAACGCGTGTTATAGCCCCCAGAGGAGTTCTAAATCACTCCCCTGGGGCCTCGGGGGCTACTGTCGGGTACGAAGGTAAGGGGTACCCTAAACCCTTCGATAAATTAACGCTAAACATAGCAACCATTTTTAAGGCAAGGATCTGCCCACTGCTCGGTGAGACGCGGCCCATCAATCGAGGGTCCATCAACACCAACTGCAACAACAAGTCACAACCCCGGCCTCTACCTCGACGACGGACGAGGGGTCGAACGAACGACCCCCCGGCTCCACCTCGATGACGGACGAGGGGTCGAACGAACGACCCCTCGGCACCACCTTGACTTCGACCTCCCCAACCCCGTCGACGCCTCGACCTTCCAAGCGCCGTCGACAGACGAGGGCTCGATTAACCCAACCACTCTGGTATGGGTAAAAGTAAACCCACCTGACAACATGGGCGCCTACGTCCACTGTCAAATCCGCCAACTCCCCGACAGGTCCCCGACTCCCGTCAACTGTGCCGCCACTGCTGCCACTACGCGAGTACGGACTTCAACAGTACCCCTCGGAAAGTGAACAGCGCGACCCTCGACGACGACTTCGGGAACGCGATGGAGCCATACGGGGCTCGACCCCCCCCCTCGACCGGGGGCTCGACCCCCTCCTCTTCAACAACTCCGGTACGGAAGACGTCCCATCCGCCCCGTCCCGCTTCGGCCGTGGGACTCGCGCCCGCCTGCGAACACTGCACTGCGACGACTTCTACTGATGCCACGACCGGGGACGCCTGAAGGACGGAGAGACCATGCTGCCACAGTTTTCGACACCTCTCCGCCAACACTGTGCCGCGAATACGCCGCCCATACCTCTACTATTAGGACCCTGTACCCTCGGGACTCCCCTTGGTCTATAAAAGGGGACGCCGGGGTAGAATATGGGGGACCGAGGAAGGGGGGTTGGAGTCTCTCTCGGTCGGCTCCCACTTCATCCAGGACTCTGATTCGACTTTGGTTCTCAGGGACCCTAGACCACGCCTCACACACACACCGCGCCGCTCGATCGACCCCTCGGGTGGCCGACTCCGTGTAACACTGCTTGTACCCCCCCTGTACGAGCACGCTTTGGGTGCGAGATAATACAAGTCATCCTCCCCGCTGGACGTAGGGCCTTCTTTGCCCGAGCCAGGATAAATCTTGTGTCCATCTTGCATCACGTCTGAGAGAGGGAGCACGCGATATACAAATTTACTCGTTGGTGGTCTTGACCCCCGGGTCATAACACCGGCAACTTCACTTCAAATGAAGCTAACTTGCAAACTTGTCTCTTCTCCAAGAATTCTTTGGGTTGGCTATGACATAGAAGATTAGCACATGTGGGCATGTCAACCTTGAAGAAGCTTGTCAAGAAGGAAATGGTTAGAGAAATCAAGGATGTGGTGTTTGAGAAGGACAAACTTTGTAGTGCATGTCAAGCCGGCAAGCAAGTGGCAAACACTCATCCAACCAAAGCTTTCATGTCAACCTCAAGAGTTCTAGAGTTGCTACACATGGATCTATTTGGCCCTACCACCTATGCTAGTCTTGGAGGAAATCTCTATTGCTTGGTGGTAGTGGATGACTACTCTCGATACACTTGGGAGTTCTTTCTTCAAGACAAGGGAGAGACACAAGGCATCTTCAAGAAGTTTGCTACAAGAGCTCAAAATTAATTTGATGTGAAGATCAAGAAGATTAGAAGTGACAATGTCACCGAATTTGTGAACACAAAGATTGAGTATTATTGTGATGAAGTGGGGATCAAGCATGAGGTATCCGCCACATATACTCCACAATAAAATGGTGTTGTAGAGAGGAAGAACCGGACGCTCAAACTCTAGCAAGGTCTATGCTTGATGAGTACAACACTCCGGAGAAGTTTTGGGCGGAGGCAATCAACACCGCGTGCTATGCGGCAAACCGTCTCTTCGTCCAAAGGCTATTAAAGAAGACCCACTATGAGCTTGTCAATGGGAAGAAGCCGGATATTTCATTCTTCCGGGTGTTTGGTTGCAAGGTGTACATCTACAAGAAGCGCCAACACTTGGGTAAATTCCAACAGCGGTGTGACATTGGTTTCCCTGTTGGATATTCACTTAAATCCAAGCATACCGTGTATTTAACAAAGCGACCGGCTTAGTTGAAGAAACGTATGACTTGGAGTTTGATGAAACTAATGGCTCCCAAGGAGCGCTTGAGGATATTGATGTAGGTGATGAACCCTTGAGGGAGGCAATGAAGAATATGTCAATTGGTGCTATCAACCCACAAGAGGTGGAAGAAGTTGAAGATGAAGCAAATCAAGATCCTTCTAAACCCCACACACCTCAAGTTGATGAAGAAGATCAAGTGAGGGAAGCTCAAGAAGACACTCACATTCCTCAAGATCAAGCCGAGGCCGAAGCAAGCAATGTTGAAACACTGTATCCCCCTCCTCAAGAGACAAATAGAAGATCAACATCTATTCTTCAAGCTCACCCCCATGATCAAATCATAGGGAGTCCATCAAAGGGAGTAATGACTCGCTCTAGACTTGCATCTTATATTGAACATCACTCGTTTGTTTCCTTTGTTGAGCCTACTTGTGTAGAAGAAGCACTTGCGGATCCGAATTGGGTGAATGCCATGCATGAAGAACTCAACAACTTCACCCGGAACCAAGTGTGGACACTTGAAGAGAAGCCAAAGGATGCAAGAATCATTGGCACCAAGTGGGTGTTTAGGAACAAGCAAGATGATCAAAGCGTGGTTGTGAGGAACAAAGCAATATTGGTGGCAAAGGGGTTCTCTCAAGTAGGACTCGATTTTGGAGAGACCTTTGCTCCGGTTGCAAGACTTGAAGCCATCCGTATCCTTTTGGCGTATGCTTCACATCACAAAATGAAACTTTTTCAAATGGATGTGAAGAGCGCCTTCTTAAATGGTTTCATAAATAAACTTGTCTATGTCTCACACAACCTCCCGGGTTTGAAGACCCAAACTTGCTTAATCATGTGTATAGGTTGTCCAAGGCACTCTATAGATTGAAGCAAGCTCCAAGAGCTTGGTATGAGAGACTAAGAGACTTCCTAATCAAGAAGGGCTTCAAGATCGGGATCGTCGACACTACACTATTCACCAAGAAGCTTAATGGAGAGATTTTCGTTTGCCAAGTATATATCGATGACATTATATTTGGGTCAACAAACCAAGACCATTGCAAGGAGTTTGGTGACTTGATGTCCAAGGAGTTCGAGATTTCAATGATTGGCGAGCTAACCTTCTTCCTTGGCTTTAAAGTGAAGCAAATGAGAGAAGGGACCTTCATCTCTCAAGAAAAGTACACTTATGATCTACTTAAGAAGTTCAAGATAGAGGATTGCAAGCCAATCAAGACCCCAATGCCAACTAATGGGCATCTCGATCTCGATGAGGGAGGTAAACCGATTGACCAAACTCTTTATCGCTCTATGATCGGTAGTTTACTTTACCTCACCGCATCTAGGCCGGATATCATGTTTAGTGTGTGCATGTGTGCTAGGTTTCAAGCAAGCCCTAAGGAGTCGCATCTTTGTGCGGTTAAAAGAATCCTTAGGTACATAAGGCACACCCCTAGCATGGGTCTTTGGTATCCCAAAGGAGCTCCCTTCCAACTAGTTGGCTATTCCGATTCGGATTATGCCGGGTGTAAGGTTGATAGGAAGAGTACCTCCGGCGAGTGCCACATGCTAGGAAGATCACTTGTTTCTTGGTCCTCAAAGAAGCAAAACAGTGTGGCATTGTCAACTGCCGAGGCGGAATACATTGCCATGGGAGCAAGTTGTGCACAAATCTTATACATGACCCAAACACTTCTTGATTACGGCGTTGTTTTAAAAGAGGTTCCACTTTTGTGTGATAATGAAAGCTCCGTAAAGCTTGCTAACAACCCGGTTCAACACTCTCGCACCAAGCACATAGATATTCGCCATCACTTTCTTAGAGATCATGTGGCTAGGAAAGACATCACACTAGTTGGAGTTAAGAGCGAAGATCAATTGGCAGATATCTTCACTAAACCACTCGATGAAACAACCTTTTATAGGTTGAGAAGCGAGATGAATGTGCTTGATCACTCTAACTTCACTAAAAGATGAGTTTGTGTGAACCATGCATTCATATGTAATATAACATGTTTAATTTGGTAATGCACATAGGCTTGGCTAACGCGGTTAAGATAACCGCCCTCAAAGCGTGTGACAAAGCTTAACCGCGGTTTAAACTTGCAAGCAACCTAGATTCAAATTCTGTTTTGCATTGCATATGCATGAGTGTTGCTTCTTCGTTTCTTTTCGGTTAAGTTTTTTGGTCATCCTTAGGTTCATCACTTAGGGGGAGCAATTCAACGCTCTAGCTTCAGCTAATACCCCTCTTGTGCCCCTATGGTGACCCTTGGAGCTTTATTGAACTATTTTATTATGAAAACTAATCCTAGCCTATGGAAAACTATTTATAAAATTGAGGGTTTGAGAGATGGTTCTTATGTTAAGTCCAACAAGTGCTCCTCTTTGCTCTTTTGTGTTGGTACTTGGCTGAGAGAAAAGATTGGAGAGAAAAATAGGAAAATTCAGAGCAAAATCAAGCACCGGACCACCCTCCGGACCACTCTGCATGGTCCGACGCTCAGTGGTCCGACGCTATGTACCTCTCTGCTCAAAATTTCTCTAGCTACAGAATCCGTCGGACCACCGTCCGACGCTCCTCCGGACCATTGGCAAGTAGTCTGATGCCTCTGTCAGTTATATCTAAGCGCCGTCGGACCAGTCCGGTGCACCGTTGGACCAGTCCGGTGAGTAGTTCGACGCACTGGTCTGGTGGTCGGGTGCTCTCTGTTTTCTTTCTCTGGTACCGTCGGACCCTCCGTCGGACTAGCCTCCGGACTAAGCATAATGGTCCGACGCTCTGAAATTTTGCGGATAACCCCCCGCGTGCGGTTCTGTTTTGGCACTGTTTTCCTCGTCACCGACCGTACGCCGCCGTTCTTCCATCGCCGTAGCTCCGCCGCCAGCTCCCCTGCGCCTCCCCTGCTGCCGGTGAGCCTCTCTCTCCGGTGCGCCGCCACCACACCACCACACCTCGCCGCAGCACCGCCACTTTCCACCGCGCCGCCGCCTGCTACCTCCTCTATCCTCGCCGCTGAGGACACTCACCACCCCTCGCCGGCGACCTGCTCAATCCTCCCTCGCCGGTGCCCAAGCAACCACCACCACATCCCTGCCAGCCAGTCCATTCCTCTAGGGTCTCCCCCTGTTGCTCTACCAAGTGCACCTCACCCTTAGGGTTTGGCATAACCCTAGAAGGGTTTTTGACGGTTCCGTCCTTAACCGAACTCGATTCGTCGTCGTCGACTTCACCACTTCTCGCTAGGGTATGGTTTTCATCTACGACGTCGCGTTTGTGTCGAGTCATAGATAGAGTCATGTCCTAGGGTATTTCCTTGAAAATCCATATTCAATTCAATTCACTAAATCAATTGCTAATTGTAATTCACAGCTGGCAAATCTCTTTCGGAGTGTGGTTTGGGACTTGAGTCGCTCTGATTAGATACGCTCTCTTACTTCAGGTATCATGTCAGATTTCATTCCTTTACTTATCTCGATGCTTGCTTCTATACAGATTCTTATCGCTAGATTTTATACATGCTTATATATGCCCTGTCTATTCTATCTAACAGCAGTCAGTGGTAGTTTAAACTCGGGGCAAAGCTCGCGAGTAAGGATTGAGGCAAAGCCTCAGAAGGTTCAGTCTAGTGGCTTGCAGGCCCCTCTTTCAGTTGATTCTGGCAGTTGGCAGTTGATTGTGACAGAGATCAGTGGTTCTTGAGGCAGTATTCTTTGTGATCTGTCAGTGGGCAGTGCTTTCTGTGTTTGATCAGTGATGGCTCGCGGCTCTCGTGCTCGTGTTACTAGATCAGGTGATGACACTCCTCCTCCTCCACGTCCTTCCAGAGACAAGGGCAAGAAGCAAGTGGTTGAGAAGCCAAAGAAAAAGAAACGAAAGCTCACAGAGGCTGAGAAAGCAGAGGCAGTGGCAGATGCAGCCGACCGTGCAAAGCGAGGCGGTCGCCGAGGATCAGTGAGACTTGGCACCCCTCCACGGGCTTTACCGTCTACTCCTCCTACTGGGTCACAGACAGAGGACACTCCAGAGGAGCAGGAGCTTGTCACGGAGGCCCTGGGTACACCGTTGGCACCTCGTTCCTGGGGGCGATCTACTCGCTCTCAGTCAGCTCAATCACCTCAGAGTGCTTCAGCAGCTCCCATAGCAGCTTCAACTTCTATTCACCTTGATCTGCGGAATCTTACAGCCAAGCAGTGAAGAAGCTTCGGTTTGTCGCTCTTGAGAAGTGGTGCCCTGATCAGCGTGACCCCAGAGCCTCACCAAGATGACACACACCTCTCATGGAGGATTTCTACAGAGCAGCACAGCTTACCAGCATCCAGATTCGACCTCACAGGGTTTGCTCCTTGGAGAGCATAGTTGAGTTGGCTGGTGAGGAGATCAGACCGTTTATCACATACCTTCCAGGACTCGCCGATTTACTTGGTCGTTCTGGAAACTACATTGAGAGATGGGGTCAGAGAGTTCTATGCCTCAGTATGGGTTGATCCAGAGCACAAGTTTCTACAATATACCTTCAGAGGCGAGCGATACAGGCTCTATTTGACTCGGCTTAGAGAGATCTTTCACTTCACTCAGACCGGTGGAGAGCTCGATCTTCACTATGACTGCTACAGAGGAGCCTCTGTGCCTCGCCGAGCTCGAGGTGGTCGTACATTGTCAGTTCAGGAGGTGGCTCCTCTCTTCAAGCCACCTTTCTCAGAGGGCTCCCGACATAGCCTAGCAGAGCTCCGACCCACCGTTCACCGGTTGAACGAGGTTCTGCGTCGTACCTTGCTGTCTCGCACGGGTTACAAGGAAGGATTGACCAACATGCAACAGCTACTTCTTCAGGCCCTCGTCTCTCAGACACCATTTGACATAGCCGGCTTTCTTGTGTCAGAGATTGAGGATGTGATAGCAGATGGTATGAGGGCACGACGTCAGTTTCCCTATGCTCACTGGATTTCATCTATCATAGCTATTGAGCTTGAGGGAGCCAACCCTGGACTCCGTGCCCTGCTGGATCAGTCACCGACCTCTTTCCCGGCCTACAGAGTCCTTGGTTCGTTTGACAGCCGGTTTGGGAACCGGGTGCTTCGTCTTGTCAGGGAGAGGACTGCTCCAGCTGACAGAGCTGATGTTGATACTCATGATGAGGCTATACGGGGTGTTGAGCAGCAGGAGCTTCATGGATTAGACACTGGAGCTGATGTGACTCCCGAGGATACCTCTTCAGACAGCTCAGACACCGACTTCCAGCTAGTTCCACCTATGCCTCCACGGGCTCACGACACTGAGGCTGGCGGCTCTGGCTCTGCCACAGAGACTATGATGCTGAAGATCCTTGACCGTCTCAATGAGCAGCAGAGCTCCTTAGTCACTGCAGTTACTCAGGTCCAGCAGAGATAGGATGAGATGCAGAGGCAGTCTGAGGAGCGTCACTTTGAGATGCAGCGACAGATGCTAGCTATGCAGTTGGAGTCACAGTGCCTACAGCTACAGTCTCAGCAGCTTTAGCAGCAGAACATGGCCTTTATGGCCCACATGATGAAGTGGACTGGCGCCCCTCCTCTTGAGTTTCCAGCTGCACCTCAGATCCAGATGATGAGCACATCTCAGCCCTCTCAGTCAGTTGGGCAGCTAGGAGGATCACAGTTCTCAGTTGGCCCCTCAGTTGGCCCTTCAGTGGCCCCTTCGAGTTCCGCCGGCCAGACAGTCACTCCCAACCCAGCCGTACAGTCCAGTGGACTTCAGGTTGTCGGATTGACCACCCCGTTCCAGTCACCAGCGACTCAGGTGACACAGTGGTTGGACACCTTCGGCCCGACTCAGCAGTTCACCCCTCTCACTACTGGTTTCACGCCGCTCACTGTTACGATGGGTGCTACTGCCAGAGATCTATCCGCGTCGTTCAGCGACATTATAGGGCAAATGTCCCCCACTGGTCAGCAGCTAGCAGTAGAGGTTGAGGCAGAGCTGGTTGCACCGACAGCTGATCAGCACCGCTCTTCAGTAGCTTCCTCAGAGGCTACACATGACAGTCGGGCTCCAGTCGTGTCTACTCCACCTACAGCTGCAGTTGCTACCGATGCTACAGTGGTCACTTCGACTCCAGTACAGCCTTCGTAGTCTCCGGTCCTTCAGACTCCAGTCGAGTCTATGCATGAGGCACAACCGGATACCGCAGCACTTGAGGCTCCCGCAGCGACACTAGCATCGGTTTCTGATCCTACTTCTACCCCAGCTACTGCTCTAGAGTCTTCGACAGCAGCGATAGCAGGCCTGTCAGCTACCGACCCCCAGACCGCTTCACTTCCAGCGTCAGACACTCAGGGGGAGGACTTAGATGATGAGACCTATTTGGCAGCGTTCAGGGTGCTCGATCGCTCCACGACTGCTTCCACTCCGCCTCTAGACGCCTAGTTTTGGTGCTTCGACGCCAAAGGGGAGAGAGAGAGTTGAGTAGATGGACTAGCTTCAGGGAGAGCTAGTAGGATTCGTTCTTTTGATGTGTATTAACTCTATCGCATCATGCATCACGTTTACCGTCTTTATGCATTGTATGATATGTGTGATGTTTGAGACTTGATGGTTGTGTGACATGTGTGGACATTCATCTTTATATATCATGTCACTTGTTTATGCTATGATGCTTCCACGCTAATCTCTGATCTTTTGGCTATAGCATATCCCTTATGAAATCAAGTACTATTCTCAATTCATATCTATTATGCTTGTCATGGCTTGAATGGTTAGGCATGTTTTTTGTCTTTTCTATCACTAACCCATGCCTATCTCATGTCAAGTCATATTTTCTCTTATCAAAATTCACTCATTATTCTCTACTCGAGCTTGTATTATCGTCAATCACCTAAAAGGGGAGATTGAAGAATCATGAACCCTTGTGTTTAGGCGATTAACGACAATACTAGATCACTATGACTAATGTGTGTTTTGCAGAGGCAAAGTCATTTGTGTTAGGTCATTAGTGATGCAATTTGAATGGGCTTAATGGATATTCATGCCCCCAAGATGGAAATCGTTTCGGTTGCAAAGGATGATGATACAAGTCGAAGACTAGGCTAGTTCTTAGTGCCATAAGGTTAAGAAGGGCACTAAGTATAGCTAGGGCTTTGTTTTTCCTTTGACCGTACTATAAAGGGGGGTATGAGATTAGTAGCTTGACCTAGGAGAGTTTAGGAGAGTGGGTATATGCACATTTGTCACAACTAGTCCTAGAGACCTTGCTTTCAGCCCATGGTTAACCCTAGAAATGGTAGGAGCAAAATCCCTTAAGAAATCTCAGCGAAAATAGTTGAAATAGGGGGAGAAAGAGGCTCCGGACCAGTCTGCCAAGTAGGCGTCGGACCAAGGAGAGTGGTCCGACGGTCCCTGACTTAGGCAAAATCTCAGCTCGAGAAGCTCCGGACCACCTGTCTGGAGAGCGTTGGACCATAGGAGAGTGGTCCGATGGCTCGTGTCAGAGAGAGAGAAGGCTCCGGACTAGTCCGACGGTGAGTCCAACGGCTAGTCCGACGCTTCAAGACAGGAGGTTGGTTTCATACAGTAAGCTCCCTAGCTCCGGACCAGAGCGTCGGACCAGGGCTCCGGACCAAGGAGAGTGGTCCGGTGGTTCGAAGAAGAGAGGATGTTTTTCACTCAGTGAGCACCCTGGCTCCGGACCAGTGCGTCGGACCAAGCAGAGTAGTCCGACAGTGCTTGAGTTGGAATTCAGAGTGAGCTCCGGACCAGTGTGCTTGGTCTGATGGTGTAAGCTCCGGACTAGTCCGGTGGCTTCGCAGAGAGAGGAAAAAGTAAAAAACGGCTAGTTTTAGAGGTGGGGACTATTTATAGTTGCCCCCTTCATCTTTAGGACCTCTCTTGGCCTTTGTTTCAGCTGGTGACACCTTGAGAAATCCTTTGGAGAGTCAAGTGCCTAGTGAGGGAGAGATTAGAGAGAGTTCATCTTGTTCTTCCCTCCTAGAGTGATTAGGAGTGACTTGTGTGCATCCATCCACCTTTCTAGCCTTAATTTGGTCAAGTGAAGCTCTTGTGCTTGTTACTCTTGATGTTCGACAGCACCTAGACAGTTTGGTGGTGTTCGGAGAAAGTGATCGCCGGAAGATTATTGGCGGCTCTTCTCCAAACTTCTGTGATCGGTTGTGGGCGATTCACCGAACCGGAGTGGCGAAGAATCAGCCCATAGAGAGCACTCTACCCTTGCGCGGGTAGAGGGGGAGCGATACCTCGCGAGGTGCTCCAACGAGGACCAGGGGGGTGTGTCGACACCTCAATACCTCGGGAAAACATCGTTGCATCACTGAGAATTTCTTTTTCCTAGCTCTTTACATTTTCGCATTACATTCCGTCTTGTTTTTACCTTACCTACTAGAATTGCTTAGGTTGCTCTTAATTTTCATGAACTGCTACCGCTTTCTAGCTAGGACACACGAACCGTAGACACTAGGGGGTGATTGGCATTTGATAGGTTTTCATATTTGTTTTAGAAATTTAAAACAAGCCCAATTCACCCCCCCCTCTTGGGCATCTTGATCCTTTCAGAGTGAACTTTCGAGATAAGGGGCAATGTATCAGCAAATTGGTGACGTTACAAACCTCCCTAGGCTGCCACACAAGTTGGCAAGCTCAAGGGCGACACCTAGCCGGCTAGGAGCAAAGCTTCAAGAGTAACAAAATCTAACCGCCGGCCACCACGCAAACCAAATGCTTGTAGAAATTGAAGATTCGAGAGAGAGGCTTCTTCTCAAGCTTGGAGGCTCAATCTCTCAAAGGTTGATTGGAAATTAATGGAGGAGAGTGGTTGAGCACCAAGGGAGAATGGAGAGCAAGAAGAGAGCTTCTCTTTCTGTTCTTTCGAAGGCTGAGTGTGAGAATGACAGAACTAGCCGTTGGGGTGGAGTGAGGAGGTGTTAAATACCCCGTCACTGCCAACGGGCAGTTTAAGTTGCGGCAGTGCCGACCTTGGGCCCAGCACTGCCGGCCTGGCAGAACCAGTAAAGAATGGATCTTTGAATAGTTGGCTGATTTGCCTTCTATGTATGTGGAAGTGTGATGTATTTGGATAGATATTGCATTTGGTTCACTTGTTGACATGCGTGTTGAATCCCTCTTAATGGTACGACATACCTAACTCAATTTCAAAGTATAAAATGAATTTAAACTCCTTTGAGCTTGTTGTCATGCACTTTTATAATTAGAGTGGTCCGTCAACTTGTTCAACAATCTCCTTTCATTCAACCTGCTTGTCATACTTGTAAAGTCTCATTAGTCTTCTAAATATGTTGTCATGTCACCAAAAGTCACTTAAGGCTTGATTGCACTTTCATACTTTGATTCTCTAAAATTTTTGGGATGTCTTATAATTTAGAAGGGAGGGAGTACTATTTATCGGATCTGTTTCTAGGCGGTGATATAAGTTTTGGACCCGGCGGTGACCGTGAATAATTTGGAGTAGTCGGTAGTGACATACATGTGCCGACTTTGCCCTTTGGCTGCTCTTACTTGAGAAGCTACTCCTACGTGCCTAGCTAGATCGTAGACATGGCATGCATATGGGAGAACGGAGGAATATATGCAGCAAAAGCCCACTGGAGTTTCAGGAATATTATTCTGCATGAGAAAGAAAAAGAAACGGCCGAAACCATCACATGCACGCACTGCCAACTTCGCTGATGCTGTCGGAAACCAATAATAATAAAGCCATATTTAGAAATCATAAAACTAGATCGATTAGCTGCCAGAAAGCAAAATACACTAAAGAAGGCCAGAACAATACGTAATAAACTTTCTCATAATTTTCGATCTATATTTTCTCTGATCAGTCGTTAATTTATGGCTGTGGTGACCCATGGAGTAATTTCTCAACTGTCTCCCTACGCTTAAGTGCAGCTGTAGCCTACGATGTGTACTATAGGTCCAAGATGGATGTGAACTCGTCAACCTATCGTCACATCCAAGCAAGTTCAGACCCGGCCGGTCCCACCACTAGAACAATGTGTAAGTACTGTAGGTTCCAGGTTGAAGGCTGCCACCACAAATGATCGATGAGCTTGTATTATGTGTAAGGACTGAGCAAGCGATTTTGGGAAAGTTTTGCTCCCTACGGCAAGTGATCAGGCGATAATTTGCTAGCATTCCCGATCGGTCCAGGAACAAGGTAGGAGGATATGATGGCGAGCTTCTCGTGTGGGATATTATAATGAGTGACTTAGTGTAATGTTTGATCATGATGACCCATGGTTTAGTGTTGACAATAATGCCAAAAAAACAGAGATGGCCACGGGATCGGGAATAAACCTGGGTGTACCAACTAACCAACCCTATGTGCTAGTTATTATATATTAATGACTTATTTGACTTATCGTTTTTGTGGCTCATAAGCCGGCTGATGCTGTTTTTAGTTGTTTTGGTGTGAGATAGAAAACACTGTACCATGGCAAACTAGACTAATTTGACTCTGTTAAAAATTAGCACAAAATATCACTTATTTTGTTGTGACTTTATTAATAAAAGATCTTTAAGAATGATTTAAATTTGGCCATTGCTGTGTCAAACTTAACGCTAAAAAAAATCAAACGAATGAAACGGAAAAGTAACATACATATACATACAAGGGGTGTTTGGATCCCCTTGGCAAATTGGTAAATTGATAAAATAGCAAATTTGTCATTTACCAGGTAAATAGTAAATTTTTACTCTTTTATTATTTTTTGTCTTACATGTTTAGATCTATTTGCCAAAAAGTAATAATTTTTTTACTCTTTTACCAATTTGTCAATTTACCAAAGGGATCCAAACACCTAACAGTACATAGCACGCGACCGTGATGCATGGATGACACGGGATAATTTGCCGCCGGATCCGCAGGCCGCAGCGCTCTAGGTTTGGCATGCGTGCAGTGCGCCCCGCTATGCGCTAGCTGCATGTGTCGTCACGGCTTCGATCGGCGGCATCTTTGGCGAAAAGACACGCCGCCCTTTCGATCTTCTTCGTCAGTGACGTACAGTGATCAGTGGGCGGCCCGGCAAATGCTTTGCAATCGATTTGTTTCCGACCAGACCACCCACCCATCATTGCAAGATCGAAACACCCAATCCAGCCAACAAAAAACGTACACCTGTGGGCTGTGTAGGAGGGGCTCATCAATATGCGTACACCCTACCCTGTATTTCTTCTTCGCACCGGCCAGGGAGAAAGAGAAAGGGCTGTAATTTCAAAGCAGCGATCAAGAGCGCGTACGTTGATAATGGATCCGGGTAACATAGCTAAGCTAGGCTAGGCTAGCTAACCGCGCACTTTACCTCAGGTTTGCACATGGACACGGTTCGATGGAGCGTGCTGCGCCTGCGCTGCAGGCATATATCTGCATGGGCGCCACGGTGGCTCCTTGCATGCCTTGCCACGGAAGGAAGCGAGCGCTGCAGTGCTAGGCTAGCTACTAGGAGAGTTGCAATGGGTTGAGCTCATCTCTTCCGAGCTGTGATGTGAAGCTCCCTTTCATTTTGCCTTTCGCCGATCCGTCACAAGCCTTGCTGGCTGCTGCTCCAGACTCCAGGGAAAGCGAGCGCTACATCTGCCAGCGCGGCCCAGTGTGAGACTGCTGGCTGTCCACAGCCTACCAAAAGCTCTGCTCGATTGCAGCATGTGCGGGTGCAGGCCAGACTGTCGTCCAGAGCATCTGCGGGTCGTGCCGCGCTCGGGCTGGGCTTTGTGAACTGGCGTCGTTGGCTTGCGCGGCCACGTTTTGCTTACCTACGCGCTGCCGCGTCGTGTGCTTGCGCGGCCTTTCGCCTTTACGTGGCCCGCACGGTGTGTGGGCCTTAGGAACATACGGAGCGCACTTTAGTCCAGTGCTCGCGCCACGAAGGCCCGACCCATGTATGAGTCCCAACTCCCAACACTGCACTCACTCTATGGCAAACAACGAGCCAAAATAAACAATGGCACAAGAATATTTGGTTGGTTCATGATTTTGCTGATTTCGTTGATCTGATCACATGTTCCTTCCTCGTAGGTACTTCTTCCTCGTGTAACATTAGGCGCTGCCTTCGAGTGCTCAAACTTCACCAACCACGTTTACAAGGTAGTTATAAAAAAAATTGTTTTTGTGTGCGTGCTCCCTTGTTCGCTCGACTTATCAACAAAAACAGTCAAAAATAGTATCAGCCGTACCGAATAGAGTTGATTATATGCCGTCGTACCGAATAGAGTTGATTACATGCCGTCGTCTGATCTGATTCTTCACAAGTCACAACCGGAAGAGCTGAGAGATCGTCGACCTCGTCTCAGGCATGTGCAGTGAAGGGCAATGACATGCACGTTTAAAAGGTTTTCGCGCTTAGCGACTTGATTACTGATCGTCTTCCCCCAGGACAATATCATAGAGGCCTGACCGTGTTCTGAATAAGATATCTGCAGCCTGTCTGCTACAGAGCCCGTGGGCATCTGATCGATGTCTAGCCCTATCCTCCACGTTTAAAAGGTTCCCGATCGAGTTTACCTTAGCCATTTGGTTATTACTAGTACTTACTAGCTAGAGATCATATTATAATCTGATTCCTGATCAGAAGCACTACACAATCACAATAGGGAAACCGTGTTCTGAAGTGCGTGCAGAACCCCAAGTACAGTACAGAGGGGTTTTTTTTTTCCTTCTCTTATTTGGCATGTGAAATCCGATGATCCACGGACCACACGGTCGTGTCTCGGCAAAACAAAACAAGCTGATGGCTCCAAGCTCACGTGATCGCCTAGTTACTCCCGTCAACCGTGTAGCCCCAAAAACATCTTGTACATTCACCATTCAGTATTCAGAAACCGACGAGCATGCCCACAAGTGTGACCTCAGCATCCATGGACGGAGCTGCCTGGCCTGCTGGGACCCTGTCACTGTGTGAAGTGTGAACAGGGATGCGAGTTTGGTATCCGGACACTACTTGTGAGTTGTGACTTCATGTGAGTGATCGAGCAGGGAGATTTAAATTTTGCAAGTTGCAAACGGCAGGCAACAGGGCACTATTTCAGTCTCCAGAGAAAACAAACGCTCCACGTATCTGGATGATGGTTGGAGGAAGGGCACGGGTTGTTGGCGTGTCGTCGAGCGATACTACTAGTACTTAAAACCGGTGAGTTTTGCATTAGGATATGTATGGTCCCTTGCCAAGGGACATGCGGCATCATCAGCACTCAGCAATAGTGGCTACAAAAACCATTGGAGCCAACCTGATGACTCACAGGCTTATCTGGGGTTCTAAACTACCCTTAATCAAAACATTGTTCACAAGAATCTTTTGCTTCGCCACAATTATTCAAAAAGAAGAAGCTTCACGCTTCCAAATCAAGTATAATTCTTTCTCTGTCCCTTGTGTTGTTGTAGTCTAGTCTACTACTGATGTTACATTACATACGCTGCACTTGCTTTTGAGGTCAATACAAATGTATTTGCCAGCGCCTGTGGTTAACAAACTCGCATTTGAAAACTGTTGTGTCACTAAGGAGCAGGTGTCCTCCACCACACCAAGATGCATGGGTTATCCGGAAGCTAACCCATTTGCGGCAATGTACTTTAGTTTGCTTAGCAAAAAGTTCAAAATCCTTGATACGAAAGGATTCGGAAACTAATGCTGACCTTTTGTTTTGTTGCGAATGAATACATACGCATTTTTCATGCTAGTGATTACATATTGAGCAAGGATGGCATGAAACACATTCAGTTATTATAAGGGATTGGCATTTTATATGTTCTGGCTTTAGCAAGCGAGTACCACTTACAATACTATAACTGACATGGATGCAAATTCTTTTCTTTACCTGTTATTATCATGTAGCTAATACATCGTGCGCTTGGGATAATGGCAAAGAGAATATAGAAGAAATGAAATATGCGTGCAGTTCATTGCATATTCTATATGATGCAGTTGCATTCGAGTTCCATTGTGCAACTCTGAAATAATAATAATAAGCACGTATCCAAAGTTAACAATCAACGCCTTGTTTACCTGGCTTATCAGCCACCGAAACAGTGTTTTTCTTTCACAGAAAAACAGTCAAATACGGCATCAGCCGGCTTATCAGTCACAAATGAGGAACTACTCGTGGTTTCTTGAAAAAGCACTATCTCTCCAAGGAACAGGATGGTCTGAACATTAGAAAGCTAGGACTTCAAAATACTTGCTTACTTCTAAAGCTCCTGTACCGTTTATATTGCTCCCAGGAATCTGCTTGGGCTAGCTGGGTCAGACATTGTGCCTCTCTTGCTTCACTTGATGGCGAGTTGTCTGGACTCTGCAGAGCATTGGAATGTCCTGCGCTCATTGTTGCCGCTGTACCAAGCAATCACAACAGTTGTGGCTTCGACACGTCATTTTGGTACGATGCCTGGTTCAGCGAGGATACACTGTCTGACCGTTCCCAACATTGCATAGTCATGCCAGAAAAAGCAGCTATCTGTTGCCCAAGTCTGTCTTCAAATCTTCAAAACTCCAACCTGTTTGTTCCAAGGTTATCAACACAAGCAAACGCAGAAATGCCAATTACAGAACATTGCCAGCCAAGTCGCTCTATCTAATGCGAGGGATCAACGTCGAGGATTTACTGTCTTGATAAAGGTAAATTGAACTCGGAAGCATTTATCGCCTGCTATAATCCAAGGATGTTGTTGCGGCGATGTGGGCGGCTCTGCCCCACTCCTGGTGGCGACCTCTCTCGCCCCGGCGACCAAGCTCCCCAACTCAGGGCCATGACCTCTCTCTCTCTCTCATTTTATGAAGAAAAGGCAGGAGCTTTGCCACTCAATTAAGACGAAGAATTATATGTATAAAAAGAGTAGCCGAACATGACGTCAAAACATGACACCCCAAGGGCTGACCTACCCACACGACACGGAAGAGCAACAAAACCGCCATGAGTCATCGTTGCCGAGCATGACTGCAAAGCAGCCAGCAACTGATCAGTCTAGTGTTGCCTATGTTGGGTAGGAAATAAAAGAATCAAGCCCTCTCAGTTCCTCCGCAATCGATCTTACCGAAATCATCGTGGCAACTCCACTTCAACCCCCCCCCCCCTCTTTCCGGTGCCTATACTTAGCCCTTTGAAAAGTCAGCAACGGAAGACGAAGCCAATCGATAAGGAAGGTGTAGTGAAAGTCCTACAGGTCGTTCAGATGACTAAATTCGTATTGAGGTAAGAAGGGAGAGATGCCAATAATAATACCAAATGGGGGTCGGCGGGCAGGAGGCAAGATCAAATATCTATGGGGCACCCTTACTTCACTTTTCTTTTTTTGCATTTCTCAGTAAAAAGAGGCAGTGCAGTATAGAATTTTTTTCACTACTTCCGGTTGTAAGGAAAGGCATACATCATACGTGGATTAGTATAATTTAGGATACTACTCTATTTTTATGATGATACCAATGTCATGACCAAAATATGGGGTTTCCTACTCGATCCGTCCTTAGCCAGCTTCTTACTAGCTTTTCTTACCTTAGCTCTACTTTTGTGGGGAGCCTTCGGCAAAAGAGCTGGACAAAAGCTGGTCAAAAGCAGAGTGAGAAGGAAGGGTTCCCCGATAAGGAAGGTTGACCCGATACCCATAAACCTACAGAGAGCGAGTTCAGTATTCGCCTAACTCTCCTATGATAGTGATTCCTACTATTCGCATAAATCAACAAGATAATTCCAATACTTGATCAGATAATTCCAATACTTGAGTTCTTCTTGTGTTCGTTATGTCCTTTGCCTCGCTTCTAGTAGGATCGTTATTGGTTTCCCCAAACCGTGGGTTCCTCTCAAGTGCTTTCTAACTGAGCGAGGGTGTTTCCTTTTTCTTAGCTTTTGCTAATCAGAATTTGTTGAAATATGTCATTGATGAATCACTTTATCCGTTGATTACCATCAAACGAAACATTTCATTCGCCCGGTAAGGCTAAACGCACCTTCCACTTTATGCGACTTATGGTGCGTCCATGGATCAATTTATTTCGTGGATCGATTAAAATAACCGATTTTGGTGTATTAATTTAAGATAGGAAATTATCCTCAAGGTCATAAAGATCGGTCATCTAACATGGACTTCTGACTCTAGGTGGAAAGTCTTTCTATCTACGAAAATCTTTGATGCGGTTGTCTGCGCTTACTACTTTGAACAGGATAAGGAAAGCTCGAGTGAGAGTTCCTCCGACCATTGCGAGTACAAATAATAGAGCAATCGAGTCAGTAGCTGCCTTTAGAGCTGGGAGAAGTAGGCTAGACGGAAGGGCCCTGGACCAGAACGAATTCTTGTTCTCGAATCAGCTGTTCTTCCAAGCTCAACTCTGGCAGTGTCAAATCACTACCTACCCCGTTTTCAACGTTCGAGAATCTTCTCCATACCTAGGACTCAAGCTAGCCGGTTGAACCATCCCTAACTCTTTATGCCTGGACATCCGCCCTTAGTCAGCTAACCAAGAAAGTCATTTGCCCTTTCATCCGGATTTTCCTTCTTAGGGGTTTTGGGGGCTGATAGCTTTTTTTAAGACCAACAGAAACAAAATACATATCATATATCGCCCTCAGATTTTTTTTGTCAAATAAAAAACAAAAGGTTTTTGCAACAAGTAGGGCTTTGCATTGAAAGGGGGTTTCACTAGTTCTTGCAAAGGGAGAGTATCAAAAAATCATTGATTACCTCCCATGACAAACCCAACCCAACAAAAACAGCAGACACCCAAGCGAAAGGGCCCACAACGTCATCATTGTCGACTCAAACTAAAAACAGCCCGATTCCAATCTAACCCTCCACCCCGCTCCAATTTTCCCGACCCCCAAGCTCCAGTGGGCGAAAAAGGGGGGGGGTCGCCTCATATCATCGTTTCGACCACACCAACCCCCCCTCCACCCTTCCCCGGCCCAAACGAAGACTAAACCAAAGAAAAAACCCCAAGGCCGAGAAAACTTCATAAGACCTTCAGAAAATGCGACAAAGAGCCCGGGCCCCCCCGCCCTTTCCGAGATGGTTTGGGGTTTCCCCTGAAGTTGCTGGGAACTGACCCCCAAAAGGGGATGCAGCGCCCACGGGGTCACCACCGACTTTCGCCCAAGATTCCCTCCACAGCGTTACCCAAGACCCAGGTCATAGCATGGCTCCACCTTCGTCGCTGCTTCCATCCCCGCAAAACCCTTTCCCAAGGGAACCGAGGGTGGGTTGCTGCTGCCCCCGGGGTGCTTTTTTTAAAATTACTTCAGTTTAAATGTTTATCAAATTATATATGACAAAACTAAAATTATTGTTTTCATTTAAACAAAATTATATTTCAATCCCCCAATAAATCTTTTACGGGGAGTTCCCCGTTCATATTTTAAAACGTCAAAGTCACTAACTCCCAGCTCCCCCTCAAAATGAATAGTATAATTTAAATATAAGTTCTCAAAAAACACAAATTCAGAAGAAACATACACTTCATAACGGACAAGTTTGGAAAAGGGCAAAAAGTTTTGGATGTCACCCGAACACTATTAAAGGGATTTTGTTTTAAGATATATATAAGTCGCATCCCAAGGGAATAGTATCACGACCACGGGCAAAATGACAAAAAAAAAACGAGACCAATTTAGGGGGGATTAAGGGTTTTTTTCATTAAGAAGAAAATTTAGGCACCAATTTAAACAAGAGGTACTTAAACCTAATATTTGGGGTGTCCCCACCTTCCCAACACTTTATTATGCCCATTTCTTAAAAAGTGATCGCAAACTCCCCAACTTCAAAAACCCAAAACAAACAAATAAAAAACAAAATCCAACAGACTTTGATTGGGGTTAGATTGTCTTTAATAAAAGATTTTGAAAAGAATCGGCTGCATGCCGATTAAAAAAAGGTTTTACTTATGGGCCCTTGTATTTCCCTGTCCTTGTTCAATACAATTACATACACTTGCTAATATCAAACCAAAAAAAAAATATTTACCTGTTCACTTCTTTAGTAAAAACAACACTTTTAAAACAAGTTCCTAAGGAAAAAAGGATTGGGGGTCCTACCCTCCACCAACATGCAAGGTTATCTAGAACACTTGCGCTAGTCACAAAGGGTCTTACCTATTTTGCTAGTGTGGTTAAACATTTTTGGGTGCAAAATTTTGTGACTGAATATGCATTTCCTGCTAAGGCTGAATTGGAAAATAAAATTTGCAGGATAGGATGCCCACTTTTCTACCCCCCGCTTTCCAAATTTAAACTTTTAGATTTTAGATACTTTTATGTCTACCATAGATTTTCTAAGGGGGTTATAAAAATCATTATCAAAAAAAGTCAAAATGTCTTGTATTTGGAAGAGAGAGATTATTTTTAGCTAAATAAAAATTTTTCATGTTTGGAGTAGGGGCAAAAAAAAACCAAGACTGATACATACATACAAAATCAATTTTCAAAAGAAAGTCAAAATATTTTAAATTTAAAAAATGGAACTTACATGGTGTATTTTCCTAGTTATGATTACATAGAAATTCTACGATATTGAATATGAGTGACGTCTTTTTTTGTTTTATCAGGCGCATATTGAAAACAAATCTATACCTATGGGTATGCAGCAATAAAAGGCCATTAAAAATTACTACAAACAATAACAAATGTTTATATCGCCCTAAACTTAAACTATGCGTTGCTAAATTTTTTTCTTTAAATAAAATGCAAAAAGTTACAGACCTATCAAAATTTTAAAAATCAAATGAAATTAAATCCAAAAAAGGATTTTTCTCAGCTCAAATTGATTGGACCATAAACATTCACCCCTCTTACGGCTGTAAAAAACAACAAAAGGCGAATGCCCACATCCAATGATTCTAAACCGTACCTGACTTTCCCTTTTCCCGCGGGAGAAGAAATTACTTTCCTGTTGGTCACTGCTTACAGACCCAAAGTGCTTTATTTCTATAGTCTGAAAACCAAAATTTTACTGTTGCGAGGGGAGACTTCCCCAAAACAGATTTAAAACTTAAAAAACAACGGGGGGAGAGAGTAAGACACCAAAACACTTTTCGATGACGGGGCTGTTTGGATGCCCCCGCTTCCGGGGAAGGGCCTACAGAGCTCCAGATCAAATTTTTTTGTTGCCTGCCACTACTTCTAACAAGGTTTAAAACCTTTTTAGGGATTATGCCCAAGCATAACCTAACAAGAAAACTTACAAAGTTTTTTTTTACAGATAAACTTTTTAATTTTTTTTTTAGATATCCCGACGTTTTTTTTGAGGCTACCCTATTATTGGACCAGATCAGCTATATGAATGACTGAAACTATTCTTTGTTTTTTCATTTTGGGAAAGCACATAGTAGTTCTTTAATTTTTGGTAGGTTTTTTTTCCAAAACACTTTGATGATATGATACAACTTTTTAAAAATTACTTTTGGCTTAAAGAAGCACAAACCAACAAAGAAAAACCAACACACCAGTACCAACCCCTTTTTGAAGACTTAACGGTTCGTGCCACTGTTCTGCTGGGCCCATTCCCCGGGATCATTCAAACGGAACGGGTTTGAGGTGGGGATTTAGCAGCTAAAGGTTCAACCCAAACTCCATGCCTATGTCACATTGCTCGCGCAGGATTATAAACATTTTCGCCCCCCGCCCCCTTTGAATTCAGGGGGTCGTTCACAACCACACAACAATAATTTGGTCCCACCTTCGCTTACAAAGCAAGAACAAAACAAATGCGACCTTTTTTCCTCCTTTTGGGGGTTTTTTTTTATCACAACCGGCTTTCGTATCCATCCCCCGGGGCAGTTAACGTTACCCCCGTTTGTTTCCCCGAGGGCCGGGGCCGCGCGCGACAATGAACCACTTTTTTTGAATCGTCATGACATAATTTATTATTTAAATTAAACCCAAAAGGGGCCCTGATGTAATGGGAGACGGGTTTGATTATATGCCTGAGATATGCCCTCATATTGGGGCTATCCACAAAGACAGCGTAAAGGGGGGTAGGCTGGGGTTTACAAAAAGGGGAAAACGTTCAGTCTTTCCCAATCGACACCTCCCGATGGGGCTGGGAAAAGGAAAGGGGGGTGGAGCGTGGTCCAAATTTGGGGAAATTTTTTTTTTGTTCTTCTAATCTAAATAGATTAATTTTTTTCCTTTGGGCCTCTTTTGTGTCGTAAGCAAGGTTATTAGCTTCTTTTGCTTAAGAAACAAAGGAGAGAGCAATACAATTTGTCTGCAACGAAAAAAAAACCGGGGAATTTTTGAATTTTTTCAGGGGTTTAGCAACCTATAAATTTACCTCAATTCAGATTTTTATATCCCCAATTCTCAATTTGGTAAATTTGGGGCGCAGACGCTGAAGCATTTTTTAGACTTTATTATCACGACATCCAAAAAATTCCCCAAACGGGGGATTAAGGGAAAGTGGGTCGGGGGAAAGTTAACCTAGTTTTTATGATTTTTCACACAAGGCAAATTGTACCCCTTCCCCAAAAGGGAAAGCACTTTTTGGACACGGAAATGGGACCGCAGCCTCCTCGAGCAAAACAAAGCCAAAGACCTGGTGGGTAAAGATGTGTTTTGAATACCAAAACAATAACACTAAAGGGGAGTTTGAAACTTTTCAACCCGCTTGCCCCCGTCCCCCCCCTTCCCGTTGTTTCACCCCTCTGGCTCCCACGGGTTGGGGTTGTTTGGTACCGTCTCACCCCCAAGGAAGGGGAAGGCAATTATGCGGTGCAAGGGGGCAAGCTCAGGCCATTAAACAAGTTTACATCTAACGCCCCAATGAAAAGGCCAATAATGTGAAGAGCAAAGGGGGGGGGTGGGGGGTGAAAACCTGCTCTCCCCACCCCCCCTGAATCAAAATGAGGGGGGCAGTGGTAACGTTCGTGTAGGGCATTTGGGAGCGCCCGCGATTCCATGGGGGAAGGCAAAAGCGTTAAAGGGGCCCCCGATCGCTTTTCCCTTCGTAATAATAACCTAGTGAACAATTGAGGAAATTTTTTCCTAGTCAACAACCGAGGGAAAATTTTCTTACCATCGCATCCAAAATGAACATATACAATCAAACATTTCTTCTTTTCTCAAAACTACCTAGATCAGCTCATTTGGGAAAACCCAAATTTTAAAAACCCCACCCCGCAAAACAGGGCCATGAGGGGCCACCAAAAATTTACCCCCCTTTAGCATCAAAACCCTTTTAATCTCGTTGTACGCCTAGCAACACCAGAAGACACCGGGGGCAAAAAAATTTTTCTCGCCCCCAACCCATAAACAAATTTCAGCATGCATGACGTCCGCTGCCCCAAGGGCCCATCAACCCCAAAACCCTCACTCCACACCAGGCGGCCGCGCGCAAGAGACGGCGCCGCTTTTTGGCGAAACCGACGGAAATAATTGCCTGACGACGTCGTCCTTGCCCCCCCTACGGGTCCCGGGCACCGGGGGCTGGCCGCTTCGTCTCCGGCGGGGCGCCAATCCCCGGGGAGGGGCCTGCAAAGATGCGAAGCGAAAAACGAAAAAACTAGTTTTTTTTATCTCCCCATCCCAGCCCCCAATTTGGGCGGCCATGCCGCAACGCAGCTAGGCTGCCTGCTTTTTACTTCAACTCAACTCAACCCACCAGTACCGGTCATCCAGACCACGGGGCACCGCGGGCGGCTCCGGCCACTTTGCCGTTTACTAAGCGGAACGCACCTGGCCCAGCACCCTGCCGCGTGTGTACGAACCGCCACAGCTTTTGAAGCCATATATGCTGGTCCCCCATTTTACATCGGGGTTACGTCCCGGCTGTGCTGGGGATTTATTTTGGCTTTTGGGGAACTAGACGCCGGCCGGACGGCTCTTTCCATGCCATGAATTTTATATTTGTTGACCCCCCTCGGGGGGCGTAGGCATATTACAAGATTCCCAACAACAGGGGTGGGTTTATGATGATGATGAGCGAGCCTCTCAATCATATTGTTTTTCAAGGAGAGGGGTTAGCTAGATTTCCCCCGGTCTGGGACAAAGCAAGTGCTTGGGGGAAACTGAAATAGCGTCAACTTTTTTTCAGGTTATAACAGGTTCTACTCATTAAAATTTTACCAAATGGTTTCGGTATTTTTTTCTGGCGATCATAACTTTGGTTACAACATTAAAGTGCTAGGGAAATTTTTTTTTTTGCTTGGTTTAGCCTGTTTTTCAAGATTTTTCTGTCAAATGTTTTTTTTAAGAAGTCGTTTTTTTTATAAAAAAAACATAGGGCTGGGGGTTTTTTGGGGAAAACAAAAATTATGGCTTTTCCAAAAAAGTTCAACTCCTCTGGGAAAAACCCCTAGGAGGGTCGTGGGGAAAAAAGGGCCTTTTGTTGTGTCCTTTCTTTTTGGGAGGCCAAAAAGATTTGAATGAGTTTTTATTATTTTGTCAACTCACGAAAAGTTGGAATTGTAAAGTTTTTTTCTTTTAAAAAAATTTTGTTTTTGAAATTAATGTTTATGGCCCATAATTGGAAGGAGGCAAATTGTCAAATTTTTCTTAACAATTGCAAAAAATAAGGTGGGTTTTCCCTGAAAGAAAGAAACCTAGAAGATTGCCAGGACAGGAAGGGGGGCATTTGGTGCGGCCGGGGTCTTTTTTTTTACGGTCAAAACCGGGGTCTTTAATTCCAAAAAAAAGGCCCTTACGACTAAAGGGCTAGCATCGGGACCATCATAGGGCATAAGACCCCAAAATGAAATCTAATTTCCAATAAACTAAGATTCCCTTTTTTTAAAGTAAAGTTTTGTTTGAAATGAAAAAAAATTTTACAAAATTAAACCCCAATTCTGCATAACTTTAAAGTTTTTCTCCCCTTGTTGGGTGCTCCCCCACACACTAAAATAACGATCCATCTCTCACCCTCCCCAAAACCCGAACAATAGGGGGATCATTTTTGGGAATCTCATTTGGAAAACCCTTTATTTGGCACCTTGATTAAACCTTGTTAACGCCCTTTAAAACCGTAAACACTGTTCCTTGTGGTGCTGCATTGCAAGAGATTTGCAAAGCACAAACACCTTTTGCAGTAATTTATAAGCGCAAAGTTAATTTTTTTCTCTTAGAAAACTGCAGATTGTATATTTCCAAGGGCTATAACTAGCAATAATTACCCTAGTTCATTTTATATTTCCTAACTTTGGGGATCCCTTTACTTCCCGTCCCAAGCTTTTTATAGCCCAATTCCATTTACAAGGGGGCTCAATAGAAACAAATACGTGCTCCCTTTCAAAAGTTTCACTACTTAGCGAGTTGGAAAAATCTTTTTGGGGTCATTTGTAACCCACAACTCATCGGCACTGAGCAAACCCAAAAAAAAAATCAACAAAAGTACGGATTCCAACAAGAAAGACAAGAAAAAAAAAGGAACATGACAGAAAAAAAAAGATAAATTATTACTTTTTTGTTTGATGGACCCAGCAAAACCCTATAATTCCAAAATCCATTTGGGGCACGGGAGCCCATTACTCCATTTTTTTCAAAGACGTTTTTTTCATTTCAACTAATTCTATCTAACTATATTCAAGGGAAAAAATATATTTAGATGCATATAAAAAACCTATGAATCTAGAAAAACCAAAAAAAACCCTAAATTTAAACCAAAATTTTTTTTAACTTTGACAGATATGTCAAAGGGATAAAATTTTTGAAAATATATTTAAATTTTAGATTTGATAATATTTTTTGTATAAAAAAAAAATTAAAATTTTTTTTATAAATTTGATCAAATTTAAAATGGGACTGGAAGAGTACTCCCTCCGACTATTTAGAAGCGTCACGGGCTCCCAAAAAAAACTTTGACCTCTTTTTCTATAAAAAAATTTTTGAAATAAGATATAGGGAACTTTTATAAATATTTTCAAGACAAATCTATTTAAATAATTTTCACATTTTCAATCTCAAAAAACTTAAAATTATTCTGATTTATATTCCAATTTTGCCCAAAGCTTTTCCAAAAACTTTAATATAACGGGGGGGAGAATAATCAAGGGTTTTTTCTATGATACCCTCAAATGTTGTGAGACGTTTATTTGTTGGCGGGTGGTTAGGTCATCTATTACTTCCAAATAAGAGGTAACAGGGGAAAATATATTTATTAATTTTCAATTTTTTTAAAATAGAAAATTTTAATATCAAAAAAAATTTTAGATAAACATGCAGCTTGCTTATTGTTGTAAATATTTTTTTTTTGCAACTTTAGATTGAATAATTTGGGACATAAAAAACATGACCAAAAATAATATAAATATTTTAATGTGGTGTACATGGCAACCTTTGGGAAAACCATTTACCATTTTTCAAATGAGTGACATATTTCTAGCAGATTAAAATAATTTGACAAAAAAAAATTTATTTTTAACAAAAAGATGCATGGGAAAATATAAAAAAATTTGACATATATGGTAACCTTTTTTAAAATTTAATAAAAATAGAAAAAAGAAACATCATAAAAATTTGTACAATAATCATCAAAAAAGTTTAAAGTAATAAACCAAAAAACAAAAATAGAATTAAAAATTTCATGCATTTTGAAAAAAAAATTATGAAACTTGGTATTGTACAAAAATTTTGCTACTTTCCTCCCAAGTATTGGAAAAAGGAAACAGGGGGCATGGTTTTTGGGTGGGGCAGCCCTCTACTTAGGGCTGGGTTTGAAAGGGGGTTTTTTTTTTTAAATTTGAGTAATTTTAAATTTCTTTATAATCTTAAAAAACGATGGCTATGATTTGTTTTTTCTATTTCCCTCCTAGTAGGTAAAGTTTAGCCCGAAAATATAATATTTGACATAACATTTATCTCAAAAAAAAACTTTGGGTAAAATGTATTATTGCCCCTTTTAAAAAAAAAAACTAGAAACTAAACCAAAACAACTCTCTCCACTATTCGGCCCAAAAACAAAAACCCCCATTTTCGAATAGATAACTTTAGTTTAAAAGCAACCATTTCGATTTCCTAACAAAAAAATTTTCCCCTTACACAGATATTTAATAAAGGGCACCATGCTAACTCTCCTTTAAAAAACTCCAACTTAAAAAAATAGTCGGTTTAAATTTTAAAAAAACATTTATAACAATTCCAATCTAAAAAAACCCCCAATTAATTATAAAAAAAAATCCACCAAGATCAAAACGAAAAAAAACGTCTTCTTCCTCCCCACACTCGCCGCCCCTCCGCAGGCAAACTGGGATAAGGGGTTTTTCGATCCATTTTTTAAGCATATCCCAAAAGGGGTTTTGCTCAAATACAAAAACACCGCGCACGAACGGCTGTTTTACATTTTTTTTGGATTTTTTATGGGCTACGTATACCGGCAAACTTTGGGGTACTCGATTTTTACCAACCAAAGCTGACACATAAAGAGAATTAAAAAAAGTTGTACATGGATAAAATTTAGCGTCTGTACGGTTTTTTTCTTTTAAAAAAAAAAAAACCGTTTAGCTCGCCCCAATATTCAACCAAAACATCTTGCCACCCGGGGCCCTCGGGGTCCCGGCGCCCAAAAGCCAGGCAGGGCCCTCTCAGGGGCTATAAAAGGGGCCCCTCCCCCCTTTCCTTCCCCTTCTCCCCGATCCCTGCTCCCTTATCTCACCGATCCATCACCCCGTACCCCGCGCCAAAACTTTCCCGGGTTCCCCGCCCAAATCAAGCACAGTCGGGAAAGCACTCACCACTATTTCGGGGAGGAAGAGGACGCAAGCGCAGGGCCCTGGAATGACTATGACGACTGGCCCGGGGTGTCGAACCTCCGGCTGCAGCCCACGACCACCACCCCCCTCGCCCATCGCGGAGACGGATGGGGGTGTACCATGGACCTCGTCCCCGGGGACCCATTGGGGGTCGCTCTGCCCCACACGGCGCCCAACCCGCACGCCTCATCGATCCTCCTGCACGGAAACCCCCTCGGCTCGGCCCACCTCAACCCCCATGTTTTCCCGACACGGTACTGCTGTCCAATGGTCCCCCCCCGAGCAGCACCACCACGACGAACCCCGGGACCCCCGGAACACGGGGCGACGCGCACAAGGCGGGGGACTGCCACGAAAGGGGCCCCGCCCGCTCACCTCTCATGGGGGCGCCGAGGCGCCTCCGGGCCCCCACAAAGCCGGGACGGCCCGGGATATTTTTCGGGCCCAAACAATTCTCCCACATCGCACAACGCCGCCGTCTCCAACATGCGCCTCGCCACCCTTCACGGGCGCGCTCGGGGGGCTCGAAAACCTTCCACCCCTCGGGGGGGCCCCGGCAGGGAGGGGCCCCCGCCGCCGCGGCCGGTCCCACGGCCCCCTCCCCCACACCGGGGCTGCTAAACCCTTTCCAAACGCAGGGCATTCGCCGTACATAAGTTCGGCCACTTCACCCCGAACCAGGCCCTCCCCGAGGCGGGGGGGCACCGGCGCTGCACGCGTCGACTACGACATCCCGAGGGCGTCCATGGGGGGCCCCTGACAGGGCCCGACCTCGCCCCCGACGGGGGTCCGCCGCCCCCCCGCGAAAACCGCCGTTCCCGGGAGGCGGGGGGCGGGGCCCGGGGGGTGCGGACCGGGCCCTCGTCTGGGCCGCCTTCGCGGCCCATCGGGGACCCTTTCGTTCGGGGGAGGCCGTTTCGATCGGGGACGGTTCCGCCGGCGACCGTCCGGGTGGGAAAGGGGGGGAAACCCCGCGCCAATTTGGGGCTCAACCAAGCCCCGCGAGCACCACCGCTAGGGGCCCCCCGGGCCGGGGGCGTCTTTCTTGGCCGGCATGGCCAGCTCGGGGGGCCCGGGGCGTGAGGTGGGCGAGGGGATCAAGGGACGCGGAAAGGACGACACGAGGCGGGGGGCCCTTCGTGGCGCGGTTCATGGGGAGGGGGTGCATCGGGACTCGGGGGGTGGGACTCGCTGGGGGGGGTTCCCCACGCAGAGCCGGCTCGCGGGCCCAGTGAGCGGCCAGCCCCAAAAATTGGGGGGGGGGGGTGTGGGGGGGTGGGGGGGGGGGTGGGGGGGGGGATGCGCGGCAACGGCTTCAGGGCCCGGGGGGCCGAGTGCTTCAACCACACCAGCCAGGCTGCTGCTCGGCCTTTCAACGACGGGGCCGGGAGGAGACGTCGCCGAACAAATCGTCTCGGCTGGGAAAGGGCCGGGTTGCTTCGGCGTCAGTGGGGGCCCCCCCCGGGGTCGGTCGTGCGCCCCGGAGGGGGCGTTCAGCCCGTGGGGGTTCGCCGGCCACGGTGGCGTGGGGGCCCCAGGACTTTGATACATTTATCTTTCCCCGTCGAGCCCGCTTAGCGCTAGTTTAATCGGGGTTGGGGAGAGCGATTCACACCTTTTTTTTTTACTTTTTAATCTCCGAAGATTTTTTTTAGTTTTCAGTTAAAAAAATTTCAGTAGTGTTCGCTATTTCCGGTTTTTAAAATCCCAAAATGTTTTAGAATCGCTAACGCCCCCTATCCTCTCCTTTCGCCCGAACTAAAACCCTTGTAAATGGAACGCAACGCAAAACCAATTATGTTTATGGGTAAGGGGGGATGACCTGTATCTATGGGGAAACCCAAACGAATATTCCACTACAATTTTCTACCCCCTTTTAAAGACAGACTTCTTATGTTGTTTGAAATTACTAGTCAATATTTTTTTTTATTAATGCTTGGTTTCTGGGGAAAAGTTTAGTAAGTACTTAGATTAATTTTTTCATCACTTTAAAGCTAAAAAATTGTTTGATTTTCGATCAAACTTTTTTGTAAATGAAAATCCTTGTTTTTCAAACTGAGTAGTAGTTTGCGACGTAACGATGATTATTATATTAGGGAAAGGAAAAGATTCTAATTTTGGGATTGTCACAAATGAAATAATTTTTCGTTTAACTTTAAATCTGTCAGTCAACCTTCTTTTAGAGGTGCTTATAGAGCTAGGGTATATTTAGTATTCTATGAAAGTGTGCATGCCCTTTGATGTTTGGGCTAGAAATTGGGAAAGTGATTGGAAAAAAAAAAACACCTTTTTTAACCTAAACCGCAAAGGGGGTCAAACTTTTTCTTAACAATTCTCCAAAAACATAAATTCAAAAATTAGGTAGATAAATTCTTTAACCAAAAAAGGGTTTTCAAATTTTCTACTCCCCATTCTAAATATAGTTTTTTACTTTTTAAGATAAAAACAAGATATACATTTTTTTTTAATGTAAAAAAAATTTTATTTGTTATTTAGAAATAAAAAGGGAAATATATAATTTTGTTGACAGTTGGCAAGTATTTTTCATGGCAACTTCGCAGGGGCACCGTCGAGTCCCTCGACGACAGGGGTTTGTTTTACTGTATCATTATTCTACAGTTATTTGAAAAGATTAAATTAGCTGAATAAACTAATTTTTTTGTTTCATAAAGGGTTCATTTGAAAAAGTGTCTGAAGAAACAGGCTTTCACATTTTCAATGGAAGGGACCCGTAGAACAGCCTACCTCCCGGTGGGCCCAAACAAGAACTGGGCAACAGCCATCCACCACAAAGCCCCGCCGCGGGACAACTACAGCAGGCCGGGCCCGGCCAGGTACTCACGCTCCCGTGCAAGGCAAATTTCAAAATTTTAAAATATTATTTTATAAAATCTTTAAACAATGCATTTAAAAATATAGGTTAAAAATAATTAATTACTTTTATTGTAATTTGTGAGACAAAATTTTGATTTTAGTTACTCCAGGTTGGGAAAATAAAAAAATCAAACGAAACCCTACATTACTTTACATCTGAAATTTTTTCGATCAAAAACACTCCCTTAAATTAAGTTAAATGCACCAGGGGCCCTCGAACTTGCAAGCGTGTGTCACATAGGCCTCTGAACTTTGAAAATGCATTTCTGACGACACCTTAAACTTATTAAGTGGTACACATGGGCCTCCGAGCTTCGAAAAACACTTTTTCTAGCCCACTAAACTTGTTAAGTGGTACATAAAAGGGTCCATACTTGCTACACGTGGCAAAAAGTTAAACACTAAACCCCTGAAACTCAATCCGTGTAATTTAAAAGAGTTTGTAGACGTGGATCTCACTCTATACAAGTACAACACCAATCTCTCCATCACCTCGCTGGTTCCTGTCGTCCACCGTAACAGGGAGTAAAAAAATGAAAAAGCAACGGTAGACAGCCTTATCATTTCGTTCCGTCTTTGCTTGCATAGGGGTTTTGGAGGTGACTTGGTGACTTGGTGTGAACGATGAACAGGAAGGAGCACGCAGGAGAGGGGGAACCAAGGGAGTGCTGGATGAAGTAGGAGCTTGTGGGTCTTTTGTCCTCATTTTTGGTAGACGTGGCCGATGCTAGAACGACTAGTACATGGGACAAAGGGAATATTTTTTTTATGAATTTCCAACACTATTTTTTGAAACTCTTATGGGCCGTGCAGGCTGTCCTATTGTCCAGCACGCTACAATCTGAACGAAGCTGGTCTATCCTGTGATTTGATTTGTGATTTGATTTGTGCGCTAGTTTGTTCCTTCACTAATTTCCCAGAACTTGTGCTGGTCTTTCTTCATTAGTTGAAAGAAAAGGTCGCTTGTTATTTTGATGATTGATAAGCTGGTTGATACTGTTTTTGATTGTTTTATTATGAGATAAAAACACTGTTTCGGTGGCTAATAAGCCGACTGATAAACTAAGTGGACAAGGTAATTGTTACTCCATGGCCAGCGGACCTAACCTAACCTAACCGTCCACGCGGCAAAGAATCAGGGAAATGCGTTCATAAGCACCTCCAAAATTCCTAGAGCTTCCTATGGCGTTCGTGCTGATTTCTTCTCAAGATCAAGCCCATGTAATCTGGCCACCTCAATTTAAGGCCTGTGTAGCAGCTTTGGGCCTTGTAAATTTTATCCAGCCCTCGCTTTCCCGATTTCGTTTGGAGATGGGGGCAACCGAGAACCGAAACCCCGCAATTTTCAGAATTTGGTCCTTTTTTTTAAAATATTTTCACATTTTTGGACCCCTAGAGAAACTATTCCCAAAAATAAACGTCGTAGCCCATGGCGCCGAGGTAACCACAGCTCGGCGTCATGTCCCACGGCGCCGAGCTTTGCGACCAGAACCAACGTGGCAGCCGACGTGACAGGAAGGTCGGCGCCGCGGAGCACGGCCCCCGAGCTATGTAATACAAAAACACATGGCAGTTCAGTTGGTCAAGGCTTGAGGTGTTAAGCCTTTGGTCGTGGGTTCGAACCCAGATCTATACATTTTGCTATGTTTTTTTAAACAATATTTTTTATAGAATACATTTTGTTTATAATTATGAATTAATTTTAATTATAAGTAAGTATAATATTTTTATATGATGTATTTATTTAATTATAATTATTTGGGGTAACTATTTAGATCTATACATTTGCTATGTTTTTAAGCAATATTTTTATAGAATACATTTTGTTTATAATTATGAATTAATTTTAATTATAAGTAAGTATAATATTTTTATATGAAAGTATTTATTTAATTATAATTATGGATAACTATTTATTATTTATTTATATATCTAGCCTTTGTAAATAGAACAAGTAATATTTGTTTCTGTTTCTTCAAAACCACATGTATGGTTCAATTGGTCAAGGCATGTGGTTTTTAGCTTTGGTCAAGGGTTCAAAGTAATGAATCAACACAATTTTTACTACTTTTTTATAATTTGTTTTTATTTAATTTCAAAAAAAAATTATTTAAATTTATTTTTATAAGCTCTTGAAACATTCCGTTTTATAATTTATTTTTATTTGATGTTTGAAACAATGAGTTTGGTTGTTCTAATGCTTTGATTTTGAAAAACTTTTTATCAAACCAATAAAATTTTTGTCGAGATATATAAACTAATAAATAAATAAATAGTTACCTCCATAATTATAATAAATAAATACATCATATAAAAATATTATACTTACTTAAATTAAAATTAATTTATAATTATAAACAAAATGTATTCTAAAAAATATTGCTTAAAATATAGCAAAATGTAAGATCTGGGTTCAAACCCACCACCAAAGGCTCAACACCTCAAGCCTCAACCAACTAACTGCACATGTGTTTTTGTATTACATAGCTCGGCGTCGTGATCTATGACGTCGAGCTCGGCGCCGTGCTCCGCGGCGCCGACTTTCCTGCCACGTCGGCTGCCACGTTGGTTCTGGTCGCAAAGCTCGGCGTGTTACTTCGGCGCCATGGGCCACGGCGCCGACCCCTGGGTCTATTTCTGGGAATAGTTTATCCAGGGTCCAAACGTGAAAATATTTAAAAAAGAGCCAAATTGTAAAAATTTGAGGAACCGACCTGTGGCTGTGACAGACTACTAGGATCCACGTGGAACGTGGTCACTCGATCGAGCGGGCATCGTGAAATTCAAAAAAACGGCCGCCGTTGCCTCGTGACAGAAACCAGAAATTGTCGCCGTAGTCGTGATACGCATAGAAGTTTCCCAAGAACTTGGCGCGATTCATGATCACAAGTTCACTACTAGGTGAACGAAGACTGCAATGTTTGATTCAAAACACGTGAGACATCACCTGGTTCAGATTTCAAAGTTTCAGACCATGTGGTTCCCATGCACTCGAATGCTAATGCACGATATGGCATTGCATACTCCTATCCTATATGACTGCGAGGGACGAGGCACGCTTCGGCTTGTCCACAAAATTCACAGTCCACAAAACACGTGAGACATCTTCCTCGTTTCCGCCGTGCGTCGCATCATTTTCTCCGGCCCGGACATGCCAAAATCACCCCGGCGCGCTCGGGCCTATACCGTCCAGGTAGTCCCGTCAAGCGGCCAGACCAGCGCTGGGCTCTTTTGCCGTGCCCCGCGCCGCGACACTGCCCCCACGGCCCCACCCCATCCGCGCACGCAAATCTCGCGTCGGAGGCCGCGGCCCACAGGAAAAAGCAGCAGCCAGCAGCCGCGCGTTAGCGGAGCACACCAAGGGGTACGCCACTTTACACGCCAGCGACCGCCGACAAGCGCCGTCAGGTCAGATGGGGACTCGGCAGAGGGGGAGGGAGCTCCAGCGCTTCTCCCGAGCTAAGCTAGCGGGCCGACGCCTGCAGGCTGCGGCACCAACGCGGCCTTCGCCGCGACCCCCTCCACCGCTCCCTCCTCCCTACCATGCGCGAGGCCCACGCCCACGCCCACGCTCTCCCGTCGGACACCCAGCTCCTCCCGTGCCTCAGTCCGAGATGGCGAGCAGCGACAAGGTCGGGTGCTCCTCCTCGGCCCCGCTGCCCCTCGACCGCGTCCTGGCCGCGCTGGTCGCCAGCGCCGAGCAGCTCGGAAGACGGTGGGAGGCCGCCGCCCGCGTCCGATCCGGGAAGGCAGCTGGAGCGGCGGCGGCGGTTGGGAAGGCGGAGGGGAAAGGGGAGGGGGGTATAGAGATGCACACGCCGCTGTTCTACGCTACCTGCGCCCTCGGCGGCGTCCTCAGCACCGGCCTCACTCACCTCGCCGTAACGCCTCTCGACCTCGTCAAGTGCAACATGCAGGTCCGTCGCCGCTCGTCAGCGAGAGGTTTCCTTTGCTTGTTCTCCTTCTCCATGTATCAATGACTGATGTTATGGAGCTGCTGCCTGCTTCAATTTTCCTTCACTCAGGTGGATCCTGGCAAGTACAGGGACATTCCATCTGCGTTTGCTGTCATGCTCCATGAGCAAGGCCCCCGTTGCTTCTTCAAGGGCTGGATGGCCACACTGGTTGGGTACAGCTGCCAGGGGGCCTGCAAGTTTGGGTTCTACGAGTTCCTCAAGAAGTGCTACTCTGACATTGCTGGTCCCGAGAATGCTGAAAGGTTGAGGACTTTGATCTACCTTGCAGCTTCCGCGTCTGCTGAGGTGATTGCAGATGTAGCACTCTGCCCCATGGAGGCTGTCAAGATTCGAGTCCAGACGCAGCCGGGATTCGCTCGCTGCCTCATCGACGGGCTTCCCAAGATTGTCCAATCTGAAGGTGCCTTTGGGTATAGATACTGCATGGCTCGTATGATCTGTGTTATTGTCCAAGGTTTTGGAGAGCAACTCTTTAACACTGGGTGCAAATTTCAGGCTTTACAAAGGACTGCTTCCTCTTTGGGGCCGCCAAGTTCCCTGTAAGTCAAAATTGTTAGAATTCTAGGATCGTTTAGGAGCGGATCCAGTGGATACAAGTAGTTCGGGTAGATAGATGTAGTTCATATGCCATGCACACAGAGAGAGATATCACCGACCAGAGGACAGTGGCGGCGGCGGGGGTTGGAGTTCGACCCACTGCCTGTCATGGGTCGTCGGGGTGGCGTCGGTGCTCGCGTCCGTGGCCATCCGGGTGCTCGCCGGCGTCGGTGGTGCTTCCCGCCGCTGGCAGCGCCCCCTCTAGATCGGTCTAGGGTTTAGATGTCGGTGGGTGTTGGCGGCGCAGGTGAACCTCGTGAGACATGCCTTGCGCCCCGGCCCCCCACCTAGTCTTTATAGCGCTGTGCGACGGGGGCCCACCAACCGCAAGGTTGGGTGCCCCGATCAGGGCGCAGACCTAGGACTAACACTGTTAGTCCGTTGGGCCTAACAGTAAGAGATCAAATTCCAACATTCTCCCCCTAGATCTCACATAATTCTTTTATTCTTCAATTCTCATTCGAGTTCAATATTCCAATTCTTTTCAATTCCATCACAGATCATTATATAGAGCATGCTTCATCGTCACAACAATTCATGTCATTAGACTAACAGCTACTACACACTTTTCTATTTTGGAAATAAACTTTTCATCATTCTGGGCCCTTCTTGTTGTTCGGGAATCATAGGTTCTCCCTTAAACCTATGCCGGCTATGTGTCCTCTGAACACACTGGGTGGAAGGCCTTTTGTGAGCGGATCCGCTAGCATCTTTTCTGTTCGTATATGCTCAAGATTTATGATATGATCCCGAAGTTTATCTTTCACAACATTAGTACTTTATGTCAAT